>JAJQOW010000014.1:12290768-12805967 GCA_037975125.1 Latrodectus hesperus | reverse complement strand
GACTGACTTGAACTGGAAGGATATCCACAATTATCTACTTCTTGTATAAGACATCATTAATGTCAATAGCTTCATTGATATCATCTAACTCAGTCAAAGCAAATAGGAGATTAAAAACAATTTATTTCTATTAATTTTTCTTTCTATTCATTTATATGACTAGTTCAACACTTGAAATGATGTATTTCTAATTATGTTTACATTCGTCTAAACGAATATTTCAGATTCAGAGTTCTTTTGAAAACAACAGCCCAACTGTTACAGATATTTCCAGTGTATTCAGCTATAAATCTTTCTGTATATGAAAATAACATTTTAGATGCAAATGCCAGGGATAATTAAATGACAAAACATGTTTTTAACTGCTTTCCTGATAATCTGTGTGATTGCATGTTCATGTACATTGAAAATTAATTATAACACTGATATATCTTGATAATACTGAATTTGTTAAAACAATTTGCTTTTTTTATTTAGTCTGAGATTTAAATGAAAGAAAATATTCGTAATGTTTTGGATTTTGCAATAAATATTTTAATATTAAATTAATTGAAAGTACTACAATCAGTACTAATTGGCATTTGGCAGCTGCTAGAAATAAAACTAAATATTTTCAGATTTGTCAAAATTTTAAATTTCCAATTAAAAGATTTGTATTTCATTTTACTTCCTTATACCTTGAAATAAAATTTTAGAAAATGATTTTTTAAATTATTAAGAAAAGCTCTTAAAGATGAATTGATAATATTTTCATTGCCAATATCATATTTTGAAAGAAAAAAGTAATTAACCAAACTGCATTTAACTTTTATAAAACTTCGCTTTCATAAGGTCAATGTAGAAACGGCTGGCCGGAAGAAAAAAATCAAATCCGAAACCTTTTCTAGAAAAATGATAAAAATTTTCTTCAATAAAAATTATAAGCGAAGTCTTTTCTCGACAGCTATAATTTAAGTTTTTATGTAAAAACATAATTAAAATATTCAAGAGAGTATTTTTTCCAAAAAATACATATTCTGACTTTTATAAAAAGGAATTTAGTTCTTTAGAAAAAACCATAGCATAGTATCAAGAAAAAGTAAAATTAATTGAAATTATTCTATTCCAAATTTTTAAGCAAAGAAAAATTTTCAATCTTTTTAAAAATATTTCAAGAAATAAATAAAATTCTTTCACAAGATAATTTTGTTTTTTTGAAAAATAAAGTTAATGTCCAATAAAAAATAAATAGCTGAAAGTTTTTTCTTATGCTAATTAGACTTTAGCTATTAGACTTTCATAAATTTGATTGAAAGTTAAAAACAATTTGTATACCAATACAATATTGAATGTTGCAATAACCAAAACAATATTACACATGAAAGTCACATCTAATAGAATAAAAATTCTGAATACAGTTTTTAACCTGTTTTCAGTACTTTGCTTCACCTTAGCCAGATTTATAGTTTTCAAAAGTGATTCATTTAATTTTATCATTGTTTACTTAAAACTTTAATCATCATTTAACGTGAGTTTAAACATATTGGGAAAATTATTTGGGATGGGGATCATTTACAGTAATTTTGTAAATATTACAACTCAGATAACTTAAATTTGCAATCTTAAGTTAAAAGGGTCAAAGTACAAGTAATTATGCATTAATATTCACTGTACTCATATAAACACTAAGGATATGAAATATTCTTCTTATAGTGAATAATTAATTTATAGCTTTTTATACGCAGTTACAAAAAATATCAATTATAATTAAATCAATAAATTATTTCATTTAAAAATTATCACTAAAATTTGCATTTTGTTATTGTTTATGTCAAATATAGTGAATATCATTAGGAGATATGGTCCAAAACCATTTGAAAACTACTTTTAAATTAGCATAATTTTGTAAATTATTTATAATTTTCTTATAACATTTAAAATTTAAACTATATATATATTCCTTATTTGTCACGAAATATATACTCTTTAAGTTTCTCAAATAATATAGAATAAGAATTATAAGAATCTAAATGAAATTAGACGAAAAAAAATTTTTCATGTTATCAAAGTAAAACTTTTATTTCAAGATAAATAGTGGTGACATCTGTAGGTAAAAATTAGAAATATTATCAAAATATTTTGCACATCTTAATAATCTAATCTGGTAGCGACATCTTTTGACTAAATAGATAACTTTTAAAAAGAAAAGAATAAATGCAGAAATATTTTACAGAAAATAATAGAAATTATACCGTTAAATTATACATATTTCTAAAACTTTGAATTTATGATTGTACTTTGCTTAGTTGAAATTGGTTTCAATATATTTTAATAAATATTTATAAGCTGTTTTTGTTCTCGATGTAAAATATCTAAAATATTTTCCTATTTCTGTAATTAAATTAAACCAATAAGACTTTTTGTTAAGTTTTATTGGTAATTTAAAATAGTTTTTGATCATTTACTTTATAAAGATATGCAGTAAAAAACAGAAAAATTACGATTCTTTAGAAAATTAATTTGTTTGAAGTATTTCTAAATGTTCCACAATTGTACAAGTCATAAAATATATAAATATTATATATATTATCTTTAAATATTAAAAAAGATTAAATGAAATAATTGAAAGATATAAAAATAAAGGATGAAGGGATGATGTTAATAAAAGAATGGTTCTGAGCAAATAAGTTTATCTTTACTATAATATTTAACTTGCATTCCTACATTATCAGTGAATATTTTTCTATCTAGTATCGTATTAACTGTCACGAGATAATGTGTAAGCCATTATTTGTTATAATACATTAAGCCCTGCTTCCCGACTTGAAACATGATTAATCCAGTTGAAAGAAACTCAGTTTCCATTATCAGAAATCAAAGACATTAACAATGAGATAAAACCAAATTTTTCAATATGAATTAAAGCTGTAATATATTAAAGCCAAAATATACAAGATAAAAAAATTAATGTATTAAAAGTAACCTCTGTCGTGAATACAATTGCTGAATAATTTAATGTAAGCTGCACTGCAACTACAGATGTTTGTGCAAACATTCAATAAATCTAATTAAGTTGTTTGCTTACAAAATTGCAGTAATGAGATGAAATATACAAGAGGCTTACTGTGTAGGAAAAAAAATATTCGACAGAAAAAAAAAGCCAATGAGGAGATTATTAAAGATTCTATACAACATCCTACTTTTGCTTCCTTTTCATGATACTATGTGTGACTGATATAGTTGACTTTTTGTATAAAGAAGCCTAAGTGGAAAAAAAATTGGACTACAAAAAAATTTGCAAAATAAAAAATATGACAGCTAAAATTTTTGTAAAATAAAAAAAAAATTGGACAACTAAAAATTTTGTTAAATAAAAAAAATTGGACTACAAAATTTTTGTAAAATAAAAGAAAATTTAACTACTAAAAATTTTGTAAAATAAAAAAAAATTGGACTACAAAAAATTTTGCAAAATAAAAAAAATTAGACAACAAAAAATTTTGCAAAATAAAAAAATTACAAATATGAACATCATTACAAAATTAATGGCGATTTTGATTTTGTTAATAAATTAATTACTTCAGAAAAATTGTAATTTCCTTTCTGCATGCAATTAAACATTCTGCATACATGTTTCACCGGAAAGATAACATTTAATTAATTTTAATTTACTGATGAATGGAGAGTGAGCACTCATCACTTCCAAATAACAACGTAAAGGAAAGTATTAACACATTTAAATAATTCAGAAATAATTAATATGATTATTTAGTATGCAATATAGTATATCTTTTGTTTTATTTATTTCCTTTCCAATCAAAATCAAATTCCTCAGCAAACTACTTTCCTAGATTAAGTTATCATCTTTGTTACAAAAATTTACAGTTTTTGGAACATTTTACTAATTTAGGTTTTCTTAAATTTTTTATATGATAATGATTAATTTAAAATTAGAAAAAAATTTGACATACTTTTAAATCTATATTTTAATTTTACAATTCAACAACACACACACATTATAAAAAGTAGAATTTAAATTTCTCTACCAAGTTTTTTATATCTCCAAACTTACTTCTGCTCTCTGTTTCGAAACAAAATATTTTCCAAGTTAAGTCTTCTGAAATATTCAAATTACGTGTTGGCATTTTGATTTCTTATAAAAATATGTTAAATTATGGATTTCAGTTTTAAATTTATTGATTCAATTATATAGAAGCAGTGACAAGAATAATTGTTTTTTCATGAAAGTTTATTGACTATGTTATAATTTTTTAACAATATTTTAAACCATATTATATTGGACATAAACCATATCATATTAAACCATATTATATTGGACAATATTTTAAACCATATTAAATATAAAATAAATGGTGATTCTTCCATTGAATGGAAGAGACTTTTAGCTTCGAATATTGTTCTGCCATCGTTATTTTCATCAATAAATTATTATAGGAGAATACAAATTTGTTCAAATTGTATATACACTGCTTTAACCGAATCCATCCCAATTAAAGAACTTCCCATCTTTTTTGTAAGCGTTGAAAATAAACAATTTTTCAAAAAGTTTTCAAAAATATTAATACACCTCTGGAAACAGTATCTTTTGGTTAGAAAATGTAGAAAATTTTTACTCTTCTCGCTGAGATTTAAAAAAATGTGAGAAAGAAATATATACACTTTTATACTTTATCAAAAAAGGGCGCTATAGCAATTAGAAAAAGTTTTATTTTTCTTCCTAAGACCTAAAAATATCTGACTAGATGGGGTCAAATTGAATATACAACAAAGAAAAGTAAAATAAATAACTCAATTAAAGGAATGTGATAGGCAAAGAAAGTAAACTACGTGATAGTTTAATGTAATTATTCAAGATTGTGCACCTTTATATATCCCTTTCATGTTGCTTCCGATGTCGTATGCTAAATCTTTACCATTTGTTATACCTACATTAAGCTCGTTGAATCTTTTGCGTAGAGTTTTTACAAAGTCCTTCCTCAGTCACATCAGTTTCTTCAATGATTTTAATAAATGACTCATTTATAACTCATTCTTTATGAAGGTTCTTTCAAATCGAATGTCTTCCCTAGTCTGTTTCCCTTTAATGTTTATCCTGCTGCAGTTGCAATCTAGCTTCAATCCAGCCGTCAACTATACTAAGCTATCTATTTAATGGTCCGTCCTATATTATTAGCCTATATTTATTGTACCGTCCTTAAAACGGACTGGAAATTTGGCACTTAAAAATTCTATTAAAATCTATTTATCTGGCCTCTAGATCTACTATAATTATATTGCAATAGCTTTATATAAAAATAATGAGAAAAACTATAATAAAATAGTCAAAAATCAACAGCGTAAGTTTTAAAGAATTAGCTGTGTGCAGACTTAATTCGGAAAATTTAATATAGAACCTAATTCAATGAAATAATTCTAGAAGGTGCACTGTCTTTCATAAATTAAAATTAGAGACATAAAGTGTGAAAAAATCGACTTATATAAATTAAATTTTCACACGTGTGTCATTAAATGAAAATAGAGAAAATAAAGTTGACTTTTTATAAAATGGAATTATATTGGTCTCATTAGTAATAAAAAATTTGAAGATGAAACAAAATTAAAACAATTTTCATTGATGAGGTATATAAGCATTTCTTATCTCTATACAAAGTTCACAGCCATTGACCATTCTTATCTATGAAACAACCAGTGTCTAACACAGTATGATGTGTCTGACATTGCAGGGAACATCTTTAGCTTCTGTTTCTAAAGAGAAATTTAGTTCATCAGAGTTGTTCTCATATCTGATGGGAATATCATCTGATGGGAATATATGAAATTTATATCAAGAGATTCCTAAAAACATTTATTAATTTTATTTTCAATTATATTTAGAGTATGTTTTATCATTGACTAAAATATATGTTTAGATTATGCTAATCTACAAAAACTTTCTAAATGTTTTGTTTTTTTTTTTAAGAATTCTGTAACAAACATCAATTACACACTCCTGGCATCATTAAGAACTGCAGAATCAAAAAATGACATAGTAAACGCGTGAAATTTACATAACACCAAAAAAATACTATAATAATCATTAAAACGCATTCATGTAAAACAGAAACGGTTGTTCAACTATAGTATGTTTAAAAACTAATTTTACAACAAATCTCATCATCATCATCATTCATGGCGCGCCAGCCCAGGATGGGCCAAGGCCTTCTGAACAAGTTTCTTCCAGCCACCTCTACTGGAAGCCAAACTCCTCCAATTTTTTGTTCCAAGGACCCTACAGTCTTCTTCTACTGCATCCACCCATCTCAGCTTTGGTCTTTCTCTTCTTCTTAAGCTGATGGGTTTTGCAAAAAAAATTTCCCTTAGTGTTTTATTGTCCTTCATTCTAATAACATGTCCAACCCAATTGAGACGGCTTACTTTAATGTGATGTACAACGTCTGGCTCCTTGTACATTCGATAGATTTCTGTATTGTATCTTCTGCGCCAGACTCCGTTTTCCTTCGTATCTCCAAAGATACTTCTTAAAATCCTGCGTTCAAATTTACAACGAATCTCTCTTATACAAATCCTTTTTAAGTAAAGTTACCAGGTGAAAATTACCTGACATATGAAGGCGAAATGTATTTCTAACATTAATAGATGCAGAATCGCAGTCTACTTGGATTGTGGTTTATCATTTTGAAGTATTGCTGCTAACAGTGGTCGAGATCTCGTGAATTTCTGCAGAAAATAGAATCGATGCATTCAAAACCATCAAACGTAACACCATCCTAAATTGCAGCCCACAATTACAAACCGCCAAAAAGATAGATGTGCTACCTGCGTAACCTTAATGAATTAATTCTTCAGTCATCTCTTGAATCCTGAGTGAAGAATGGGTTTATTTGTAAAACAAGTGTCTCCATGAAAATTAAATTTCAACAACTGACCATAATTTTGGTTATCTTTTGATGCTGTACCAGATAGAAGGATAAATGTCTCCGTTAACATTTTTTTGCATTAACGGCACTTTAAGAAACAACTATTATATTTTTTTATAATAAGGCCAGTGATTTCAACCCTCAACAGAGTTTTGCGAAATGCTACGTTTCAGCAGGATAATGCACTATCAAATATTGTCAGTTTTGTGTAGACCATCTTCGATATGTATGCATAACAAAAAATACTGCAGTGGTTGGGAGGGTGACCACGGTGTACTCTCCTTCACTGGGTTGCTGGAACTCTGTGGGTTGGGGACGTGTCCACGTTAATCTGTGATGTCCAAAGTCCTTCCGCTGGTGTGGCTTTGATGTGGAGAGGAGGGTGCCAGTTCAGGTGTGGTCTCGTCAGATGACCGTGGTTCAAAATTACGAGGAACCTTAAAAAGAGCAAACTCGTACTTTCACCATCGTGGTGCTCTGATCCAAACGAAAGACGCTCCCTATTGACTTAATTCGCGCTGCCAAAGGCAAAAGCGAGCTTGGCTTGTCCAAGTGTTATAGGAAAACAACAACAACAAAAAATACTTGGCGGCTGCTCTGAACTGCATGTTCTGATTTTTCATCTCGTAAGAATTTTGTGGTCAATAGTTGCCAGTGACTGCTTATCATTATAAGCAAGTCACTATTGTGTATGGAAAAAAATTGAAACGACATGGATAATACCTGACATCTGTTTGACTCGCCGCCAAGCGTTAAGTGCTAATAATGCTGCCAAAGTGCTTCTTCAAGAAACTAATTCCTCAGGATTTAATAACAAATTACCAGAAAGTTCGATCTTATTATTATCAGAAAAATAAATATAATTTTGTTATTTGCAATTCTTACTGATTTAGCTATTTTAATAACCAAATATATTCAGAAAATAATCAGTAATGAAATAATATTAACTAAAAAGCAAACAAATGTCATTTATTTGGCAAAAGTTTTGCCAAATAAATCAGGTTTGATTCATATCAGGTAAATATTTCGATCAGAATTGATAGTATGTAAGATAGTTGAAAAATGAGATATTCCAGACAAAATTTTTTCTTTTATTAACCAAAGCAATATTTATTGTCTCAATTTCCGTTAAACGACAAGCGTTATTTATTACTAAAGCAGTATTTATTTATGCGTATTGTTTTTTCAATAAGTGAGGTTCTAGTAATCTGATTACGTATTTAATTGTAATTAATTTTCTTTTTACAGTATAATTAGGCTACAGCTTGAAAATTTAGTAATTACAAATATATGAATACATTTTGCATCTTAGCTTTCAAGAATGCTTATATTTTAAATCGATAACTTTCATCTCAAAATTTGACTTACTTAAAGATATACCTGATATCGCCCTATATTATTTTTCTTCACATAACGTAACTATAAATTATAATGTTTATTTGTAAATGAATTCTCTCTCTTTTCCATGTAACATTACTTGACACATTTCAAATTTGAAAAAAAGACATGCTTTTTTTTCCAAAAAGTTTGAGTAGTATTACATACAACACAGTAAATTGATGAAAAATGTAATTTTATTGAATACATTTTGTGAGCGAATTCTACACAGACATTTTATTTAAATAAATTTCTTAAAGGGGTAAATTTTTATATAACCCTTTCATTGATCAAATTGGGAGAGGTAAAATATATCTTACAATTGCATAAACTTGCAATAACTTCCTGGAAAACTTATGCGTAAAACATGCATAATTAAAACATAACTCCATAATGAATTTCATAATAATTATCAGATACACGAGATCGTAAAAGTGATTAATAATTAATATTGTAGAGGAAACTAAACTATGGCCTACAATACAGTTTTTCTTTTCACTTAAATTCATTAATGATTTTAATTTTTTTTTAATGTAAAACAGTTTTTAAAGTTAAAAGTACTGCAAGCTATATTTTTACATTTTCAACACTTGTTTTAAATTTGGAACACATAAAATATCTAATCATAATTTGTGTCTCAAAATAATGCATTATTTATTATTTAACTTTTTTATTCTTATTACATTTCTAATTATCTATATCAATCTGTAGAATAATCATTAAGTAACATTTATCAGTTGCATTATTTTTTTATATCCAATAATACAATTTGAGAAACTCATAGGAGTTTAATACTATCACTCATTTCAATTTTTCAATATTTTAAAATGTATTATTTTTTATCTGTTTTCGATCATATTATTTTTATTTATTTGACCGTTGTTTTTCCATTGAGCTTCCCACTACCTAGCCCAGAGATGGGCTCTATTGATAGATAGAAACAGCCGGGTGGAATCTCTGTGATTTTGAAACAGGGACCAAGCAGAAGACCCCCAATACGTGGCCTGCCATCCCCAGAGCTATCATTTCACTTGGATCAAACTGCAACCACGCAAAGCTTTAACGTGCAGCATTTAGTGAACACGACGGATCTTCGGTTAAGTCAGGATTTGAACTCATTACTTTCCAATAATGAGAACGATGCCCTAACTAACCAGGGCAGCCTAATGGTTAAGGCATCAGACTTTCGTCTAGAAAGGCTAGGTTCAATTCCCAGTGCCACCAAAGATCCGCCGAGTACATGCGATATACGTGCTTGTTAAATCTGTGGAATCGAAAGTCCTATGGTCGGTCGTTGAGCAGTTACCATAGGTGTTATGGTCTGAGAAAGATTTCCTCCCCTTCAAATCAAAGTCAAAATTAAGGGACTAGCTCCTCTGGTGGTGCTATCTATCGGAGGTGTCTAAGAGCAAAAATGTACTTTCACATTCCTGGTGCTTTGCTTAAACGAAAGGCACACCTTCTGACTTAATTTCTTTATATTTTGCTATAACTACGTTTACAATTTCACGCGTAATTTTGTAAGAAAAATTCTGCAGCTGTGTACCACGCTCTTCTATGTGGTAAACCTGAGGCTCGCTTACAACCACTGTTGAGCGACGAGAGATAGGGGCAGTATTTTCCTTTCTAATCCTTTTCTTTTGATCTATGTGGTAAACCTGAGGCTCGCTTACAACCACTGTTGAGCGACGAGAGATAGGGGCAGTATTTTTCTTTCTAATCCTTTTCTTTTGATCTATGTGGTAAACCTGAGGCTCGCTTACAACCACTGTTGAGCGACGAGAGATAGGGGCAGTATTTTCCTTTCTAATCCTTTTCTTTTGATCTATGTGGTAAACCTGAGGCTCGCTTACAACCACTGTTGAGCGACGAGAGATAGGGGCAGTATTTTTCTTTCTAATCCTTTTCTTTTGATCTATGTGGTAAACCTGAGGCTCGCTTACAACCACTGTTGAGCGACGAGAGATAGGGGCAGTATTTTCCTTTCTAATCCTTTTCTTTTGATCTATGTGGTAAACCTGAGGCTCGCTTACAACCACTGTTGAGCGACGAGAGATAGGGGCAGTATTTTCCTTTCTAATCCTTTTCTTTTGATCTATGTGGTAAACCTGAGGCTCGCTTACAACCACTGTTGAGCGACGAGAGATAGGGGCAGTATTTTTCTTTCTAATCCTTTTCTTTTGATCTAAATGCATAAAAGTTTTCTGAATTCTTTCCCTGAGATGTTTAAATACGGTTAATTATCTATAAAAGTATGTTCAAATACTTTACATTAACATTCGATTTTCAAATTATCTTTTACATAATGTTAAGATATTTACTCATTTTTTCCTCGATTTCCTGGGAAAACTCATCGTGCTTTGAAGGACAATTATCACAACGGGAAATCATTCAAATCTTTTATCACTGTTATCGCAAGAACAACAAATAAACATGCATTTACACAACACTTCGTACTGTGCCTTGTACTTTGCTACTTTCTTGGGTTCTGTTCATTGGTTGTTAAAATCGATAGAATTTTTTTACTGGCAACTGTCTAGCGATCTGTAAAAATGACTTTATGTTAACATCAAAATTATTCTTGAGATTTTCAAAACTAAGAGAATTTACAGATGAGAAACGCACATAAAGAACTTTGGATATTTATTTAGGTTGGTTTGTGGTGGAGTGACTTGAGTAACGCTACTCGGCTCCGTGACTTGGTTCACAGGTGCCCACCGGTTAACGATAAATGAGTCACAGTTTTTAGCCTTGTTGTGGCGAAGCTTTAGTCACCCAGTGTCAACCTTTAGGAAAAACTGATCATTAGACTATCATGTATGCGGTATAATGAAATTAAAAAACAGGCCATGTCTCTAAAAAAGCTGAAACTTTCACAAATATTTACTTAAAAATTATATAAAGAAATTATTAAAATTATAAATTGGTTTAATATTTAATCATATACAAATATATGATTAAATATAAAATTTTATTATAATTTAATTAAATAATAAAATTGTATTAAATAATTAAAAATTAAATATGAAAATCATGTGACTTCTCTGATGTTTGCAAGTACTTTAAAATATATGCTTTCAAATGATTGAAAATAATATATTATTTTTTATTTATCCTAAAGAATTTTGATATAAAAGCTGAAACATGTAAATTTGTTTAACCTAAAAATTAAAGATTTAGTTAACCTTACATTTATTTAGTGTAAATCAAAATAGCAACATTAGGAATATTTAAATTACTATTAAACACTGAAATGAGCTTATTATAACTTAAAGTAAGCATAGGGGTTTTGTACAAATTTTATTATTTTCTAAAAATTTTTTAATACATATGTAACGAATGTGGCTGATAAAAGTAAAAAATCCGAGTTAAAAAGGGACTTCTCAAAAAAGTTCACATTTTTATCGTATGATAGGATTCAAGATTAATCTAGAATGATTGTGAAAAAATTTCCTAATAAACTAAGAAAAATGAGGAATGAATCACCCATTGATTTCTTAGTATTCTTAAGAATAAGACAATTAAGATAACATTTAGTTTTATGAGCAAACGATAAACAGAGATAGCAATAATTCATGATAATACTTTAATGACGTAAACTTCAAGTTTTTGGTCAATGTCTTTTACAAAATATGTTGAAATATTGATTAGAGAAAGAAATATGAAAACGTGAACCTTTAAATCCCGAAAAAGATTTAGGAAAGGAAGAAAAAAAGCATTAAAAGTATTGGGGGATTTATAAAATTTAAATATATTAATGAATTTTTTCTGAGTTCTAATCTTGCACAATACTATTTAAAAATGGTGAAAGATTAAGCAAATATAAGTTTAATAGTTTGGTGTTATTTATTAATTTTAACATGAATAAATTTACTATTTTGATATCAGAACATCTACACCTACGTAACTATACATATATGTAATTAAAAGTATTTTTTCTTCCTTCCTCTACAATACTAATTTTGAAACGCGTTTGATTTCATTTGATATTCATACATTAATAAATTGGGTTAAATTTTAACAGTTTCAAGAGCTTTAAATCCAATTAATAGATAATAAAACCTATAAATGACATGGGCGTACCAGATGATTTAAAGCATTGCATTATTTAAATAAATGGATTTGTGTGAATAACCATTTTAAAAATAATCTTTTGAAAAGTTTTAAAAGCCAATTAAAATGTAATTCGAGTTTAGAAATTATCAAAAACACCTAAGCTTTTTTAAAAATATCATTTTTCATTTGAGTAACTTATTACGTCATTAGATGATAGAACAGATATATTGTATATAATTGTGAAGTTTGAGATAAAAATAATGTAGATCATAGTTTTAACAGCCTCTACGACTATTAATATTTTTCAACTATCTACAAGAAAAGAAAGCAGCGTGACTACATTAAACATCTCTGATAATTTCACTAAAATATAGCGTGTCTGTTTTAGCGAATCCAGTAAATAATGGTTGTTTCATTTATAATTTAAACATCTTTAATAGCTAAAATGGTAAAGCACCAGATTAGGGGATCAAGACGTTAATGATGGATAAACATCAACCTAATCAAAGCATAAACAAAACATGCATAACATTAATTGAAATATAACAGAAATAAGTTATGCCAATTTTCATAATTCCCTCTAATTTCAATCCTTACCTGAGATTCTTTTTTGAATAAAACTCGAAAAACGGAAAAATTCTTTACCTTATACTGATGACCTATTAACGAATTTATACAACAAAATTAAACATTGACATGGACAAAAAACAATCGGCAAAATATGTGTCACACGAGGTCAATAAAAATTAAACGTAAACACAAAAGAAACAGGTGAGCAATTGCGCTGTTTGAAACTGTCTTGATGTGCTTTACTGTTTGATAGTTTGCATTGGGTCATTTATATCTGTTTCCTATGATCTAGAAACATGATATTTGTGGTTGCCCCATTTCTTTCTTATTTCAATTTGCAATTTTCTTCATTATGTAAAAGTCTGTAAAGAGAAGTCCTCATTTCAAATTAAAATTTATAAATTAGATTAGATTATTAATCCAGTATTCTAATTTCCATATATTCGGCATGAGAATGGATCTCACATTTTTAGTGTGCAAACTTTCTCATTTTATATTTGAATTGTGTGTGAAACTAAAAATGAAATTGATAATGATTTTTTTAAATCGTTATCAAACATAATCTAAAATTTAAATCACGAGAAAGCTCTATTAAAACAATTAAATCAAATATCTATACACTGGCACGTTAACTACATTATTGGAAAATAAAAAATAAAATAAAACTATTTTAACCATAGTTTTTTATTTGAGTTTTTTACGAAATTCAAAAATTTTATATATGTATACTTATACATTTAAGTATTTACTAGTATTTCACTAGAATTAAATATTTACCTGCATATTTACTGAGAAAAATTGGGGAAATTCATGTATTATTATAACAATACAAAAACATTTCTAAAAAAAATAACATATAGTTATATGTAAATAATCTACATCTCAACAAATGAGTTTCAGTTAAAATATTACATAATTAATTTAAATTGGGGCATCAAATAGTTGCCTGAGAGGATAGTGGGATCTCACTTTTTCTTCTACTTCAGAATCACATGGACTTAATGATGTTTAAGTCTGCAACTGAGTTTCCATCGAAATGTACAACTAAAGTCATGTTTGAACACTTCGATAACGATATATCGAGAAATTATCCAACTTGATGGGTGCAAATGCACGTATCTCAGCCGTAGAATGCAAATGATTTGCTAAAACTGTAACATAGTTAGTGCTAGTGCTGCTAACACCTAGTGTTAGTGCTAGTGCCTAATTGGTCCATTTAAAGTGACAAGGTGACCAACTCCAAAATACGAGATGTGACTTCAAATCATCACGGATCCTCTTTCATGTTTCACTCAAAGGAGATAGACTGGGTTATAGACTTCTGCAGAGATACGCAACGTAAACTCGTCCCGTTGTAGATAATAAGAAAAACTATATTCATCAGAAAACAAGACATATTTCCATTAATGCACAGTTCCAGTTTTATAGTTCTTGTACCATTTAATCACCATTTCCGATTTACATATGTCACAAAGGGTACTGTAGTCGCATCTCTGCACCAGTTTTATTTTATGCCATGCCATTCCTTCAAACTGTGAATGTCGATACTGGATTCTGCTGAAATTTAATCAGCTCAGTAATCATTTTTGACGCAGTGGTTTTTTTACAGATGATCACAGTTTTCCTTAACATCTGCCTGTCTTTCGCAATGAATTTGATTTTCCATCTACACTTCTGTATCGTAGATGTTTTGCCATGATGATGCCATGACTTTCAACAAGATGATTATTGATATCTTCAATAGCTATGTATTTGTGCTTACCTATACAATGACCATACAGGTTCCCACAAATTGCCCTTTTTGGAGCTTTTAGGTCTCATAGAAGCTTCACCAAAAACAATATTAAAATAATGATGTACAATACGCTCACACATATCCTTACTAATATGAACAATAAGTCCAGTGTAAAAAAACTTGTAGTTTCTCATTTAATTTAATCTTGTCTATTCTGTCCTTTCTATCATTTTGGAAATCCTATGTCAAAATATACAATCTAAAGGAAGCATTTTATAAACTTTAACTTATATTTAATAATTAAATTGTAGTAAGAAATTTATATTTAATATCTGTTCCCATTTCTCTTTTCCCAGATATGGACATATTCCAGAAATGAAGAGGCATGAAATGACGCTCAAAGATTTAACAAAACTTATATTAATCAAGGATATATCAAATAAGCAAGGAGAGATGAATTGCATAAGGATTTAAAATCTTTGGACACATGTACTAAATAAAAAGAGTTTTATCTTATTGCTCAGGCAATTTTTCACATTGATTCCAGATTTAAATGGTTACTAATAATATCATTGAAATGGTCATCCAGGGGAATAGTAACTCCCAATAGAATCACTTTAGATTTTCTTTCGCTTCCTAAACGTGACAAAATATTAATAAAAATGATTTTAAGAAATCCAGGCAAACATTTTTATAAATTATAGCTTTACTGCCTGCTCAGTTTTTCTCTATAACAAGGGATGCATGATGCATATATTTCAATTTTACTGGTAAATTCGGTTTTTTCGGTTTGTAATGATTATTTGCTGATAATCTGGGCTTATCTACACGTCGTAAAGATAAAAAACTTGGAAAACTCATTTGCCCCTTTCCAGACCGATTAGCGCCCAGAAAGAATAAATGCAATTTTCATCGTCCACTCATTATAAGTTAGTGATATCACCACTGTCTTCGAAGTGAACAATCCAGAGTTCAATCTCAGCAACTATTATATATTAAAAGGTGAGTGTTGCGTTTTGGATTTCTGCTTGCACGTTTGTTAAAGAAGAAGTTAATAGTTTTCCAAGTTTTCTTCCTTATGATTTCACTTGAATATCATGTAGTATCAATGAAATGTCTGTTTGAAATGCAATAATACTTGGTCGAGGTTAAAAATATCGTACAATAACCATACCCATCTACAGTGAAATATAAAATCAAACATCCATCTCCCGTTGTTAGGTGGATGCTAAATTAAAAATAATTAAGTATTTTTACAGCCAATATGTTCTTTATTTCGCATTAAATTTGGAATTCCAAATTGAAGATTTAAAACACTGTTAATATCTTCAAGCAATCGAACTTTATCATAATTACCCATCAAATTAAAAAAAGAGAGAAAAACGATGAGAAGTGTTTGATAAAATAATCTCCAAGATATCAAAAAAGGTCTTTAGCATCTTCAAGCAATCCAAGATTATTAAGTTAACTCAGAAGATGATACTAGAGATAGCTTATTATTTTTTGTATGTATCTTTGCTAAACAGTACAGAAATATTCGCAAAAAAGCAACTTATTTCCCAAAGGATAGCAAATGTACCTTCTAAAATTTCATCACAGAATGCTGACGTGTTAAAATTGTTGCTTAAAATATACACACTCTATGTATAATATTAAACATCCAAACATCTCCCGTACATATGCAAACCAAATATCAGAAAATCGAAAGATGTGAAAAATATGGGTCAAAGTTGCATCTGAAGTGCATCTCCAGAATTTAGGGCCTGTACCAATCAACTGCAGAGTATGCAATGTAACAAACTTTTCAATGTACATTTCTTCTGAAAGTGATGAAGTACGAGAAATCATACACCATCCTATTCATTTTCTCATAAACTAAAGTCATCCATCAAAATATAACAAAATATTAAAATGAAACTTTTTATAAAAATTCTAAAAATTCATCAGAAATTAAAAAACTACTTGAAAATATTTCTGCTGTTCAACAACACTTTATCACTTCTCCTGAATTCAGCCCTAAAATTTTATTTTTATGTTAGCTGAACCAATGATTTATTCGTCTCACGTCACTTTCGGTGCTGGATAATGAGATGAATGAGGAGAATAGTTAAAACATATAGAAACTTAAATACAAACACGATGAACCTGATTAATGATGGATGTTTTCGGTTTTGCGGAATGCATTTAAGTAATCTGGACTCCAATTTCAAAGCACTGTATAACAGCTAAGAGCTTCAAGATATTTTCTTCTTACATTTTATCATCACTCATAATCCACACACACACAATATGCAGTTCAGATAAGGATGACAGATATAAATCTATTTATTCATTGCTAAGTTTAACTATTCTGCAAAAAAAAGACTGTCTGGCACATTCAGATATATATAATAAAATTACTGTATTCTCACAGTCAATGTTAGTTTTAGTGACTGATACTACTATTATCATCAATTAAAAATATTTACTATCTAAGAAATCAAAAAATTAAATCAAATATTTTACAAACAAAATATTTATTAGTAAAACTGAATTTTTAAAATGTTTTCGGCCGTAAACCATTCAAAAATTTATGTCTCGAACACGCATCACTAGTAGCAACAGCAACTCTTACATCTATGGGCATTTCATGGTGAGAAAATTGGTAAAGAATTTCAGATGTCACTATTTAAGACATTTTAACTCCCTAAAAATAACAAGAACAATTGAAATGGTAATATTTTTACTCCAATCTAGCTTAAATAGTTGTAATAGAAAAAATGAGAATTGTCAGAAAATCTTTCATTCATTGTAAATTTTGACTTCTCTTGTTTGCAGCTATTACACGAATTCATACTAATGTAAACAGTTATCAATATTGAAACCATTAGTTTAAACATTATTTTCCATTCTTATGACAATAAAGATGATGGTTAGATTCTTTAGTTCAAATGTATAATGATCTTAATATGAAAAAATTCTTGTGTGTTCAAAAAACATTTTGATGTGCGCATATTCATAGGCAATATACCAAATTCACCAAATTATAATTTAATTTACCAAAAAAGACTAATAACCGAGCTCAATAATTTCAAAATATTTAATCAGAAGCGCTCCACTACTTGCAGAATTGAATGTAACTCAAATTACTACTACTTTCATAATTATCTCTTAGTTTTCACGTTTCGTATCAAAAAACCCTACGAAATCAACGCAAGTTTTTACATTTACTATCAAAAATTCAATTTACGGAATTATCAGAAATACAATAGATAATATTCTTGATTGAATGTTTATCCCTATAAATTCTGGGTTAAATTGTGTAAAATTTTACTGTGGAATCATGAAGGATGATTCCTAATTTTCGCTTAATAATTTAATTACATATTCACCAATTGCTTCATTTTATAATACTCACAATTTTTTTTTCAATATACGTTTTATAATATTTTGCTGGATGTAAAATAATTACTAGATTTAACATTATGCTCTCTTTATGAATTTAAAATTAAATTTTTTAAATTAAGTAGTATTTAACTGAAAATTTGAAAATTTAGGAATGATAGAAAACGAATCTAATATACAAATTTTATTTTTTTTACTTACAAGATTTATGCATTAAATGTCTTATCGTTACAATTAATCCTCTTTATGGCTTCATTGAAAGCTATTATTTCAAATGTACCATTTGAGCATATGTGTTAAGCGTATCAATTTCCAATTTTATTTATTTTAATTTACCAAAAAAAACTAATCACTGAGCTCAATAACTTCAAAATATTTCAGAATTAAGATATCGCTCTACAAAAATCAAAATTCATGGAAACACGTGTACTTAACGCAAAAAATAAATCTCGTAAATATTTCTCTCTTCGTCCTTATCTGTTTGTTCTTCATAAGCCAGAGCGATAAGTCCCTGACCCGGCATTGCTTTAGCTTCATAAAAATAAAAAATGTCCCCACGTGTGGCGGCAGCTTAACGCCCCTCTGTTCGCCACTGGCCTTCGAGTCTTGTTAGGATGGGAGAGAAGCTTCTCTCATCTAAAATTAGCCAGCTATTAATTGATTGATGGCTGTCCTTGCGTTTTTCAGCGGCGTTACCAAGCTATCACTTGTCTAATTTTCCATTTAAGTTCTTCATATTGATAAATAGAAGCATTCTTCAATTCCGGAAGTCTCTGGAAGAGAGCGAGAGAAAAGTGCATCCGCACAGCTGAAATGAGAGTAGAAATGAAATTCAAAGGACTTGAAAGGTGCTTTGGACGATTAAAACAAGAGAAAAATTGGAATTAATGTATAGTTGAATAGAAGCTGTAATTTTTAAACAACAAAATTTGTACAAAACAACAAATTGTTAGTGGTATATAAGAAGACAGGAAATAGCATAATTAAATAATACCGTCTTGGAAGCTTCATTAGCGCATGCATTTGTCATCAAAAACTCAAAGCTAAGAAGTTATAAGGAATTTTAAAGCTAACGCTATTAAATAATTTTCACGGTTAGTTAATTAAAAATAAAGCCCTTTTGCTAGATGAGGAAGATGATAAAATCGGAACAAACGTCCACTTCACGGATGCTAATAATTTTTACTACTAACAGTAGAACTGAATAAGAATTAAGATTTGCTTTGGAGTAATGATAGTCACCATGCTGTTTTTATACGTAATCAAAGTTGTTCTCAGGTGCCAGTAAGTTTCTATTCCCAATTAATCATCCTTTAATAAGTGAGCAAACATTTCCGATAAATAGTACATCAAGAGAACAGAAAACTAAATTAAACAATGAAATTTTCATGGAAAACTAACAAAATTCTTTGACTTGTGTAAAACCAATGAGTGAGCATTATTAAAATGTGCGTGCCAGGAAAA
Organism: Latrodectus hesperus; assembly: GCA_037975125.1. Lineage (NCBI taxonomy): Eukaryota > Metazoa > Arthropoda > Arachnida > Araneae > Theridiidae > Latrodectus > Latrodectus hesperus. The sequence continues at coordinate 12,786,464 of JAJQOW010000014.1, read as the reverse complement.
CCTGAAAAGAACCTGAAAAAGAGGAAAACAGATTGGGAGAACTTTCAAATTTAAAGCGCTTGCTGGTTAGTGAAATGGTTAAGCATAATGAGGTAGAGGCAGGTAAAATTAAGTTCCAGTCAAAACTACTATAACGGAACTAGTATGGGGAAGCATAAATTTATTAGTTTGTTCCATATTGTCTCAAAACTTTAGTCTGACTATCGTGGCACTACATGTGGAAATTGGAATCTCCAAAAGCATAGTATCACGCCATGTCGCATCCGTCTCTTTTGCTCTGCGTAATTGTGTACGTTTATTTTTACAATATTCAATGTTAAATTCACAGGTTCATTTGTCAAATTCATATGTTAAAGAAATAATGCGTTTTTACCGACATTACACAACCCTGCAATCAATATCGAATACCCAACCATGATTATTTTAATCGTTGGAATTCGCTTGGCAGTTTAATCGATATCTTTATCATTGTCATGCGATTAATATCGCTATCGCTACTTGAGATGTGCTCGAGATTGCTCATAGAGATGATAAAAGACAATTATAATTTCTCCCCATTGATCAGTTGATTTTTCTTGCATTCACTAATTCCATATTCATATGTCAAGACCATGACCAATTTTTCAGAAGTATAATTTACAATATCTGAAGATAATAATTCCTCGCCCAATGAAATGACACTCTTTTGACTTAAAAAGGCATATTGAAACACCGCATGCAAAAGAACTGCTCGAGAAAATAATTTAGGTCTGTAAAGCAAATATTTATACTTACTTTGAATATTAGGCTGCAATCATTCATGGGTATTTCTGCTGAAATTTCATCTCCAGTTGTGATATGTGTGTGGTGCAAATATTAAGATATTTCGATTATTCTTTATAGCAATTTCAGTTTTGATAGCCAACATTTTGCTAGTTTAAATTAATTCAAGATTGAAAAAAACTTCTCCTTAGTTTTATCATTTATTAAAACATTTCAATATGTATTATTTATTCAATGTTATAAACAATATTATATGACAGTTGTTCATGCTTAGAGCAACAAAAATAAAATAATTAAAATAAAATTTTATTAAAACGTTATTGATGAATTGTTAAATTTGCATTGGGAATGAGGCAAAAAATTTTAAACTGGAGAATTTTAAATTAATTTTATTGCATTGATGATTTGCTATTTTATATCTTTATTGTCGTTGTTGCTTCTAATCCTAGATTATGTAGATAAGCTACACTATCTCCATAAAACCATGGATGTCCAGAAGTTTCAAAAATTAAATCGGATCCCTTAAAATTTCAAAAACTGTAAAATTTAGACAAATAAGAATATGATTGGGGGAAGCTTGAAAGCCCTACACCAATGACACTCTGAAAAGAGCCTCCCGCCCTGGTGAAAGGTAAGTGATTTGATATGGCCTCTCAGAAAACATGAGAGAGCCGTCTGCTGTTTTCTCGATATAATGAGCTTGTGGCACCATCGTGGTATGCCAACGGCCATACCATGATGAAAATACCGGTTCTCGTCCGATCACCAAAGTCAAGGGATGAGGGTTTGCCTTTTGGGGCGAAGCTCCTGTGGCTATTGCCACGTATCTTCAATCGATAATTACCCTTATAGGAGCGAGCTTGTTAGTCATATTTAGTAGTTTATAATTTTAATAATAAAATTTGAATTTATAATTGTTACAGTTAAACTAGATGCTATTTAATTTGTTTGTTTAAAGAGGGGGAATGGGGTCACCGAAGTCAAGGGACGATGGTCGTCACTTTTGTGTGACAGAGTTCCCTGTGTCCTAGGCACGCACCTTCAATTTATTTGTTTTACTCCATAAGGGTGACCACCTGGGAACACATCGTGCCGTTGGCATACTTTTTCTTCTTGTAGCCGAAATAGCTCTGGAGAGCGTTAGACTGAAGATCTAAAGGTCTCTGTTTCGATCCTGGGTTTCGGCACGTGATTGCCTTTTTGTGTTTTCCTTTAAAAGATTTACACAATTTTCAGACTCAGACTTTTAACCTCCTATGTTTAAACAAAGTTGAAATTTTAGTTATTTACTTAATAACTGAAATGACTGTATTTTCCCTACCAATCACAGAATCAAGAATTTTGCAACCACACTATAGTTTCATTCTCCATTTGTATATAACTCTTCATTGCCTTATTTCCTTATACTTTTAAAATTCCTATCTTTAAATATTTTTTTTAATTTCAATCATTCATCCTTATGTTGTCATCCTTGCCTGATATAGAACTGTAATGTTTTGTAAACTGCGAGATCCAATACAAGGCTTTAAGCCCCCACCATTGTAAATCCTTCATTTTCAACAGCATGCTGGGCGTCGGCTCAGTTTGAGGACAAGCTTTTAACCCTTGGAAGGTGCTGCTTGCTCACGATGGTGATGAGTAGACTGAACCATATAACCGATAGGTACAGAACGGGGTTCACTCCCATCTCTTATGTATGTATGCCAAAGTACCACGGGTGAGCAAGAGGAACTCTCCAAAGGGTATTTAATTCCTTCCTTTTGATTGAGAAAATTTCAGAATAGGTTAATTTAGCTTTGTCATGAAAGTTATCAGTAGAGACAGTCTTGGCCAAATTATCGGCAATCTCATTACCATTCAATCCAACACGTAAGGGGAACCATAGAAAGTATATAGAGTGTCTTTTAGTAAGTTGATTCAAAAGTTCTAGCATATCCAGACTTGTCATTTCTTTAACAGTCATCCAAGAGAGAAATGCTGTATTGGTTGTGTAATGAGAGAGGTACAAGACTTTCCGATAAAATCCAAATACCCTTGAAGGCAAGTTCAGTGGCCGTGTGTATAAAATGTAGTCCCTTGTAAATTGCCACAAGTTCAGATCTGAAGACAGAACAGCCATCAGTATTTCCAAATTCAAGCTCAATTGAGTTATCAGATGTCTCGATATGCACTCCACTTCCAGATACATCACCGGCGCCCCTGCTACAATCAGTGTACATTTTCAATGCCGAAAGAGGGATGTCATGTATTGTTTCAAAAGCCATCTATCAGTCTTCAGTCTGGAAATGTATACGCTCTGGAGCAAGCATGGAAAAAGGTGTGGGCTTTTAGGAGTGTGCGGTTCCACTTCATCGGAAAACAGTCCCATCTCACTAGCCAAGGAAAAAGGACTGTGTTTCTTTAAGTGATTATTGTCTTGCCAAGAGTTGTAGAGAAAAGCAGTTCTATGCTGATCCTTGAAGCTATAAAGTTTAATATTTCGTAAGGCAGAAGTTTCTTCTCAAAAAATATTGAATCTTTAATATACTTTATGATTGTATTGCACAGAAATATACAAATAATTTTGCATAATGTTTTTAAAAATTTTTATTTTTTTAGAGTTATGGAATATTTAATACCATAAAACTTCAAACAGCTGAATTTATTATCGATAGCTAGAGAATTATTTATCTTTCAATAAAATGGTGAGATAATTATATACATATAAACCAATTTTATGCAATCTTAACGTTATTACTATTGTAAATGTATTCTGCATATAAATGGATGCATAATATTTTAGAAAAAAAAATATTTTTGATACTTATTCATTCAGAAGTACAGAAAAATTCTACAAATAGTATATCAAATGATAAATCCATTTTAAATTATCAAATATTCAATGCGGTTGTAAAGAAGTACATTTAATAAATTATTTTATTATATTATTGTTACTCCCCAATGTAGATCATTGAAATTTAAACGAAATGGAGATCCAAAAACTGTACGCAATGCACAATGGATTGATTTAAAATTCTAATATTCCTAGATGCATAATTATATAGTAAGATTCTGGACTCTACCATATAATTTACAGATTAAGTTCTACCACTATCAAAAGTTTCTTAATTTTAATCACACTTTCAGGTGATCAGATAGACATTTACTCCTTCTTCCCATATTGTGACACGTAGAAACTTTAAATCCTACGAACATTAAGAAAGATCACTCTGTAAAGCGGTTGCCAATCAGGTCAAAGAAGATCCGACAAAATAGAGATCTTCAATTAGAGTATTTCATTGTTAAACCGTAAATATAGCGCAGTAAAGGAATAAATCGTTACCTAACAAGTATTTATAAGAATAATTATAGTCGTGATATTCTGAAAGAAAGCAACGTCAATTTCCATGCCTCACGTGTCTAAATTCTAATGTAAAAATAATATAGGTACATGAAATTGCAGAATTATTACTCCAAACTATATAGTATAAAAGGCTAAGTGCACGGTTTTTAAATATTTGTATAAAAATCTTGACCATTTATTTTTTTATCCCATGAATTTCGATTCTTTTCACCACTATTAAATAATTTAAAGTAATTTAATATTTTTCATGAAATCATCTAAAACTCTTGGTTGCATTGGTGTGAGTGTTTTAAATTCTTAAAATCGGATGGATTAGTATATTTTTTTAAATTTCTGATATTTGACGTGGAAAAAAATCATTTAATTTGTTATATTTTCTTAAAGTCAAAAACTTGAAAGCCACATTTATTTCTCCATTTGTTTGTCATTTGATAAGCGAAGTACTTTATTAATCTATCATGTGTAAATACATAGTTTGGAGTTTTGAAAAACAAGGAATGAAATTTTTGCTCATTATTATTTTTTTAATCCTTTTATTTTCTGATACTCACACAAATATACTTTTCCAGTTTCATCTTTATTGCTTAGTTAACAATCAATACCAAAATACTTGGGTCTCAAAAATATCATATTAGAAAACAAGAACTCGTCCACGTTTGCATTAATTCAAAAATCAAGAATGTATCCTTTACTTTCAATATTAAATTATCTTTCTCAGTCAAATAAATTTATATATATTTATGATTAACACGTTTCCTTAATCATTAGCAGCACATGCTACCAACGTCAAAAGGTTTTATTAACTAAATTACAGATCCATGTGATGATTGGATCATTGGAAATTAATTTCAGTCCCTTCTACATCATGCACATATTGGAACTTCTTAAGTAAATATTTAAATTAAATTCAGATGTAAATAGTTAAGATCTTCGATGAAGATTGCGATATGTTGAGACAAATGATTCAAATTTTTTCAGTATGTAAAATAACATTCGCCTATTTATATAATTCACACATGCAAATAAAATCTGAATTTTACTTACTTTTCTTTCTACCGCTATGAAAATTTCTTAAAATCTTTGATGCCTCTTTAGAACCTTAAAAGATACGAATTATAATATTTCCAATCAGGTTAAAGATGTGTATTTCCAATGTCTAAGATAGCCAATTACAACATCTAACTTTGTTATCATTGCTAGATAAATCATTAGATAAGTCATTGTTTTTAACCATTATATAAGTCATTGTTTTTAACCATTACAAAATTTCATAATTTTGGAAAGAATGATAAAAACGAATAATTTTTCCGAGCTTGCTAATCGTATTGGGGAAGAAACATTGTTAATATACCTAAATTAATTATGTGCATACCACATTATTTTTCTAAAATAAAATTAAAAATACTTTTATAAGGAAACTCGCACAAAAAATTTTATCGACAATCATACTTGAGTTTCACGTGACAGAGACCAAAATGTATAATTTCATGTGGGTTTTTAAAATAACGAAGTAAGAGATTTTTTTGAAACTGCAACCACATTACTTTTCTGTAAATTAAAATTCAGTGTTTATATAGAACAAAATATGAACTATATCCTATGCAAGAATTTAAAACTGGTTCAATTAACTTTCGTGTGCAAAAATAGAACACATAATGACATATAAAGTATTATCTTCTTACTATGAATAAATAGTGAATTTTGGGGAACACACAGAAGCAACGATTTATCACAATATTTTAAATTTAATATGTAACTTTAATCATATTTTTAATGTTTTATTAGCTATAAAAATTTTGGTTGGTATACATACTAAAAGAAACTATTCATAAAATTCCAGTCTCTATTTTGATTAGTACTGTGTACAAAATAACTGAATTTGAAATACTTAGAATTTATTTATGTGATATTTGTTGCAGTTTTTATATTTCTAATATTCCAGTTATATACAAATAAATTTATTTATTCTTATTCAGATATAAATTTTCAGTTATTTTACTTGTGGTAACAATTTGAGATAGACTTTTAGATAAGGTTCAAAATTTTATGATAGTAGAAAGATTTAACTTTCTCCTTAAAAATCCTTCAGTAACAACAGGAAAGGACAGAAAATATTTCTGCTTCCCTTTCTTCCCCCTTAAAAGCATCATAAAAGAACGGCTGTAAAATAGCCTCTCCAAATAGCCCAGTGGTAAGAAAAGGAATGTTAAGAATGTTTCTCAGATTTTAATGTGTAGGTATGACGAATTTTAACTTCGCATTGACGAGTTACAATTGATACGATGGAAAAAAACACAGTTGAAACTTTTCCTTTTCCATTGAAGGGACTTTTTAACACGTGTCGTAAAGCATTTCCGAACCAGTTTTCCATACTAAGATCTGAATGTTGTAAAATACTTCTTTTCATGTTTCACTTTCTAAATTTATTTCTGTTAAATATATTTTGCTAGGGAAAATAATTTTCAAGTAAATATTCCTGAGATATGATACGTGAACTAGGATTTTATAATTTATAAACCTTGATTATTTCCCAATCATTTTTCTTTGGAATCTTAAAACTTTGTTGTTCGACTTTTTTCTAAAATTGATAATTGTTAGATGTGCTGCAACCGTATGAAGCAGATAATAAATAAAAAAATCTAATTAAAACAGAAGCTAAAAAAAAAGTCATACCTAGAGGGAAATTATTAAAAGCTATTTTCCTTATGCTTTTTAGAAATTAAAAAAGCGTGTGTCGAGTGTGTGAAAAATCATCAAAAATTATAAATGCAATTGTAAATGCGCTCTTTTATATACACTTGCAAAAAGAATAATATAATATTAAGTAACTGACAATATATGTACTAATATAATTAATGAAATACTGTTTTGCAGACATTGTTTTAGTCATTACGTAAAATCACTACAGTTGAAGTACACATTAAAAAAATAATTGAAAAAATAGAGTAAAACATATCATTGTGCTTATTATTTTAAAGTCATTATTATAATTACATACTTCCTATCATTAATATACCCTCGAGTATACAGTGAAATTTCGACATCCTTGATACTTGTAACATTTTGATACAATTCCACACATACTTCCTACCTGTTTTGCAAACCGCATTAGAATAGTATTTTTTTAAATGCACATAAATTTTGCATCCAAGGGGGACATTGCACTGCTAAGAACTTAAATTGTAAAAACGTAAGCGCAGTGGCATTTCTTCCGGAAATTGCCTTACCTTAATTACCAAAGGGAGATACTTAAAACTGAAATTCTTAAACCCAAAGAAAGGATTTATTTCATATTAAGTTAGGGACTACTTTAATTCTGTGAATCTAATAAGTTTTGAACAAATGTATGTACTCCAGATCCTTTTTTCAAGCCTCTCTTTTAAACACAAAATCATTTGAAGAAACGTTGTTTCATTTCAAACTTTCTTGTGGAATTAGAAACTAAATAACATTTTATAAACACAGGAAATGTTAATCTAATTCCTGGATACGTATTTGTCAGAATGAGTATTTGGGAGTTTCTCAGGTTTTTCCCACTTGTGACACGTGAATACGGTCCATTATTGGTGAAACATTCTTTAGGGTGGCAATGATACAGGATGCTAGAATAATTTACAAGCCTTTGGCAGTTAGTTTATCCGCTATACTGTGTCAAAAAAACTCGTGAACCAACAACAAATGTAATGAAAAGTTTTTGAAATTGAATTTCAGAAGTATAATTTTACAATAATTACACGATATACCCCAAATCAAATTATAGATACATAAAATTTCAAAATATAGAATCTAATATATTGCAAATTTTTTTAAAGAGTGTGAAACTTTGATTTCGTATAAAAGAAACAACTCAAACACATTTATAAATAATCTTTTCAATTTAGACGTCAATGGTCTTTAATTTTCAATTTTTTTTCAAATTGTTACACTACTTTGTTATTACATTGCACACTAGAATAATTGTTTATTTATTTTCTTTTAGAATCAAAATACTATCTTAAATTAAAAAATAAAAATTTTAAACCGCCTTTTTTTCCCCCAAATCTTTTGCAAATTCATGAAGGAAGTAAAAAAAATTTTCCTTTGAGAAAAGAGGTCGCACTGATTATGCTAGGAAGTAGGTGAGCAGAAAAGATACTTAAAAGAAAGTAATTCTTATGGGATTTAGGTTTTTCAGTGGGTAAATAATCTTATGTTTTTTTATCCAGAGAGTGAAAGTTTTTCTAAATTCATCTTTTTAGAAGAAAATATTATAAAAAGGAGAACTCTCTTGTAAAAAAAATTATAAAGTTTTAAGAAATGTAAATCAAAAATTCAACATGATTCGAGCAGAAAAATTAATAAAATACATATGTTGATTAAAAGCTATAATTATTTATAAAACTTTCAGTTTTTTTTACAAAGCAAGATTAAGATGTTAAAATAATAATAAAAACAAATTACTAAGGTATATTCTTCGAAGATTGTTAAAAATAGGTTATGTACCCTTTTGTTAAAACATATTTTCAGGTCTATCCCTTGAAAGACGTATTAACAATGCCTTGCAGGATCGAAAATGATTTTAAAACATTTTAAAGATGCATTTTCACTAACGTACAAGACTCTCAAAATATAAATACACACTGTAAACGATCATAGAAAATGTATTACCAGTTCTAGGAAGTTAAATTAAGGCAAATTCAAAGACAAGTTTGAAAAATTAATGCACTTTCTGATACAACTGTGATTAATATTCTAATTAATGGCCTTCAGCATCAATATTTTTCTGAGTACGACTGACATTGAGTCCGTATACCGTCCTAAAGTATCCACTGAGATTTCTGATCTTACCATTTAAACCTCCTTCCAAAATGTGTCCAGGTTATGTGGTTTACAGTTGTGCATTTTAACTGACAGTTTACATTTGTATACTTTATTACTATTAAAAGAAATCCAGAGACGTAAGATTTGAAAATCGTGCAGAAAAATTTATTGCTCACCTGCGTCCTATTCACTAGTCTGGTAAATTTTTAACTGATTTTACTCATGTGATGTTATGACAGTACGATGAACCATGTAGCCTAGATGCACTTTTGAGTGAGATTCAAGGGGTATGCACAGAATTCTCATTGAACACAGAGAAGTTAAGAGTAACTTGTGAGAAGAAATGTATTGACGTTGAAAAGCATTTACTCCGAGAAAAGTATTGATGGTCACTCATTTGAGCATAATCATATTTATATGAAGAAGTACATTTATATTTAAAATAGACCCTTAAGTTCTTCAGCTTCAGAAATTTAACCTCATAGAAAAAGAAGGAATTTTCTATGACAATTCAAAGTATCTCTACATATTTTGACCTATCCTGTAATCCTATATATAAAGATATTCCTTTTCAACAGTCAAATATATTGTCAACAGCATATGCTTTTCTAGTAATGGATTAATAAAAGTAAAAACAGCATTCATTTTTAGTGTTAATATGGCCAGATAAATACATTAAATATTGTAAATCCAGTGAATCTAGAAAAATTATAGGGTAAATCATTGTAATTTACATATATCCTCCAAATTTAATGAATTCTGAATGATGGATAAATGTATATTCTGATTCGGAATTTGAATATGATTAATATGATTCAGCAATTAATATATTAAACAATTTATTATACATTTTATTGTTTTATATATATTTTCTATAGTAAAATATATATTTTTATCAAGAATATATATTTTCTATAGTAAAAATTTCCCTTTTTAACTAACTTAAAAGTATTCAGCTGAAACACACTATATTTGTTCCACATCAATATATTATCTGCTCATTTGGGCCACATTTTCTAGTAGTGACACAAATTTAAGCAGAAAAATGTAAGAAAATTTGAAAATCCAACAAAAAAAGGAGAAACTAAAGGAAAATCTATTAGCTGTTATAAAAGCAGATTTGTGCTTAGAAAATAATATTTAACTCTGCGTTACATTAAACATCCTAAAAAAAATGATGAATAATAAAATTAGAATCATTTCCAAATTCTTAAATGGATGCTTAAAGTATTTTTTCCTGCATTGCTTCGCTTTCTCATTTATACACCTAATGTCGATTTAAGTAATAAAACATCTCCTTATGAACTGAATTATTGATAAAATTTCATTCTTATAAATCTTCATGTTTTAAAATCTATTAATTAGCAATGGCTAGAAGAAAAGGCGTTTTATTGAAAAAATATATCTCCAGATTAACCAAACCACTAAAAATTAAATATATGTCTTCAAAAAAGGTATTGCTTATTTATATTTATCATGCATTTTTCAGCCTTCGTATTCAAGATCTTTTCTAATTGTTCTACTAATTTCATCTAATATTTGATAGGTCATTGAACTATTAAAGATAACTAATGTTATTTTACGCATCAACTTATTTTCGAGCATATGATTCATTAACGAAATTCATTATGTTGAAGAATACATCTTTATCATCAAAAAATTTCAATATCGGAAGGAAATTAGTCACTAAATACAGAATAAATTTCTTTACTCATTTGAATATTCACAAATTTGTTTTGTATGTAAATTATAGATGGCAGCACTAAAATTTTTATTCCGCAGGTATGATAGCTCAAATTTTGTTATGAAATATGTTTACAGAGAGAGAGAGAGAGAAACGCTACAATTTTTTATTTTTATGTATCTAAAACAGGTGAAAAAATAAATATTTTTCTGAATGAAGATTTCAATTCTCATTTTTTTAGAGAAACAAATAACACGCATTTAAAATCGTAATACAATGTATACTCAATATAAAAATAGAACATTTATAGAACGTAAACGTCATTTCAGTAGCAAATGATTTTTCGCTTATGACGCAATTTCTTTCACTGAAATAAATTCTTACATTTTGCTGAAGAAAAACAATTTATAAAAATGCTCCTTTCCATTCTTTTCTTCAAAAATCTAGTTAAATTCATTTCTTAATCCCTACTTTCATAATTTATTATATTCTAATTTTAAATAATTTTACAAATGCAACAATTTTGATTTCACATATAATACTCACCAGTTCCTCAAAAAAATTAATCTTTCCTAATTATTTTAAGACAGTGATGTAAAAATTCTATAATAATGAAACTCTCTTATATAAATTTTATTATAACAAAATGCATCACGATATATTTTATCATACGATGAAAAAAATATAAAATACAGGAACTGAGTAAGTGCAGTTTCGTTTTTGTTCCAATATCTAGAAGAAATCGAGGCATTTATCCTTGTCTGTGTTATTAAACCTTGTGAACCAGAGAAGATTTATTCAGCAAAAAATATTTTTATTTTATCTTAAATAAATGCTCTAAAATTATATTTTTTTAAATAATTTTATGTATTTTTAGAATGAAAATAAATTTTCCTAAATTTGTATTTTTCAAGTTTATTATAATTTTTTTTTTAATTTTATTAGCAAAATCCTAAAACAAATACCATACAATTTTTAAAAAAAAATTAAGTAAAAGATCTTCAATTTTTTTCTTTTCAATTTTGTCCATAAATTTATTTAGAACTCCAAAAACTACCTTTCTATTTGTTGCAAGCAAAATTCTATAATGCACTTGTGAGAATTAAATCAATTTCATTACAATACATTCCAACATTCTAATTTAAAAAATTCAGATAAAAAATACGGGAATTCATTACATCTAGTTTTTCTCAAACCTATTAAAACACGAATCTCCTTTAATAATTTGATTCATTCAATTGATAATGTGGAGAAATCAAGATAAATTTGATAAATTTGAATTCAGTAAAATCGAGTAATTATACTGAATTCAATTAATCAGCAGCAAAAAAAAAAAATAAAAAATAAAATGAAAAATAAAACAAATTTTTTCTACTTCATGAAAACAAGTTCCATACTAAATAAAAAATATATAAATATTATAATAATATTTATATTGTGTACTTAAAATATCACAATAATTTTTTTTTAATTTCCTCTTTAGGGATTTCGTCGGATGAAATCCCAAAAGAGGAAATTATATTGTTGAAATAAGCCTTGGGAAAAAAAAGATGAATTTTTAGCAGATATAAATTCAAAGAAGAAAATCTTTTATGTGTTCTTAAATAAATCACAAAAAATAATATTATAATTATTTTTTTAAAGATTGGGAAGGAAAAAATACAATCTATATAGTTCCTTGAACCTCTGACCGGAACTAGTCATCAAGGCCATATTGTGGAGCAATATTCGCCGACTTAGGGATCGAAATGTGCTGTTTCGTTCGATGCTACACGAGAACATTGCTCATGTCGTGGGCCAAGGCCAGATCACACACAAAATCCTATTATGTTATCAGCGAAACCGCATGAGCGATCCGTTTCGGAGAAATAACTGGCAGCTTCCCCTAAATCTACTTATCTCAATATTCATGATAGAACGCTTCCTGATAATCGAGCTTCCTTTCGCCAAGGATCTTGCGCTTTGTGGTGAAACCAATTACAGGGTGCCAAAACAAACATATTTTCGCCAATCAGAGAAACAATAGCCAATGGGTTTACGTTTACACAAGTTTAAAATAAAATGAGGGAATTTATGAAGAATATTTTAAATATCTGCTTAGAAAATGATAAATGTATTTATTCTTTTAATTGTTTATACTATTTTTTGGATGTGTATCAAATGAAATAAAAAACTTTTTTTTTAATTTGGTTGTGAAACAATGATCAAGAGAAATCAACTTTTGTTTAATTTAGAAAAAAAATTTTTTTAACTTATCTTTATGTGCTGTTGACTTTTTTCATATTCACTTTAAATTTTTTTAGCTCATATTAAAATTATAAATTTATTTCTTAAGTAATTTTTGACTAACACCGTTTAATAACAAACATCAGTGAATTCTTATATGAAAGTATACAAGGATTTTATTAATATTTAAGGATAAATTAATTTCGTTAGTGATTTGAAAATTTAATAATTATTTAAGTTGAAATTGTATACAAAAATAATTATACTCATATTTATTAACATAATTATTGACTAATAGTTTTATTTTTAGTAAAACTTTTTCTTTAAAACATAATTAAACAATTCTAATTTATTTAAGGCACCTTTTATTAACATTTTTTAATTTATCCATCTTGTTTTCATGGAAAAGCAAACATTTAAAAAAATATTGATCCCAAAACTTGAAAACGTAAATTAAGGGACGGAAGTTTAAAATATGCGAAATTTATATTCATTTAAAATGTATAGAATTCTGAATAGCATTTAAGAGACACAAGCTCGGAAAATATCTTTTTTTAATTTGTTCAAACAAAATATTTATTCGACAAAAAAACCAAAAGTTATAAAATACTACCACTAAATTTAAGTGCAATATAGTAATGATAGAATTTAAAACTAATGTTTAAATTCCTAACAAATATACAATTTTAAAATATTTAAATTCTTAGCAAACTTGTTATTCTTAAAACAAAATAAAATGTAAATTAATAATTTAAGTAAATTCTTTTAAAATAACATTTTTAATTACATAATTGCAGTACAAATATATTAATCACATAATTAAAATACCGATATATTAACCTAAAATAATTTAGATTTCGATATTATATAACTTACAAATAAGATAACTTATTATTAGATATTTTTGATATTACTTAAAAAAAATATGATAACAATACATAATGAATAATTTAAGTCATTTATTCTGACCTTGAAAATTTTAAGTAGATGCTCCAACAAAGAGCTAAAGGTAGGTGACATCTAAACATCCGCCCATCTTTTGTGTCCCGGGTGGACATTTCTTACATAGTGGATCATATTCATATATCACAAGGGATGAAACATAAAAAACTCCCATGCATTCAACCAGACACATGTACATGTAGAAATATAATACCCCTTGTTCCACTGCGGTGGAATCGAATCTGAGACCTTTTTCGAACAGAACGATAATAAAGCTAAGGCAGAAATTAAATAATTAGAATTAAAAAATCATTTCGCTTATAACTATTTAATTTAAATATAATCTTCATATTAGTTTTTGATACAAATAATATCATAAAATTTAAAAAAATCTCAATTCATTCTTCAAGATTTATTCTTAAAAAATCCAAACTAATGATATGATAAATAATTTACACACTATGTGACATTCTTTTTAAATGATTATTTCACTCCCTATTTATTCCTTAAAATAAAAATATATATAAAAATGCATTTAAACAAGCACATATTTAAGCATATATTTTTATGATAAAAAAATATGGAACAAGATTATGCCCTTCATTGCACCCATATTTCTTTAAATGCTAAATTTAACATAAAAAATAATTTACATATTGCAAAATGTTGATATATAGTGGAACCTTGCTATTATACTGGAAATTTTCTAATTAATTACACGCTAAATTAAAATTTCCTTAACAGCATTTAAACTATTTTTATTTATGCTATTTAATCCCAAATGTAAAAATATAAGAAAATGAATTTTGATAATAACTCTTGATAGTTTGATTCTAATATGTGCTATTTTATTAATAACCTATATAATCATTAAGAAATAGAGATTATTAGTAATTTTTCAATCCAAAATTTTTTAAAGACAGAATCATGACATTAATCATTAATTATCTTCATAAAATAATTTAATACAGAGCCATTTTTCATTTTATTTTTTTAATTATACATGACATCACTCTTAAATTAAATTTTTAAATACTAATGATAAACATGTATGTGAAAAAATTTAATTTATTTAAATTTCAAAGGTAGATTTTTCTGAAGATTATTTCCACGCTAAATGATAAAAATAGTTTAATATATAATTACAAACGCGATAAAACAGCTGCGTTTCGCCAAGAAGGATAACATTTATGTTGGGAATTAAACAGTTAAAGTCATGATTATATTTTAAAAATAAATATGTTAAATTTTCAAAATCAAAAAAGTAAGTTCAATATAAATTTTGGGCCACTTTTATATTCATGTGATTAATGTACCTTGATAAATGAAGATAATGTACCTCAATTTTCTAAGTAAACTTTCACGTTTGTCAATTCTTTTCATAGTTTTTTACCACATTGAAGATTCATAAAGGAATGTATAATCTTTTAAAAGACTAGATCTTTTAGAAACGTTTTAGTCTTGTACAGACTTTCCACCCGAGTTCAGAGTCCTAAGAGAGTATCAAATCTCAGGTTTGTTGCCCGACCTTGAAGGGGCCCTAATTACAAAAATAGATGTTAACTTACATAGAAAAGAAACTGTTATACGTGGCACCAAGAGCCTCCTGGATGTTATACTGAGTCTCTGGATTGAGGACTCTGTGTGACTTCTAGATGTAAAACAACAATATGCTGACTAACTTTAAACCAAATTTTACCAAACATTTCATCTTAATTCTATTTATACTTACATGCATATCATTTTAAATACATAAATACTTCTGAAAAGCTTAATTTCCAAAATATTAAAAACCAAATAATATTTGTAAAAAAACGAGTTTTTAATTTTTTTATTTGAAATTTTAAATTAGCTTATTATATTATGACTATAATATTATTATAATTATTATTGATAATATATAAGTTACTGTAACTTTTCAATCAAAATATTTTCCTCACTTTTGTGTTAATATAATTAAAACACTTTAGTAATGCCTAATAACTATATTTATTTTAAATGAATACAGGAGGTGAAGAGAGCTATAGCATAAACAAAAAGAATTTCTCTCTCTTTCTCTCTCATAAACAATTAAATTTTCAATTTTATTAAATATAAATAACTTTAAAAATAATTATATATTATTCACTTATTTTCTATTTATTTGGCTATCTTCAAAAACAAGTCATACATATCTTAATATTGAGATACGTTAATGCAAAAAAATTATCTGCTTCGATATTTACACACATCTGTTATGTACTGTATAGATCTGCAGAAATTAGTTTTAATATATTTTTCAATGACGTAAAAACACATCTGCGATGGTAGATCGTACTGCGTAAAAAGACAAAGCAAGTCATTCCATGAATAATTAATTCCTTTTCGATTTCATGTCAAGTTTCATCCTTGGATACAAGGTTAGATGGTAGATTTGCTCGCATGGAATCAATCAGTTTACATATACTCATACTTGCGCAGCCTTTCATGTAACTAAGTTTGAAAATAAGCTAAGGAAAAAAATGGAGTTTACGAGGGTTACACTAGTTCACTTCTGGTGCTATCACATTGCTTGGCGTATGCGTCGCCTATTGACGCAGCTGTTTCACTTCAAACCTCGATGAATTCTTAAGTTAACCTTCGAAGCGTGTTACGGAATGGTCTTTTGGGAGAATCTTTAGCTTAGTGCAGAAGTCTGCTTAAGAGTTAAAAAACATTAAGAACCGCACTATTGCACTAAAAAAATTCAAGAAGTTTTGGGTGAATTAAACACAAAAGTATATGATTAAAAATACGTAAAGTATATAACATAATTCAGGTGGAAATATTTTTATTCTTAACAATTATGCTAAACATTTAAATGTAAGATTATTTCAACTAAGGAAAAAAATTTTCTTAGTTAAAATTAGATAATAATTGAATCATAATAAAAAACAAAAAATAAATATTAAATTATACACAACAGAAAAGCTGGTTGTAATTAAATTTTAAAAGTTCAGTTATAAACACTTAGGTAGTAATTTTTTTATCAAATATAATTAGTTTTTTATGTTAATTATGATTATTTCAAATACATCTAAATCAGTGCTCATTAGAATATAACTATGCTTGTGAAATCAATACTTGTAAAAGGTCTTCCATCAAAAAATTAAAAGAAAACAATTTGCGATTAATTATTTATTCCTTATTCTTTAAAGGCTTTGCAAAATCATCTGGCAATGTTATATCTTTTAATTGATAGTAGTGTTAGTTTTTCATTAAATATGTTAAAAAATATCTCTCATTAAGCTTAATTCAACATATAAAATGTTTGACAAAAGTTTTTGCATAAACAACATTTTTATTTTTTTCAAAAAATTTTAATTTTGATAAATTCCTAAATTGATTATTAAATCCCAGCATTAAGATAATTAGTAAAAAAAATATTCAGAATAAAGTAAGATTTACTTTGCATTTTTTTCATTAATTAATAAAGAATGTAGTTTCTAGATTTCCTTTCATTACTTCGATATTATGAAGCAATAATAATGATTAACAAAAGTACATTTTATCCATTTTCAATGTAATTAATACTATTTTCTTAACTCATTATAAACCAGTGTTATATCATATTTAATAAAAGTGCATGACTCTCACTGCATTAAGAGTTAATTTTAAATAGATAGTACAGTCACCACTCATTAAACTTTTTATTGCATTCATTAAAAGTTAATTTAAATAATTTAATTTCAAAACCCTCAATTTTATCACTTTTTTCTATTTTAATAATAGAAGTTTCTAACTAAAAATAGAATAATAATTTTTAAAACAATAATAAATAATCAGCACTAACCAAACTTAAAACATATCAATATATGATTATTTGGATATTTTGCTTTATTTTGAAAATAGTTTCGTTAAATACTTTTCTTTATTTTGAAGAAAATTTTCTCAAAATAAAGAGTATTAAGTACTGAAGGTATGATTTCTAGACAAAAAATTTAGCCTGGATTCAAAATTCAAAGAAACAAATAAATATGTGCTAGGTTTTCTATGTGATAAAAAAACTCTTTCCAGAAACAAACCTTTCGATTAGACCAGACCATTGTCTGCAATATTTTGTGTTGTTTTACAAGTTCGAAAAATATATATCAAGTCAAAGTTTTTGAAAAAATAAAGTCTCTAACGTTGTTATCATGATTCCAAATTATAATCTTAAGCAATTTAATATTTTTTACAAAAGTAAAATTATTTTAAAATATAAATCAAATAAAAAATATTTAAATCCGATTAAGTGCATAAAATCAAATTTAATCAATGTCAACATTTCGCATATTTTTTATAATTTAATTTTCATCGTGCACAAACTTTGAGAAAAATATTTTAATCACATTTCAAGCAGGTTTAAATAGTTAAAAAATAAAGAAATTATGCTAAAAGATATTGTAAAATATATACTTATCACACGTAATAATTTTCCCTGCATCCATCATATGAAAATCAAATTTTTTTAATATACACTACAAGATATTCATTCATACACAAACGAACCTGATTGAAACTGACATGAACGATAACAATCATTAATATTCTGTAGACATATTACAGTTCCTTCTGAAAACAAAATGTTAATTTAAAAATCTTTTTCTCCCGAAAGTTAACCTTCAAATGTTGGTGAACCAAATACATATTTTAAGCCTTCTAATCAGCAGATTTAAATATAACTGTAAGGTATTTAAGTTGTATTCACATTTAGAACAACTTAACATGAAAGGAAATAGACACTACTAGTAAAATATCTATTATGAAATACTGTACTTCTTCAATAGCATTACCTTCCAAAATAGTATATAATCATTAAAATATCTTAAAAATTGAAAAGTGTATTTTAAATTATTCAACATAATGTACGTTTCTTCCATTTTAATTAAGTAAATATCAAAGAAAGCGTTTTATTATTCCTTACAGTGTAAAACATTATCCATTTAATCAAGTAAAAATAAAAATAAGATATATATATATATATATATATATATATATATATATATATATATATATATATATATATATATATATATATATATATATATATATATATATATATATATATATATATATATATATATATATATATATATATATATATATATATATATATAAGAGGTCTTACCACGCTTTGGATTAATAATTTCTGGATTTGTTCTACGACACTGTTTAACAATAGGAAATGTGAGTTGCGTTTATGACTGTATATATTTGCCAAGTGAGTGCTTGAAAACTTTCCGGATTTTTTCTCTTGTAACACTTGCATATGAACCATTATTCATAAAAATGGTTCGAAGAAGGGTTCTCAATTATGATTCTTATCTGTGGATTTTTAAATCAATGAATAGACAGTAAATCATTAATCAAATACTGTTTATAAGCCCTATAAACACGATAGTCTTAAATTAGATTCATTAACAATCAAATTGCTTTACCGCGACAAAAAGCCTGAAAAATGGCAACGATATATATATATATATATATATATATATATATATATATATATATATATATATATATATATATATATATATATATATATATATATATATATATATATATATATATACATATATATGTTAGATTATAAAAGTATATTCATAAATTTATAATTTAATTCTTTTAACACAAAAGGATACACAATATATTAAAACTTACAAACTTACAAAAGATAAATATAATACTTATTACTAAAAATATTACATGGACAAATTATTTGATAAGCATCAATAATATTTCGAATTTTTAATGTTGAATTTCATCCTTCAGAAACAATCAACATCCATGTATTATTCATTATTTTTTATTTGCTTTTGGTAATGATGTTTGTGTATGAGCTTAGTTTTTTTTAGCTACGAATCTTACTAATCTGAGAAAAGTACAAAATATGCATTAAATCTTCTATCATTTTTTATAGAATCATATTTTCAGTGTATCACAAAATCAACGATGAAAAATGAGAATTATTCCTTCGGCACAGAAAGCTATTAATATTAAAAAAATATTTTCTTAGTACATTTTGAACAACTTTATTACAAAATAAATAAAATTCTGTGTTCCACAAATTAATTTGGAAAAATAGAAAGTGTGCATCAATATAACTAGAATACACCTTTCTAAATTTACATAGAATAATAGATAAGATGAATGGGAACACCTTTCATATTTGATTTATATCCTTCACACAATGCTTTTTTCTGTCATAGGAAATCGAAGCCAAATTTTACTAGTGAATATTATCAGTGTGGTAACATTGCCAAGTTTGTGTACGTTTTAGAAAACTTATCTTACAAATGCGCATCTTCTTTTTATAAAATTCGAGGCGCAGTTTAAACTAGAAAATTAGTGGACTAAAGCGCTGTATTATTAGTCGTTGAACAAAATCAAAATAAAACAAATCTAGTGAAATTATCATCAAAATCGGAATCAGTAGACTATGTCCCGTGTAAAACATATCTATATATATTGTAATCACTTTCGAATTATATTAAATTTGTTTTTATTGTAATCACGAAAGTATGTTGTAACTAATTTAGATTTGATGCCCCTCTTTGAAAGCACTTAAAGTATCATTTGCACTAAAAATAAAAAAATATATAAATCATTGTTTAAAATGCACAAAAATTATTGTTTTGTATTAAAAAGATTATATTATTTCCACATTAAAAAATATAATTAAAACAGTCACAGAGCTAAAACAACCACAGTAATAGAAATTGATAGTAGAATCAAAATGCCATTAAATCAATTACAAGACTTTATACTGTCGGTTTCAAATCGATGAAAATAAGCAATTGGAAACATAATGCAATAAAAAAGTTTTTTGAAAATTATTTATTCTCTAGAGGAGAAAAAAATTATTTTATTCCTCAAGTTTATTTAGTATTACTCATAGTGTGTTTTTAGCACAAAACCCGTTTATACAATTTCTTCATTTAGTTTATAAATGAAAACAATCTTAAATATAAAATAAGTATACTATAAACACACAAGCTTAAGAAGCTGCCATACGCATATATCATGGCGCTAAATTCTAAACTCATGTTTATACATAATCAGGGTCCAACGTCATGGATCTTTAGCCAGCTTAAATAAATCTCAGAGAAACAAACGCATAATTTATTTTTGATTCCAACATCACGTTTTTGGTACTGATGTCACACAAATTTTGTAAAAAGTGCGTAGTATATTCTGTTTTCCATATAATGAGTTTTTAAAGGATATATATTTAATCGATCTTGAATTTTGAAATTATCCTTATAATGGTATCAAAGGAATAAAAAATTTTAAGATTAAATTCTTTTCTTTTATGTCACATATTGCTTTACATCTAACCAAAACATTATTTATATATAAAAACTGATTAATAGAATAACTTAATTAATATAATTTCAAAGCATTTAAAAGTACGGTAAAAAATACTTTTTTAATTATAAGACAATTCTGTTTTTCAATTTGTCCTTTCTTGCATAAAAAAAAATGCTTCGAAATTTTCGATTTAAACTCAGAAAAAAAAATATTTCGAATTTAAATATATTTTATACCATTGTTAATGTAAAATTCCAACATAGTTTACGTAACTTGTATACAACATTGAGAAAAATGTTGGTCAGCCGAGACAATTTGAAATATATTTAATTTTTATTTAAATTATAGAAAAATAAAGATAAGACTGATAAAGTTGACATCTGAAAATACACATTCTTAAGTTTCTCTCGTATTAACTTTCATCAGTGATACTATAAGTATTCTTCCCAATAAATTGCTTTCGGTATTTCATTTCTAAGGACTGGATAATGTTCGTAAAGCCTCCATAATTTTAAACTTCTGCTAAATGACGAAGTTAACACCGAAGCTGGTCCTTTCATTAAATTCTTTTCACTTCTAATGAGTTACAATCTGTATACCTCTGATGTATTCAATTTAGACAGTCTTAGCGAATCTTTTTTCGTCAAATTTATTTTTAAAACTTTTACATTTAGAGGTAAAAAAATTGTCTATTTCAAAATTAGAGAAATAGGAATAACTTGCTCCTGTTTAGAATCATTCTTTTATTTATGTAGTCATAAAATCGAACCAAACATTTCGCGGTAGGGCATAATCATCAAATGGAATTCAAATGTATTATTTATCTTGCATTTTTATATTTTACAAGAAATTGAAATTTATAATCATCAAATAATTTCCTTGATTAGTAATATGCATTTTCTTTTTTTTTTTTCTTTTTTTTTTTTTTTTTTTTTTTTTTTTTTTTTTTTTCGTAGTTGTCGCAAAACTTTGAGACAAATTATGATGAACAAAAAAGTCACGAAACAACAAAGTCATAAAATAATACAGAAACGCATTGGATGATGAGTTTATTCGAAAATTTCGAGAGATGGGTCTCTTCTTCATTCTATTTCGAATTTTCCATTGTTACCCGAGATGAAGCGACAGAGGTGCTTCTTTTTCCTATCTGACATTGAAATAAACAATACCAAATGCCCCAGGAACCTTGAAATCTCCAAGGCAATACTGCAAGCGTAATGCCAAGGTAACTTCCAACTTCGAACGTCACTCCTTTCGCCGAAAGAGAACACTTTCGCTTTCTGTTTATAACTGCGAAAAGAATGACAAAATAATGAAAACTGGCGTAGTCGAAGGGCGCTCCGCGGTTTGAAAGAGCAATTATGTTGCCACTCGCTGCCTCGTAAAAGATGTGAGGAAAAGGAAAATATGAATTACTACTGCCATAAATATTAAATAAGTTACTAATTGTTGTGTATATACGTTTTGTAAACTATGAGGAAATAATTTTACTTCGAGTCCTTCGATAAAATGAATTCTGTCAAAATAAACTTGTTTTTTTACGACGTTCAATGAAAATAATCCTGTTCAATAGATTCCTGAAAATAATCCTGTTAACATTTGAATTTCCATTTATAATATTTCAATCAATTAGAATGATTTGTGACTCAGCAAACCATAATAAATCTTCGCTTGATTGTGACGTCTTAACACATTTTTCTGCATAGAATTGGTTTATAATAACCACTTTTGCAGTCAATAAAAATAAAACTTAATAAATTGCTGCATATTTTCAATGAAAAAATATATATTCCCTATTTTACATCGTATAAAATCCTTGGATTTGAACCTTTTAAAATTTTCCCAAATCCGAAAAAAAAAAAAAATTATCTCAGATTTCTGCATCCAAGGATAAATGCTTTAAAAATAACTTTATCTGAAAGTAAAGGTTTTTATAATTAATGGTGAAACTTTAAATTATGCTAGATAAAATTTAAAATTAAAGCTTAAATAATTATTCCATCTTTTTATTAAGGTACAAAAAATTAATTTCTAATATTCTGCCAGATTACAGAAAAGTAATTTTGGTCTAAAGTTTAGATTTCTGAAAGGTTAATTCTTTTTTATATTTGATAGCATTTAAAAAGAAATTTTAGAGCTCTCCATTAAAATTCCAATGCATTAAGATAAAAATTTCCATATTTATCTTATTATTATCATCAGCAATATTTTTCCAAACAAATTTTACCTGGTCAAAAGTTAAATTGTTTGAAAATAATTTCATATTCCATTTAAACTTTTTGAGGTAGAGACTTCAATAATATTTTCGAAGATTTTATGGAATCCCATAAGCACTGCGCAAATCCAACATATGTGTCAGTAAAACCGTCAGATTCTTCATTTGTTCCGTAATATGCTATAGTTTTGGATCGTCATTGTAGTTTTGGATCATTAACTTTTATTTTTAAGAAATCTAATAATGCGAAAGTTTTAAATAAGTATCAAATTAAAAACACAATACAATAATGAAAATAAATTCAATTACTGAGGTAAGTCGGAATTTAAATAGTCTGTCCACGTTAAGTGTAACCACTTGGAAGATCACTACCAAGAAAATTCTATTATTTCTAAGAGCACATACGCGAGGATTACCTATCATTGAGAAAAGTGTACTTGTTTATTTTTAATTATGCTATCAAGGCAAAAAAGTACGTAGCATTTCTTCAGTATTCTTCAGATTTGATGCGATTTTATTCATTGTGGTTACAGACAAAAATAACATCTCACACAATTATGCAACAGATAATGTTACAGAAAGTTTATGGTAGTTGCAAAAAATGTAAAAAAAATCATAAAAATTGTAATTCCCGACCAAAAATATTTTAAGGAATTCGTGTTAAAATTAGTTTTTAACCACGAACCATTTGATAAGAAGGCAAGTTCTTTCAATGGACCCTTTGACGAGCTGACAATAGCTATTAAAATGAACATTTCTATTACAAAAAATTAATTAAATTGTTTTTGTCTTTTTCTGTAAAGTCTTTATGTATTTTCCGATGCATTGAGTAAAAATATATAAGCAATTGTAAAATTATTATAATATAAAAAAAATCAAAACTGATATAATTTTTGATGACCTAGTTTATTAAACTCTGATATAACTCATCGTTTCATCTAAATCTGTGTGAATTATTAAAAATTTTAACAAAAACATATTTTAGATATAATAGATAATTTATAGATGTAATTTATTATAATATAAACTTTGGTTATAGTTCCAAAATATAGTTTATAGCGCAACTTTTATTTTATGTAAAACAATTATTCATTATCGAATATTTAAACTTTCAATGAACATATCTATATAAATAATTCTCTAGAAATTTAAAATCATTTTCTGAAAAATGCATTTTATGCATTATTACAAAGAAAACAGTAATACTATTCAAAAACATATCTGACAGAAATTCTTTGCTTGCTTGATTGATTCCAGTTACAGTTTAAACAATAAAATGACGTTAATTCAAACTATTATCAGGTGGAAAATATTAATAATTTATGTATGAAATAAATATTTGAGGAAGCAAAAAATAAGTTTATAAGTAAAATAAGATATTGACATGAAAATACATTAAACGCGTTGCCTAAGTAACTAATTTAATATCCTAAATATTTTTTTTTCGTATTCCACGAACTCCATAGACATTTTTCTGGTGATTCTACATTCAAAATTACGCAACATAAAAGTTAAAGTTCACTGGAAGAAGGACTTCAGGGTGGAAGATATCCCAGCTGGGTCTCTTCCAACGTCAATTACCATGCATCAATTATCATGCGGTCGGTGACCACTGGAGAAGGTGCTGGTTGAATGTCATATGAAGGGAAACAAGCTGCTGAAAGACACTTATAATGTATCGCGTTTCGCTCCTTTTAAAGCGTTTTGTTTCAGATGTTACATTTCCAGATAATCTTTGACGTTAGCAACAGATGTTGCCACGCACAGAAAGAATTTCTTTTGGTTCCTTAGATCAGATGTTGCTATGCACAGCAGCATTTTCCATGTATGCATATTAACTTCTTTCAAATTATAAAGGGTGTCATAATGAGAAAACTAGGAGCTGTTTTCAAAAGACTACGGAGAATAGTAACTAAGATCACATTTCCAAAAAATATTTACTGAAGATTTGTTGAATTATACTGAACATTTGAATATATAGGATATATTCAAATGTCCAGTATCTGTAAATGGCAATGTTTTTTCCCTCTATTAATGGGAAAGGTAAAAATATGAGGTAATAGTAAATTTTTTTCTGTATTTTTGTATTTAAATTTTAATTATATAAAAAGCAAGCTAAAGATTTTTTTCAAATCATGCATTTGAAATGCTTCAAAAGCAGACCAGTCGAGCATTTACCCTGAACATAATTTCTTTGAAAAACTATAAATGGGAAATTAAAATTAAACAAGGGTAATATTTTTAAAATGTAGAAACTAGTGCTTGAATCATAAATAGTCTTACAAATTCAAAAATGCTAAAGAAAAATATTTTATCTGTTGCTAAGTAAGTTGAAAATAAATTTAGTGACTTCTTTCACAACGCAGACAAAGAAGTTGATCCAATTTATGTTTTTGAAAGCTAAATAATTATCTAATTGAAAAATCTAGGAAAAATATTTAATCGTTATGAAATTATAAAATTTTTATGGTAATGATAACAATGTATATAAAATCATTGTATAAATAAATACATTAAATAAATAAATGAAGGATTACCAAAATAGACAAAAAATAGCCCTTGAGTTTTCGATATAATTTTAATTCTTTTAAGAAATTTAAAAATTCATATAAAAAACTGGATTGAAAGCTATAATCTCTATTGTCAAATGGGTAATTAAATAAAGTAAAAAGTGCAATGGATAAAACATATATGCATATCAAATCTAGGTTTGTAATAAGATCTAAATTATTAATAGGATTACTTTTCTCAATAAAAATGTTGTGTCATTCTGAGTGGTGAAACAAAATTTTGCTTGACAGAAAATTTATAATGGGGATGAATCAATCGAAATCTCAATTCTACCTTTTCTGCAATAAGTGTTACTTTTGTCATGGAAAAAAAACCCTTTTTCCAAATGTGTCTAATGTTTTCCCTTCACCCTTTGCACACAAATCACTAATTTATTGATGTTAAAAGCAAGCAATCAGTCTAAGCTGTTTTCATCCAAGTTGTGTTACTTTCATTGTTCAATCATTGTGTTACTTTATCAAAATTGTTGTTGTTACTAATGACATTTGGACAAGCCAAGCTCGCTATGCCTTGGCTATGCGAATTTGAGTCAATAGGGTGCGTCTTTCGTTTAATCAGAGCACCATGAAGGTGAAAGTACTAATTTGCTCTAAACGCATGTCATAGGTACCCGTTTATAGGGTAAGCAACCATTCACAACTCATTCATACAAGGAAAGGACAAAGACAGAATAGATAGAGAGAGAAAGTACATCCATGCCCGAACCGGGATTCGAACCCAGGACCTCCTTATCCACAGTCAGGCACGCTGACCACTAGACAAGTTGGGCGGCTATCAAAATTGTTTTACCTTTTAGCAAGATCGATAAATAATAGTTTGTAAATATTGCTTAAATAATGCTCTAATTTTTACCTGTTTTAAAATGATTCATGCCTTTTTTTTTTTATATCAAAATTGCACAAAATCTGGAGAATAATTCATTTCTATTGTCTGTTCAATGATTATACTAAATGTGGTTGTCGCTATTGTTTAAATTATAACATACATGTAATATTGACTTACCAAAACTGAAATTTCAAGCAATTTTAAAAAAATTTTAAACAACAAAAGTAAATTTTAAATTATTTTTTACTTTTTCTAATATTTTTTTTCCTGTTCAAGTTTTCCGAAATATCGTTTGTACAACTAAGCTAGAATAAAGTTCTAAAGCTTTATTTTTCCTCCTTAATTTGTGGAATTAAAATAAAGCTATCCAAGTAAATTATTATTTAGATTGCAATATTTCCAAAATTTCGCAAATAAGGCAGTTTTTATTTATTTTTTAATTTTTATCTTATATCTGAATTTATTCAATCAACTTATATGATGGTAAAGTTAATGCACTTTTTCTCCTTACATTTAACAATTTTTTTAAGGTTCATTCGTAAATCTGGTTGAATCTGTCAAGCAAATTGTAGCGAAAAATTTCACTCTTTTGGTTATTATTAGAAAATAGCTGTCATTATAGTTCGACACAAAGCGGGGCTGATTCAATGAAAAAGAGAAAATGTAAAGAAATTAAATTCCTTAAGTTGCATTAAATCTAATAATTCTACAAAATGTATAAAAATTTGAGTGATGTAAAAAAACTTATAAAAATTCAAAACCACTAAAAGTTAGATGATAGAAATGTAAGAGATAATGCAAGGTTAGATATATTTTAAAAATAAAAGAATGTGATTCTTACGCGTTTATTGCTTCAAAAGTTACTCTTAATTTCTTTTGTTTATTATGTTATAATTATTTATTTTTCATTTTAATTTGAATTTGTTTCTATACATTAAATATTTATTTCTGCAAATAAATATTTCTTGTTTTTATCACTCTACAACAAAATATGATTGTTAAAGAGATGTCAGGGATAAAAGTTGAACTTAATTAATGTAATTAAAACCTATTACATCTGTCCATCCAAGACTCATCTTCTTTTAACCTCTTTTCTTTCAACCATACAATCTAAATCAAATCTTAAATTTCCTTAAATCTATGATAAAATATTAAAAATTTACAAATTTTCCGAATTTTTAACATTTGCTACAATAATAATTAAATATAAAACATATTATTGCTTATTATTAAGAATTAATATAAAATTTTTTAACTGAAATAAAACATAAAGGCATTTGAAAAATGGTTAAAAAAATATTAGAAAACACTTTTCGACATTAATAACTGTATGAAGATATTAAAAAGGTGTGAAAAAAATTTTAAATTAAGCACAAATGTAAACATACTTAAATGTCGTTAAATAATGTTTTGTTTCTATATTAAGGCAAGTCCTTTGTACGCGTAATGAAATCTTAGAAAAATTCAAATACATAAGATTAAACAATCAAGCAGCTCTTAGACTTAGTTATGACATTTCAAAAGCTCTCATAATACAAAAGCTCTTTATTGAGCGGTATTTTTAAAATAACAATTACAGATTGCGTTTCCGGATAAATCTTAATGGGGGTTCAAGGCTTTCATTCAGTGAATAGGCAGTGAGAAAATCATTTATTTTGTTAGAATTTCTTAAGTCTTAAGCTGGAATTCCATGAGGAAACTAATTTTTAAAAATGATAACTCACAATTCAAATTTGAAACAGTGAAACAAATTTGGCTTCAATACTTTTAAAATGTTGCTTCCTGAATATATTTTCTTTGTGCTTAAATGATAACAATAATTCATTGAAAAAAATCGGAAACTAGTAAGCTAAGCTATCATTCCTACTATATTAACATCATCCTTTATTTAATCTGAAATAAAAATCAGAAATATTTTTTAAAAATCTTAAATGATCAAATGTAATTTGATATTAATTTTTTTTTAATCTCTGAGCTTCTTATAAACTGAATTATTCAAAATATTTCAATATGAAAAAATTAGTGACAAATAATATTCATTTTTTTATCAAAATAATAAAAAGACAAATAACAATTTTTATATTGCTATTGTTTTCTGGTCATTTAAAATTACATTTTCTACATGAGTTTCTCAGTCAAATTTTAAATGTTTTGATAAATATATTCTTAAATTAAAAACATAAATGCTAAATTTAGATTTCATGAAATAATCGATTAAAAAGTAATAGTTCTAATAAATTATGTAATAGTTTTAAATGAATTGCACACGTGGAAAGTAATTTTTAAATAACCCATATATATAAGTAAATAAATATTAAAAACCAGTCAATAAATTTTTTTAATTAATTTTATTTTAAACTTTTAAATTTGCAATTTTTAAAAGAATCGTTTCCTTTTTCAACTTATCTATGACCGAAAACTCAGAATCACACTTTGATTAAAAAAAAATATTAAAGGTAGTAACATAACTAAAAATTTTCTACTGTTTTAATAAAATAATTACATTTAAATTGTTATCATAAGATTAATAACTATTATAGCGGATTTAAAGAATTTTAAATTACTCGTTGTAAAAAATATTATATCCATTATATAATCTTCAAAGTTCTCTACTTTATATCCATCTTATCCATTACATAAACCTCAAGGTTATTCTTATCGTTTGCCATGTCTAATTTTAATTCATCGTTAATGTAAATGATACTAATCAATAGATAAAACTCAAATTATTCATTTAATCTTGACCTAAATGTATTCGTTTTAACACAAAATACATAAATAAATATTAATTAAATATTTTTTATCGTTGGTTAACTGTTTGAAATGCATTTGTATGAAATAATAAAGAATGATTCATTTCAGTTATTATTTTTCTTTCATCGTTCTTCACGCAATATTTAGATTAGAAGTTATTTTAGAAGTACCTAACTGAACTATAGTCATAATCGAGTCGTTGAGTTTCTGCGCCATTTTGTCTGTTCTTTTTTTATCTCTCCCCGTTTCCGAAAAAGAGTTTGTGTGGGGAGTTCTTAGAAAAATAAATCAATTACTGGAATGGGAGGAATGAACAACAGGAATTCCCTACTTTAGGGAACTAGTGAATGAAATGAGTCATCGTGTTTTTCCCTAAAGTTAGCCAAGTTTTTATTGATTAAGCTGTATGAATGATTCTATGATATTAAAGCACGAAAGTGTTTCTATAACAGCATGAGAAAATCTGTTTAAAAATATTTATTAAAATAAATAAGTTATGGGAATAATCAATGAAATTTTAAATATTTATTTACTTTTTTAAGTCAAATGAAATTAACAATTAAAGAGCGTATTAATTTCACACTAAAAATACCCGTCGAAACCATAGCAAAAGTTGTTGTTTAATATCAACGAAAAATGCATTAGACTTGTAGTTATCTTATTTAAACTGCTGTTCAAAATTAAATAAGTTTGCACATATTTCTAGGTCACAAAAATTACTTATCCATTACCATTAAACAATAATAAAAATTCTGTTGATCGAATTCATAAGCGCATATGGAGCTTAAAGAGAAAAAATTTTTCATAATTGCCCCTAACAATATTAGCAATTCATTCGCTCGCACTATTGGCCGCATTTCTCGACATTTCGTATTTTTTTTTTTTTTTTTTAAACTTTTTTATAATAATTGCTTAAATTCAGACTCAAAAAGTAAAAGTGAGTTTAAAGGATAGCAGAAAAAATTGGTGAATCAAGTTTTTAAAATCGCACCTAAGAATATTTGCATTTCATGCACCTGCACATTTCTTGGCATTTCATTTTTTCAACTTTTTATAGTAATCAGTTCATATTCAAATTCAAAGAATAAATTAAATTCAAATTCAAAGAGTAAAAGTGAGCTTAGAGGATGAAATTTCCACCAAATCAGATGACATAATAAATTGGTGAATCAAGTTTTTTAAATCGTACCTAAGAATATTTGCATTTCATGCACCTACACATTTCTTGGAATTTCATTTTTTCAACTTTTTATATAATCAGTTCATATTCAAATTCAAAGAATAAATTAAATCCAAATTCAAAAAGTAAAAATGAGCTTAGAGGATGAAATTTCCACCAAATTAGATGACCTAATAAATTGGTGAATCAAGTTTTTTTAAATCGCACCAAACAATATTTGCATTTCATGCACCTGAACATTTCTTGGCATTCCATTGTTTCAACTTTTTGTAGTAACTGCTTAAATTCAAATTCAAAGAGTAAAAATGAGTTTAGAGGATGAAATTTTTACCCAATCAGATGATCGAATGAATTGGTAAATCATGATTAATCTGGTAGCAGGACAGTTTTAAGTCCAAATTTAGTTCAATGTAACCTCATGTGTCGATTTCAACTTATGCAAACAGTTTAAAGATTACACATTATCTAGAGAAAGTTAAGGTAAGGCAGTGTTTCTCAACCTTTCAGTATTCACGGCCCAATTTTCAATCATAATTTTCATCGCGCCGCCCCTCCCCACCGCATACAATAAAATCTATACAATAATAATATATTTTGAGTATTTTGGCGCTAAACCTATACTACAACCTTAATTTTAAACTTTACAAATTACCAAGAATACGGAAATTTATTGACATTTTGCAACACCGATCCTCAGCATTGAAAAAACAAGAATTCTATGCCTTTTTATTACTCTTGCGTCCCGCCATGTCGGGCATTCTCACGGTTTCGCGAGAAGTTTCGGTTTGTCTGGAATTTGTCTGGTTAGCTTAAAAGTTAAGTCAGAAGTGTGCGCAGATGTGACCAAATGTATTCTCATAGGAAGAAGGAGAAAGTTCTATGACGCCAATTTCAATTCCAGACTATCTCATTCGAGTCGATCCTTCTGTCGCTATTGAATCTATTCTGAATGTGTATGTTATATACATTTTCGAGTAATTGCAATTCACCGTATTAAATATTCACAGCAGCAGACTTATGCAAAATCATGGATAAATTTATAACCGGGCGTAAGCGAGCATTAGACGATAGACAAGCATCAACAAGTACACAGACGAGCGTGTGGTTCCGAAAATAAAATCAAGAAAATATTCTCAAGAATACTTAAATTTTGGGTTCACTAGTACTGAAGTAAATGAAGAAGAAAGGCCCCTGTGTATCATTTGCTCAAAAATGTTGTCGGCAGACAGCATGAAACTTAATAAACTTAAAAGACATTTGGAAACGCTTCATAGTGAGTACGTAAGCAAACCCAGAGAATTCTTCGAATTAAAATTAAAATCATATGAAAAGCAAAAATCATTATTTAAAAAACTGTGAATGAAAAAGTTTGTCTGTGAATGAAAAAGCTTTAATTGCCTCTAACAAAGTTTCATATAAAATAGCCAGATGTAAAAAGGCTCACACCATTGGTGAAGAGCTTATATTGACAGCCGCAATTGAGATTGTAGAAATTATAATTGGAGATAATTTTGCAAAACAATTGCAGTCTATACCTCTTTCAAATGATACTGTTGCCCGTCGAATTGCTGATATATCTGAAGATGTAGAGTGTCAGCTTTTCCCGAAGTTGCGTGACAAATTGTTTTTAATACAACTCGATGAGGCAACACATAGTAATAAAGATGCTCATTTCATGGCCTATGTTAGATTTTGTGATGATTTGTTAGTAGTAGAAGAATTACTTTTCTGCAAACCAATAGAACTCAAAGCAACAGCACTCGCATTATTTCCTATCTTAAATGATTTTATGAACGAGGCAAACATAGAATGGAAAAATTGCGTCGGAATATGCACCGATGGTGCTCGTTCTATGTCCGGAAGATTCCAAAGTATTCAAGCACTTGTGAAACAAAAATCGCCACAGTGCGTCTGGACACATTGCATGATCCACAGAGAAGCTTTGGCTTCCAAAGAAATGAGTCCTGGTTTGAATATTGTGTTAACTACGGTTGTAACCGTAGTAAATTATATAAAAATGAGACCCCTGAAATCAAGAATCTTTTCCGCACTTTGTAAGGACATGGGTGCAGTACATTCAGCGTTATTATTTTATTGCGAGGCAAGATGGTTATCACGAGGGAAATTTTTGCAACGTGTTTATGAATTAAGAGAAGAAATCGCCGTTTTCCTAGAAGAGGAAAACAGACCGGAAGCTGAGAATTTTCGCGATAGTTTATTTGTGATGAAATTGAGCTACATGTGTGTGTGGTCGACATATTCGAGAAATTAAATAACTTGAATCTTCAACTGCAAGGAGCAAATACACATATATTGGATACGAGTGATAAAGTTAATGCTTTTTGTAGGAAATTGGAATTGTGTGGAGCAGAAATTTAAAGCAAGAAAACTTAACAATGTTTGCAAATTTGAATGATTGTATTAAAACTTACAAGGCTGAAGAACAACATGTAAAAGTTGTTTTTGTAACCATTGAAAATCATTTAGCAATGCTAGCAAAGAATTTTAAAAAGTACTTTCTTGCTGACGACAAACTGATATCAAGTTACAAGTGGGTGAGGGATCCATTTCAAAATACTACCCGAAGGACTCTCAATTGAAGAGGAAGAAACCTTCATAGACTTCACGGCAAGCGGCGAAACCAAAAGACAATTGAGTAATAAATCAATCTTTGAATTTTGGGCAGGAGTGGATGATGAGTTTTCTGCACTAAAAACAAGGGCATTTCACATTCTACTACCATTTTCAACATCTTACCTTTGTGAAACTGGATTTTCTGCGGTGGCTTCTTTGAAGACAAAATATATATCTCAGCTAAATATAGAAAAAGAACTGAGAGTGTCAATTTCTAATATTAAACCCTACTTCGCGAAAAACTTTGCTCTGAAAGACAAGCCCAAGGAAGTCACTAATAATTATTAAATTTGTTTTTAATTTAGTAAGTTGTTTTAATTCAAAAAGTTAATTATTAAATATGTCGAAATGTATTTTGTTTTGTATGAGCGTGTGTGTGTTTTTTCCTTTCAGTCACTTAATCAGTTTTTTTAAATAATATTTTCTCTTGGATATGCTCGTGCCCCACAGGTTGAGAATTACTGAGGTAAGGTATTCCAAGAGCAACGATGGCCGAAGAATATCGTAGCTTGTCGGATGCAGCGAGGTATATTGGGAAAAATACTACTTCTCAGTTTTCTCACATGCAACTGCAAAAAGACAAATTTCAAGGATTAATGTTCCCGAAAGATTTCATGAGAGGTTTCTTATATAAGAAAACACGGCATGCTATATAATTTTTACTCCCATATGCAAACAGGGAGAAACATTTAGCGTGATACAAAGCTTAAGGCATAAATCAGTAGTCAGTAAACTCAAAGTATACAAGGTGCTTGACATTGATAAAATTTCAAATAAAATATTACAAAAAACTCTCTAAAACAGAATTTAAATTAACCAATCTAGTCAAAATCATATTCAAACCTACTTATTTCTCCATAGCTTAAAAAACAGTATGAGTTATCCCAGTGAAAATATTTAATCCGCAAATCTTAACTATCAGTCTTTCAGCCATTTGCTTATTCTTATAACAAAATAACATTATTATTATGCAAAATAACAGATTCAATTACTTTTTTAATTTATTAGATACTCTCAAAGTTACTATCCCACAACGCAGCTTGGATTTAAAAGAAAAACATTCTACTACTCACACACACACCAACTTTAAGGATCTGGCGAAATTACTACTTACTATTTTGTTAAAAAAAATGCAAGGCAATTAGAAAATAGCAAAAAGTAACTTAAATACTTGTTGCTACAAATAATTAAGTTTTTATAAAAAAATGAAAATAAAAAAAACATATTTGCTCTGAGAAAACTAATAATAAAAGCAAATGTTTTCTGAGATGAGGAATCCCATACTGTAATAATAAAATATTCATATTCAACTTAACTTCCCTACACTTATTTACAGACATTTTTATTCCAGTTTATTATTTCCAAATAATGTATCTAACAATACATCTAAATAATCACAAACAAGAACTTGATACAAGAGCTTATGAAATGAAATTGAAAAAGAATTCTAGTATGAGAGAGAATAATGCCATAAATTTCTTACGTAAAAGAAATCTAAGAGAGAGAAATGGAAAAATAATTTTAAATAGTTATCTTTATTCCTTGTATAAACCTAAAAGTAACATATTTGATAATAAAAAAAACTAACTTGGAATCTTCAACTGAGAATTATCCTATAAATTATGTTTGGGAATACTTAGAGAAAAGTTGTTGGTATTCACAATCTCTAAGGATCATCCAGAGCTGTAAGGAAATGTGAAACCAATGGCCACTAAAGTCAATAAATTGTCTTCAATTCCAGTAAGAATTCGCAATATGTTCCTGTCTAAGAGGAGATTGAAAGGTTGAAAGATCCTACACAATTTCCATTTTTTGTTCGGTTCGCTTATAATTGTTTTAGACTGTCCAAGTCCAATAGTAGATGTAGCCAATTATGCGCATAAATTAAAAATATCAAATAATTTTTCCTTGTATCAACATCGTGTTGAAACAAAATTTCATTAAAATCAGTCCGTAGTTCTAAAAAATAATCGATAAAGTCATTAAAATTCAGTAATAATCGATAAAAAATCAAAATTAGAAGAATTTAGTTTTAATTTTGAACACCAATACCCAAACCCAAATTTTTGTGACAAGAGGAAAGAGTATGGCTTATAATAAAGCTATCATGTTATCTAAAAACTCGGTGGCATGGCAGTCGATAGAGGGCCAAAGTGAAACATGCTTTCTTGACCGAAGGCCAAAGGGTGCGAAGCACTTGGTCTGGTTAGGTAGTCAGCCTAATACGAAACCCTTAGTGTTCAGTTCTCATGAATACAGCTCACTAACATGAATACAGCTCACAGCAACACATGAATACAACTCACTAACTATGAAAATTCTGGATACCTAAAATGGTTTACGACAGTCTTAGACTGACCAACAAAGAATCAAAGCATAAAGTACTTAATTTAAAAGCATAAAAGATTATCAATTTTAGTAGCATTATTTCATATTATTCATACTCGCTAAATTATCAAGCTAAATTAACGTACTGAGGAACATATAAATGGTTAGAGAAAACCTCATCTCCAACAAATATCTTAAAGTATATTTTAAGTTTAAAGTATTTTCTTAAAGTTTTTCTCATAAATACAATACGGTACAAAAAATCATAATCATTTTGATAATTGTTACCTCAATTAAAACGGTTTGTCGCTCAACTGCCATATTTTGCATAAAATTAGCAATTAGACCGCGTTAAGAGAGATTCTTCTTCACGTTGAGAGAGATTCCGAATTGCAAAAAATATCAAAGTTCTAGGGTGAGAATCGAACTCACAAAGTGTTGAACCGTAAACCAGAGCAATAATTTTTAGCTGTAAGCTCGACACTGTTACTGGAATATCTGTGAGTGATATAAAAAATGCCCTTGATAAAATATGTATTGTGGCTTCTGATATTACGATGTAGTTTCTAATTAAGAAAAATTTAACATAACTCTCCTTCGTTCAAATTGTTTATTGAACAACCTGTTTATTCAATAAACGTATCATATTAGAGCATCAGAAACACTTCACTCCATCATAAAGCATAATTTTACCACTAGATCACGGCTTAATAAAATATCTACTTGAAGAATTTTAAGATAAAAATCATAATTCTGTTTTAGTTTAAACTTAAATAATCATATCATAATTTCTCGTCATGGGCTAGCATATTATAGCGTGTAAACACTATTAGAATTAACTAAACATATTTTTCTGAAATGAAAATATATTAAAATCGTATTTTATGAGTTGACAGGAGAAATTGGCAGAAAAGCAACAAATACAATCGATTTTTCATTAATAAAAATATGCCCTAATATACGTCTATCATTCTCAAGCCAAGCATTCTTTTAATCCTACTTATAAGAAAATTTTTTTAATTTTACTTATAAGAGAAAATAAAAAATTTAATTTCACTTATAAGAAAATAATTTTTAGATATTTTTTCTTACTTTAATCTTTTCTTACTTTAATCATCAGAATTTTATAAAAAAGACAAGTAGCAATTTAAATACACGAAATTTTTCGCTAAAATTATATTTAAAATGACATGGCAAAAATTAGTGTGAGACTATGAATTTTTGATAATATTAAAAATAAGAAAAAAATTTTCTTGATATTTACATACATTACTTTGAATTCAAATGATGTATTAAAAGATCATGTTACTTTTTTTAAAATTAAAATTTAATAATAAAATAAACGTAAATCTCTTTTAAGAAAACCAGTATTGTCTAAGGCATTCCAATATGCTTAAATTAATATCTTCTTATACCAGTTAAAAATAGCCAAACTTGAAAGGAATTTTAGCAGCAGTTTTAGGGAGAAAAATCAGCAGTAAGAAAAAACTTATCTTTATCCTTCCTGATATCGACGTAAAAGTAAATTTCACAGCCATATTTTACTAAGTGCAGAGTCAAAAAAAAATCTCCGCATAAATAGCTTCATGAGGCAGAGCAAATTGCAGAGATTTTTTTTACAAGTTTAAGATATCAATGAGACGCAAAAGTGAAGCAATTTATCCTTCCGTTGTGTTCGCGACTCTCTCCCTCAGCATATTTTAAAAATACTTTTATGGGTTTTCTCTTAAGCACACTTGGGCCCTTTTTTGTGAGAAATCCAATTCTTTCATATGGAGGCAATAAACAATGATTCATCAAGGCCATCGTGTCAAAATTGAGAAGAAAAGGGAGCCACCCTGAAAAAGCAAGGGAGCGATATTTCAGCAAAAAACCTTGACTTCTCACCAATGAGTCTCCAACCTTGATCTTTTATTGCAAAAGGTCAAGACTCTCTCTTCTGGGCGATAACCAAGTCCATTGGGGCCCAAAGGGTGGTTTCATCTTATCGTAGCGGGGCCCTGTGGTAGGTCTTTTTAGGGCCTCAGGTCTGGGTGAAGTGATTTATTTTTGTCTTAAAAAGCCCCACTGACAATCTTGTTGAACAGAGACTTCAAACCTTGTTCCATGGGCCTCTTTCTTAAGGGACGTCTAAGATTACAGACTGGGTGCTTTAGATGGATTAGTAGCAGAAACGCAGCAGTTAGCAATAGTTTCCATTGAAAATATAAGCTTTGGTTTAATAGGATGGAGTCAGTGGTAATATGATCAATCAAGGATCTCGCAATTTTATTTTCATCTAAACTGATTGACAGTGAGACACTCCAACTGAGGAAACCTTCCATAAAACAAAAAATAGTACATTACAATAATGAATAAAAAAAAATAATGACTAAATTATTATTATGGGAGAATATTTTGATCGTGTGCCTGAAAGCTTTTTTTAAGTTACCGGAAATAGAGAAATTTTGGTTTTATTAATATTCGAAGAAATTTTGGAAATTTTTACATCATCCCAAAAATACAAAGTTATTGAATCTATGCAACCAGTCAGTATAAGGTCTGAGAAATTGATTAAAAAAAGACTCAGATTCGTAAAAATTAGAATTTTCATCCGTTTTTGTATATAATATTTCACATCTGATATCCACGAGTAATGTTGGTATGGGTCGATCAGAATAATGCTTAGGCTGTATGTCCACGACATATAGATGGTAATATTTTAAGCTAAACATTTATTAATTTTAATTAATTAGAAAGAGAATAGGTTAGTTTTTTTTTCTTTATTTCCTCCTCAATAATTTTTAAGTGAACTTTTTCATTAATTCAAAAATTCAAGAATTCGTCAATTCAATTTTCTTATCTATTATTTATGTATGAGTAAGATCTGTCATGAAATGATATTTTTGTTTTGCCTGTATAACAATTTTATTCACTTTAATCAAAATAATATTGTAAAACGACCAATCATACGCAATTGAAAATCAAATTGAAACTATAGTTTCAATACGTATTTCATTATTCAAATTATTATGAAATTTTAATACTTGAATATTTCTTAACGAAAAGTTAAATGATTTAAAGTAATTATCATTGCATTAATTCTTATAGTGAAATTAAAATTCTTACTTTATACTTATTGTTTTTATTAAATCAAATAAAGAAACATGCTTTTCATCATAAATGTAATTATATTCAAGCAGTCCTATCGAAATTCTAAACTATACATCTGTAATTTTTACAATTTAATGCTCTGTTCAACTAATTACACTGTTATTATCTAACTAATCTAAATATGTAGTTCTTGAAATTTTAATATATGCATATCTTACTCTTTATTTTAATAATGAAAATTTTTAATCAGTAATGATTAAGAATTTAAACATACAAGTAAAATTACAAAATATTTATTTGATAAATGTTTAAAATATAAATACAAATTTCCCCAAAATTTCGTTAGACATGAAAAAAATATTGATATGAAATTTCAAATCAAACTTTCTTTTAAATTGCTATTTTAAGTATCAATAAAAAGACAAATTTTGTATCAGCATATAAAAATCAGGTAAATAAATAATCAAAATATCTAATTTTATGTTATTTTTTAAAATTATTAATACATTATTTTTAAATTATAAGCATATATATTAGCTTTGAAATTTGGTTAACTTCGTAAAACAGGGAATTTACGGTTACAATTTTGGTAAAATTTTATGTTTAAAATTTGATTTCTAAGGACATAATTAACACACAATTAAATTTAATTTTTAGCAATCAATTATTATACTGCTTAAAGAAATTAGCAAGAAAAATATTTAATTATTCTAAATTTATCTGGAAAAACTATTTCATCTTTTTTTCGGTATTCGAGAACTTTAACACTTAATGGACAATTAACACTTGATTTATTTTTTATTTACATGTACTTTTTATGAGTTAAAAGAAATTAAGAGTTAATTCACGTCTTTTTTACTGTTTTTAAAAAATCTTTTGAAGTGTTCAACTGTCTACAAAAATTTTTTGTATATAATATAATTGTAAGATCATTACAGCTTTTATATAAGTTTTCGTTTCAAACAAACTAATCATGTTTCATATTCTAACAATTCTATTTGACAAGCTCAAAAATCTATAGAAAGAAATTAATTTTTTAGATTTAATAATGCATAAAATTAAATTACATAGTAAAAACTATTTGTGGGAAAGCCTTCTCTAAAATGTTATTCAACTTTAAAAATATTTAATGTAATGAAAAAATTTTTAATTTGGAAATTTGAAAACTCCGATATAATAACGATATAAATATATATTGCTGATAATTGATTCATTTCAAATATCTTCACATTGAAAATTTAAATAAACAATTTCCATTTATTGAAATTGAAAATAGAGGTCAATAATAATTATCTTTCAAACGCATATTCATCTCGCTGAATATATCATTTCAAATAACAACACCTAAGCATTTTGCTATCAGAATTATTACATTGTATAAAAACAAATACACCAGAAAGAAATAACGACAAAACAGTCAGCGTCTGGAAGTTAAAATAATCATGCATGTTTTCCCCAAAATAACCTTTTAAATAAATAAAGCGCATTTGAATAAAGAAATGTGATGATGATGATGAATACAGCCACGTGATGAATATATGGGACGGAGTAGTTATGAAACAAAAAATTATGGACTTTCATAACATAAAAATACCTCGACCGCCATTTCTCCTGTATCAGCAAATTTTCGAACAATAATCTCTTGTGCTTTATCGTCAGCTAGCTATCAGTCAGACGATTGTGTGTCCTTGAAATGTGGAATTCAAGGTTGACATCTTAAGCACTCCTAATCAAGAGAGTCATCCTTGATTGATAAAGAGACTTTTTTTTTATCATCATGATTGTTTTCATTTTTCACTCTCACCGTCATCGGTTGATTTAATGTGAATAGTTATGTCAAGTTGGTGCATTTTTAAACTTAACTAATTATACTCCTTTATTTAAATGATGAATATATGGGATCAGAATTTAGCTTCTTTAACATATGTGGAGTTTATTGTAAGGGATAATATATAAAGTATTAAAAGTATTGAATAAAAAATTTTAAGGAAATATGAAATAGATGTGACAATTTTAGTTTCATCACCTTTCCTTCAAAAATATTTGAAATGAAGTAATTAATTTTTTAATAATGAATAGAAATAATATGCAGCTAATTCAAATAAATCATGCGAATATATTTTTTAATTTAATCATTATGTACATATGTTAAATAATATACACATAATAATAAACAGGTGTATATAACAACTGTGCAACAGCTGTAAAACTTTTGTTTGTTCTTTAAGAGTTAATTTTGAAATATGATAAATGATAATCATGGTTAGTAAAAACTCTCTCTCTCTCTTAATTGAAACTATTTTAAACATTGTCTAATAATTGCTATAAACATTACAAGACTTACACAAGTTTAATAAAATAATCCATTAAACATAAGGTTTTTTAAGTAATTTTTTTCATATTCGGTTTGCTGTACTTCTATACGAGATAAATATTATTATTTAAACTGTGCAATTTGAGAAAGGCAGAAATTTCAGATTTTTCTATGAAAAAAAAAAGAAAATAACGTTAACTATGTTATTTGTCTATATTCGTGCTTGGAAATTATTAAAAGGAGTACATCATTAAAAATTATGATGCAAGTAAAATACAAACTATAGGATAATTCCTAAAAAGTAAGGAATTATTTCATAATAAACATTGCGTAAATGGG
This sequence comes from Latrodectus hesperus, assembly GCA_037975125.1. Lineage (NCBI taxonomy): Eukaryota > Metazoa > Arthropoda > Arachnida > Araneae > Theridiidae > Latrodectus > Latrodectus hesperus. Next base: position 12,745,143 of record JAJQOW010000014.1, on the reverse strand, counting down.
AATTTCATCTCGATTTAGAAAATTTTCTTTGTTTTGAGATTTTTCACTATATCTGTTCTCACTGTAATGTAACACGACTTTATTTTACAGTAATTATCCTCATTATCCATAATTATCTCTAAATTTCAACTATCACAGCTTCATCAATAAAGTGAAGTGCAAATACAAAAAAAGTTTATATTAGATTTGAACATGAATGTGATCAAGGCCAGACATCCAGACTCACGAGGGGCCTCTTACTCTTCAAGCAGTTGGAACGCCAGGGCCCCTTTTTGGTAACAAAAAATAAATTTCATATTAAGATCTCCTCGACGTTGGCGCCTACTTGCTTAAACAAAATTCTATCCTAGGCCACGATAAGAGTTGAACATAAATTTAGATATCACTGACTGAATATATTCGTGTTAGCTAATTTTTCGAAACCAAGCAAAAATTAAAAAGCATTCTTTTCTACATTTGTAAATTGACTAAGAAAGTTCCAATAGATTTTTTTTAATTTAATGAAGCAATGATGCATTTAATAAAATTAACTAATAAGTGCTTGAATTTTAATTTAATTTATAATAAATAATCATAAAATGTGTTGATTTTACACAATTGCTTATAATAAATTATTACATAAATTACTCTCTTATTATGTGTAATAATTTACTATAAGTAATTGTAAGTTTTTTAATATATTAAATAAAAATGATTTAAGTTCAATAAACTTTTGATGGATGGTAGACTGATTCGTTAAGCAGTGATATTTGAAAGTATCTGAGTATTTAATAAATTGATGACAGTGCTTTTTCAGTACCAATTATGAAAAATAACTTATTTCCATTACCTACATCAATAAGAAAATAATTCTAGAAATTAAACTTACGTAAAGAGAGTACAAAATTTCAAATAATACCTGGTAATTGCAAATAATATTTTTAATATACTTGCTATGTTTTCTGTTTTGTATTTAATATGAAACTATTTGACATACATTCAATTCATCTCTCATATTTGGTTTTATTTTTACTTTCTTTCATTTTATTTCAATTTTATTTTAATTTCTCTAAATTAAAATTACATGTATGTATAAAAGAATAATTAATGATTATATCACATAATTTGGATTACTGTGTAACATTTTTGTATAATTTTAAGGTTATATTTAAAATTTGTCAATAATAATATATTTTTTCAATTTTTCAGTTAGATTTAATTCGAATGAAGATGAACTTACATGTAGGGACCCAAGCCAATGTACCAACAACGCCAAAAAGGAGGACCTATGTAAAACAATTTGATTTCGGAGGAAATGCATACAGATTTAAGGAACAGAGATCAAGAATATGTAATGTGTTTTTATGTATATTTAAAGTTATTGAATAATGTAGAGTGCCACTAAGAACTGTAATACGTGCCAAAACTGGCGCGCATACAATTAGTTACCGAGGCCACCGTAAAACAACAAATACCTTGTAGAGTAGATACAATAAAATAATTAAAAATATAATGTGTAGGCATTTTAAAAAACTAGGATTGTGGTTTGTAAAACAAGAATTTCAAATATGTTTGTTCCACATTTAATGGAATTATTTGCTTTATTTTTTATAAAAACATTATTTTTCAATAAACGCATATCACCTAGTGTGTATATTTTCTTTTTGTTCTACATTTATATTATCCTTTTTATAAAACGAGCTTAAAAAAATTCGAAAATTTTACACATCATTTTAAGACTGGGCAAAAAAAAGTTAAAGATTCTCCCCTCTCTAAGAGAAAATAAATTTTCACTTTCAAAATGGTTCTTCCCTGTTTCATTTCCTCTAAGATGATATTGAACATAAATCAACAAGGAACGTCATCACAGTCTTGCAAATAACCTCCATGCACTCTCGTCAGCAAAAGGTCGGTGCTCAGTTTCAACACCATCCGATGACACACCCTAAATGCGAGAGCGCCGGAAACCCTAGGATACCCAGCAGAAAGACATTGTTTTGCGAAAGATCGTTCTCTTCCAATAAGAGACCCAACTGATGCTTCAAAAGATAGGAAACTATAAGGTTGGAGAGGCCAATTTTAGGTACACCCTCTCTATTTACAGATAAGAAACCAGCCTCTCTATTCTTCTATTGAGCAATCAATGACGAAGGTTTAACAAAAAAAAGAAGGCTTGGTATTTCTTCCATTCAATCCAATGGAGATCTCGAAGAAAAGTAACTTTGGGCACTATTTTTGAACTTCATCAAGTAAAAATGTTTTGAAACTAATTTTTTGCTTATCTTCAAGTTTCATAAATCACGAATGTTGCGAAAATGTTATGAGTGATTATATAAAAAAAAAAAAACGAAAATGCTACATTCAATTCCATGAATCTCTTCCTAAAAGAAATATGGAAGTAATAACTAGAAAATAGGAACAATTTTCTTTTGATGTGAATCATAATCCAGAAATTAGTATCAAAAATGTTCAATGAAATAATTTAAATCATTCATAAACCTGTTAAACTTTGATATTTGGGTTATAGTAAACAGTTGTGAAAAGAAGTTGAATCACTTATGAAACCTTTTAACACTGCCGACTGAGTATTGCTGTTATTCAGGACAATATCAAACTAAATTATTTAAAGACTTCAAATATTTAACGATGAAAATTTAGCTTAACTTCATTAAACTCTTTAATTACCTGATATCAACAAAAGAAAATTAGAGGAGAAATGTGAATTCCTTATAAGGAATGTTTTTGTCTCCAAAAGTTTATTTTTAAAAAAACACAGTAAATTGAACCTCTTTTTAAATATTCCTAAATTTTATGGTTATTTATCTTTTTAGTAAATGCGAAGTGAATGCGTTTTAAAGACAATGAATTTCTTTGTGTATTCCATTATAAGTTCTTTTAAATTAGAAATATAGAATAATGTTAAATAAATGAACATTTAATTCTTCTATCTCTTTTTATCTTTTTTGCATAAAAATTTGAAATATTCAAAGGAATTTTAGAATATCTCTATCTTCTATTCAATTATTTTCATATTATTGAGGAAACATGCAATGGGACAGAAGAAAGTGCACTACAGTTGATGCAGGACCTAAAATTACACACATTTTGAAGTATCGATTAAAAAATAATGATTCTAGATCGATCTAACATTTGATATAGCTAGAAATTCAGAACCAAATAGGACAAAGGCAGCTTCAACCTTGTCGATTAGGGTGTCGTTCTCATTATCGGAAAGTGGGAGTTCGAATCTTGACTTGGATCTGACTGGGGAACATTAAAAAGGTCATGCTGGCAATGTTTCTTAAGTGAAAATGATACCTCTGTGGTTGGCATGTCAAGTATTAAGGGGTCTTCTGCTTGGTTTCTACTTCTAAATTTACAAAGACTCCCTTCCAGCAGCTTACACCTAACTAGTCATGCCCAACTCTGAGTTTCGTTCAGTATGCTGCTGCAGCAACTAAATAGGTTGTCTAAAAAAGTTCTGTAAGGCTTGAAACTATAAAAAATTAATTCAACATATGAATGATTGAAGTCAGGACATAAAATATATAAATCATCATCATTATTTACGATTTTAAAAGAAAATTAAAAGAAATTAATATGTGAAAAAGCTTTATGAGTGATGAAAACAATGAATAATCGGTATCTTTTAAGACTGCTTAATACACTGAAAAAGAAAGAAATTCAAATATATTTATAGAAAGATTGTTACAGATAGTTGTTGGTGATTTTAAAACTAAAAATGTAATTTGTGTTCATAAAATTTTGCAGTATTTATGAGTCTCTTATTATACACACATATGTGTGAGATTAATTACACATGACTCTAAATCTACTTTATCACTTGCATCATATATTATATAATATTATTTGCTCACTAACCCAGTTTATCCATTATGCTCGGAGACATACTCCATCAAATCTGCAGTCTGCTTTAAGGAGAAACTGATACAATACTCCAGAATTAAAAAAAAAATTTTTTTTATAAATAGATCTGTTTGGGCTCTAAAAACTTACATAGAATTGTAGTATTCAACAAACATTACATATAACGTCGAGAAACATACAATATAAGTAATGATTTTAAATAAACTGCATATAAAGAGAAATTATAAAGTTAAATTATGTGTTATAAGCTTTTGGTAGCCATTATTTATAATTTCGGAAATATTTGTTACTAGGAATATATTCTAAACACTGTAGTAGTAGGCTTTAGAAAAAAATCGTTGGATTATATATGATCCACGGCCTGCTGACTACCAAGTTCTGAAGAACTCTGAGTTCTGACATATTGTAGTGAGTAGCCTAATATAGAAATCCCATTTCAAGGTTTGCTTAGTCTCGGAATAAGAGATATCATTCTTCTGAGAAAACGTTTAGAGGTACGACCTTACCAGCTCTGAACGAAGGAGGATAGGGATTGACTCTCAGTTTTCGAAAAACGTGGCTGTTAAAATGAGTGGTATATTGCAGTTTTTTCTATTCCAATCACTTAATATCTCATAGTTACGTAAAAGTCATCTGAAGGCAAACGCAATAAGTTTCACAGCATAAGTAAATAAATTTATCTTGGTCTTAAAAATACACAGTAAAAACTCTCATTCTATAATATATCACATTAAGTATCATTTTATATATATATATATATATATATATATATATATATATATATATATATATATATATATATATATATATGTATATATATATATATATATATATATATATATATATATATATAGAGAGAGAGAGAGAGATCCAAATCAGAAACATAGAAAAATAGGATCTGAGTACTTTCCCATGATGAGTTTATTCTCCTATAATGTGCCAACTCATGTTTGCAAAGATAATAACCAGATTAGTCAACATTATGTATTTTTATGGGCCTTTAACGGGTCAAAAGTAATTCGCATTGGTGAAATACTTTAATATGTAAATGTGTGTGTGTGAGCCGATTAATAATTCTCTTCATATGTATGTATGATAAAGAATTTAAGAGTTGGATATTACTTTGAGTTATGTAAGATAGTAAAATTACTATCTTAAAGTATTATCTTATAGGGTATGGTGAGTGTTAAATTTCGAAATATTACTCTCGTTAATCATGAAAATGAAATTAAATATTAATTAATCTCAAGGTAAAAATTAATAATTCGAAAATAATTAATTTTCGTCTTGAGATAGTAATTGTTATAATATTAGTTCATTAAGATTAGCTTATATTATTTGCTAAGCTTGATTATTTTTAAATATCGTGATTTTAAAAAATTGTAAAATGATAACTTGCAGATTTTCAACTTTTACCCACATTGTATACAACATAATACAAATAATTATTTATTATGCAGGCATTCAGCTATTAAAATTTAAATAATACTATAGAATCAATATGATATATTTATTTTAAATACTGGAATTTACTATTTGATAATGATAAATTAGTTAAATGAATTCAAATGAAAAATTTTGAATTATATAATTATTTCCATGTACATTATTTCTCAAAAATATACAGCAGTTACAAATCATGTGTTTCTGAAAATAGATATCATTAATCCTTATATTTTTACATTTCATTCAGATCTGAATTAGTTCTATACAAAATATGTGAAAAATGAATTGTGAAATAATTGTGAAAAATTTGCACATCGAATCCAAGAAAACTCATTAAAATTTTCAGAAATTTTTTATTTTACTGATATTTTCAACATATTTTAATAAGCAGTGATAATATCCAAACTATGTGTGGATGTTAGCTTAAATATAATCACTTTTTGAAATAAATAAAATGAATATTTCAATATAGTATTTACAAAGTCACATAGTACCTTCAATCTAAAAACGATATAGTATCCTGCAAAAAAAAATTTTGCCTCAAATACGATATTTAACTTAGCACAGTATACACTTCTCAGATTAATTTGATTTGAAATTTTGATAACTTTTAAGAATTTTCAATGAAATTGAATCACTTAAAGAATCAAAATTATGAAAGAAACATTTGAGAAATGTGTATATAAACGGCTTTTAATTTTAAAATCCGAATTCTTAACTGTAACTTAGGGATTATTTGGAAATTAAAATATGCAACTACAATATATATATATATATATATATATATATATATATATATATATATATATATATATATATATATATATATATATATATATATATATACATATATATATATAACATTTCAATTGGGGGATGGGAATAAGAAAATATTTTACTTAAAAATTTAAATTGCAAAATATTATTAGAGTTAATTTTGAATGTTAAGACACACAGACACCCACACGCACATATATATAGTACTTATTGTACTTAAATAATTGCTACCACTATCATAAATTTATTGTGATACAAAATTCACTTCAGGAAAAAAATCTCCCTCATTGCGTCATCGTTTTAATGTAATACTATTTGTCATCAATATCTTGTTACAATGTTACAAAAAGTGTTTCACTTGCTTCATCGTGATACAAGGATAAAAGTGTTCTTATCGTATCTCATTTTAATACGTCAAGAGATAAATGTTATGGAAACATGTTGAATAGCAATGAAAAAAAGTGAAATTTTCTTTATATCCTTCAGTTATTTTAGTAATTGATTTTTTTAAATTTTATTTTTCAATATGTGAACTTAATTTGCATTTATTATTATAACAAGATATATTTTATATACGACTAGTATAAAAAGGATATTTTATGTAATAGAAAAAAAATTATCACTGTTGAAAAATAATTTTGAGATGCTTTAACAGATAAATAATACCATTCGCTTAAAAATTATTTTCTAACACATTTTTAAAAAAACTCTATTAACATATATAATTAAAGTTGTTAGTCCTTTGTGTGTTAAAATTCTTTACATTACATAAATCACAGAAATTTCTAGTAGAAATAAAATGTAATTTCACACCTTTATAGGTGAAACATTATTTTTTGTAATGTAGTTAATTACTGATGAGATTATTTTTTAAGCTTAAGATCCAAGCAATATAAGTTAATCAAAAATAGTTAATCCGTTAATAAGATTTAATTATCGTCATGTGATGTTTGTCATATGAATGACTAAACAGTTTGATTTTCAAAAGCTTTTCTCCCATTAATTTTATATAGGGTGCATTTTACAGTTTCAGCACCATGTACAATCATAAAAATTATATTGCAGGGCTAAAATTGGGATTCAAATAAACTGCATGATTTAACAACCTAAGCCAGCGTTTTATATATTATTTTTTTAACTGTGTTGCAACTTTAAATGAAATAATGGAATCTGCAACAGAAGTCACCAAAAATTTTGACAATGTTGCTATATTATTACTTTATTGGCTATAAACATTTAAAATGATTTCAGAATACCATAACTTTCTTTTAACTTATTCTACATTATATTTGTACAACATATTTTCATTGTTAATGTAAAATCAAAAATTAAATCAAATTGAAGGATCGAGAAAAAGATTTGCTCCTTTCTGTGATGTTTACTTCCTTCCAAAATTTGATAATACAATTAAAACTAAACAGTTTTACCCTTCCAATTAACCCTTATCTATGGATGCAAATGGTTTTCTCACCTTCCAAATAGCTACACTTAATGGGCAGACTAGATGATGTTTGAATTTACCCATGTAATTGAATTTATCATTTTATCATATATTCAATTTTGTTACTTTTTTAAAATTCTTACATCGCTTTATGAATTAAAATTAAAAATTATAATGCAATGAAAAGCATCCCCAAAACAAATAAAAAACTGACATATTTTCTCACTAATTTTTTTTTTTAGTTTCGAAAAGGAATTGTTTTCAACTACATGATTTTCAGAATGCAATGAATGCTTTTTCGGTATTCTTAATAAGATGCCGATCGGAAATGCATTGGAACGCTGATTAAAGAAGACCCAACTTCAATATTTGATATTTTCACAACTAAACAGAATTTTTTTTAGCCTTTTTACTACCCATTTAATTATCTTGCGTTTGGTCCCATATGGCTTGTCTTTTTTACTTTTTTTTCTTTTTGCACTTGTCACACGACAACAACAACAACATTTAATTTGCTTTTACCTAATATATATGAAAGGCATCATTTCATGATGCAAAACGCCATTTCGGAAAAAGCTAAGTAAATATCTTTAAAAAAAAAGTATAAATATAGTTACTTTTCTCAATAACAATTTTTCAGTGAAAGTTGGGGACGCATTTTCCACTGAATGGCCAAGATCCGCGGAAGATGGCTTACTTGGCCAGCTAGTGAATATAAAGGTAAATATTAGATTTTATCGAACTCAAAAAATAAGTGGGTTTATTATATTCATGATGAAATAAGGTTTATGCTTGGTAGTATTCATATTCCATTAATTCTGATTATCTGAATAAAGAAATAGTGTAATGATGATTTCTGTCAATACTAGTGAAATTTATTTCGTAATTGTTTAATTAAAACACAGACTGCTTTACTTAAAAAAATTTCTGCCCTACATATTTTTATGGGATGAAATAAGTTCGCCAAAGTTAATATATTTATGGGGTTGGGATAAAGAGAACTCTAACAAATTAAAGACAAACCACGTGTCTGAAATGTCCTCGAAAACGAAAAATGCTATCAAAATGATGATGAAAGTGAATCCTAAGACTTCTAGAACACTACTAAAAACGCATTGGATCAACAGAAAACAATTGATCTAACTATAAAATAAAATACTTTGTTTCACATTTTTGATTGGAAAAGAATCAGAAAATAACAAATAAAATAAAACAATTGAATGGTAAAACTATAGAGGCCACGCACACTTTACAAATGGATCACTGATAACTATTTACAATAACTCACTTTTATTTTGTTTCGCCTCGCCATTAATAAAATTTTGGCAACTGGTGTTTGTTCAGGTGCAGATCAAATGATTTGGAGAAGAATAAGTAAAAAATCAGAACATTGTGTGTGTGAGATATCCTTTTTTCTCAATAAATTATCTGTAGAATAAATTGAAAATATTCTTCTTACATTAGGAAAACATTATTAAAAATAACAACAAATCTTCAAAGTTAAATTCAAGTTTTGTGGTGTGATTTTCAAATGAATACAAAAGCCATGTAATTGTCTTATGTTGGATGATAACTGGAAAATGCTCATTTTATTCCAAAGTTTCTTTAATTTTTTTTAGATGAAAAATTTATTTTTCATTCTAAATTAAAGATATTTTTCTTTATATTAAGTAACATCAAGGGTATTATTAGGCAAGTACACACTGAATGATATATTTCAAAGAAATCTTCTATGTTAATATTGATTTTCTCTACGGAATGACAAAAAATAGTTATAGCTGATTTTGTTCTCGATAACCTTTCTTAAAGCTAATTTATTAGTAGTTAAAAGAAAATTGGAAAACATTAAAAACACACATCTTTTAAAAATACATCACAGCTTCAAAAGTTAACAAATTAAGTATTTTGACATTAAGGGTATTTTTTAATGTGGTTATTTAAACGAAGATTTATTAATTCAGAAAAAAATTATTCGATATTTAAAAACTACAATGTTACACTAAATCTGTATGTCGATTTAAAAATATTTAAGTTGCAAAAGTTTAGATTTTGGAACGGAAACAGGATACTTGATTTATTACTTTTTTATATATATTTTGTAATTATTTCCAATATGTAAAAACAAATATATTTATTTTTATATTACCAAATACTTTTTATATTACTATTTCAAATAGTTTTATTAGCAATATAATTTTTAATATAATTCTCTATTTGGTGTAAAAGAATACAAATAATTTTCCTAACTATATTTTATGAAAGGAAATTACAACAGCTTTATAGTTTTAACCACATTTAAGAGCATTTTGTTGTATACAAAATGTACTACGAAATTCCTTCATATTTTAAGTGTACATACAAATAATCATTGCGAAATTTTATTACAATTAAGAAAACAATTTATGGAAAGAAAAATCAGAAATTTAAATTTTAAAAAAATCAAAGACTGACATGCAAATGATAAAAGTTCAACGTTTGGATTAGCCACCATGATAGTAGAGCCAGTAAAAATGAAAATATCCTTATTCTCTCACCTAATAAATTTAGATTAAACATATATACATATAATGAAATTTATAGATACAATTTTGCAAAATTATTTTTTCATTACTTCTTTTTTTGTTCTTAAATATTTTCTTTAAATCTTCAGAAGTTAATCTATGATGCGACACATTTCATCGACGTTGGAAATTCCAAAACAGTATTATGTTTTCATTTAATTAAAAAAATATCTTTTTAATCACAAAAATATTTTCTCTGTATTATAATTTTAAAGTAATGATTGCATTTTTGAAGATATTATTGATTATTAATAAAAATGATTAGTACTGGGAATGTTAATAAATTCCAAGTTTTTTTTTAATTAAAGTTGACTTTTTTTTTAATTTTGAGGCATATTAATCTTAAATCTTCACATTTTAAGGGAGACATTGAGAGCGTTGGTCCTTATACGTCTACTTCAGAGATATGCTGTGGAATCCTTGATTTTAGAATTGTTAATTTTATAAATATGGGGAACTTCTTTTAACTATTGATTTTACCAAATCTTTAAACGTGGCATTCATGATGGATCAAATCGGCTTTGGCTGCTTCACTTTTTCCCTTTTTATTGCTTTTTGCTGTCCTCTTTGCAGAAATCATGCTGATGAACCATGGTTGTAATGAGAAATCCGTGAAAATTTCCATGATCTTCAACATTTGGGCTGCCATTTTGGCGTGTATTCATCGATTCATAAGCTGGCATACAGTCTCGTCTTTTGATATTATACAAGAAGCTGTGATGCAAAATGTACTACATTTTTAAAGATGGATATTATTCTTGGAACGTATTACTCAGTTTTTAATAATGCTGTAAGGAAGTACATTTCATTTCTTATAATAACATACCGTACATATCATTTATCAAATATTTCTGAATGAGTAAAAATCTTTTCAGAATTTCAGTAACAGGAAACATACCTTTGCCAATTACAGAAATTAATCATGCATCAAAAAACTTCATATTTGCGTAGTTACGTATGAAGAAAAATTGGTTTCAAATATACCTCAATATCCCTTTTTTATTTCTACTTAAATAGCAGTCAGATGTTTATAAGAGCCTTTCATTTAACTTGTATTAAGTTATTAATATAGTAATTGCAAATAGAATAATCTGAGAAATTTACTTAAAGTGCACAAAAGTTTTAAACACTGGTTAATTTTTTCTTGTAGTGAAATTCCGTCCATCAATAATTTTTTGAATTTGAAAAAATGACTTAGCAAGTGTTTCTTAAATATATTTAGAAATTAAAAATTATAGTCATTAATACATGTGTCTCACAAATTTAAAAATTCTTCAGTCATTTACATAATAAAAGCTATGCATGTATTTAATATAAATAGTATTTATAATTTTTCATTTAAAAAGGTAAAATTTAAAAATAGGTTGAATAATATTCTATATCTTTCATCCCTTCAGTGGGTCGATAGAACTGAGTACCAAGCACCCTTGTGAACACTGGCTGTTTCACATTAGGCTAACTATGAAACCGGGGCATATATTTCACAAACCTGGGTCTTTGGTTACGAAAACATGTATAGTCACTTTAGGCCTTGGCCCCCATGTGAGCTATCATGCCACTGAGTGTAGTTTTTAGTTGATATTCAATACTATTTAAATAAAATGCTTAACAAATATGCTAATGAAGAAAAATAATATCATTGAATTGGAACAAATAAGAAATGAACCAAATTCAGATATTTAATAAAAGAATAGATGGAATAAGAATTTAAAACACATGAAACTGATATATATAGTAAGCCCCTAAGTATAACCTTTATTGATCTGTAGTCCCATCATACTCAAGAGAATTATTTAAACTGAATTGCTTAAAATGGAATCTGAACCACTATAAATATCCATGCCAGAGGTTGAATATGACCTAATTAATTGTTGAGTTAAAGATTATAAAGCTGATCATGTAGTTGCTAAGTTCATCTACCAACAGATAAATATGCTGCATCTGACAACTCAGCATATGTGTGTGTGTATGTTTATAAGGCTGCTACACAAAATTTTCCAAAATTCTATTTTTGAAATAATACATGAATGACCCACTATTTATGAATAGCCGTTTGGAATAGGTAGTTCATCTCACACAGAAAGTTAATTACAATTTTATGCTAATAAATTATCTACTAAGCATTACATCAGAGTATTAATGAAATGGATGGACTTGTGACGTCAACGAAACCAAAAATAGTTATTTTTACTAAGAATGATCCAATTGCATAAGAAATCTTTTTTTAAGTCAATTAATTGACGAGAACTTCTCGATCATCGAAATGAAAGGTTTGATAATCGATACATCAGATTGTTATAAAATATTTTGTTTATAAGTTACGATCTTAACTTTAATCACAATATTTTACTTATTGATTGTATTTTGATTAACGCAGGTTATTAATACAAAGTCAGTTGTGAGGTGGAAAACAAAAATGATTTCAGAAATGATCAAAAAGTAAGACATAAAAAAAATCATCTATTAGAGATGATGCAAAGATAAAGTAAGGCATTGTGTCAATGCAATTTTTAGTTTTTATTTATAATTATTAATAATATTTCAATAACATAATTAAACACCATGTTTCACTATAAAAATGTTCAGTTTGAGATTTTAGCACTATCTGTTTTATAAAGTGGTCTAACAAAACAGAAATTAATATCACTAAATCAAGCGAAGTATTTTGATTTTACTGATATTTTATTGATTGGATTTATTTAATGTCAGAAGTAGTTTTCATGTAAACAATGTTTTGGGGTCAATATAATTATGTATTACAGCATGAGAATATTAATTTATTTTTACAAATTATTTCAAAATACTTTTTTCAATTTTTTTAATATTTATTGTTTAAACTTGATTAATTTATTTTCTTTTAGATAAATTTATTTCGGGAAACTGTTAAGTTTATTTCTTTCGTAATTAAATTTTTATAATATTATTTTCAGATAATATATTCACATCTTTAACTTCACATTATTTTCTCATTTTAAAATTACGAAATAATTTTTAGTTCCAACTCACAGATATTTACATCCCACTTTTTCAAATGAAATTTATAAATCTCTGAATTGACACACACTAACACTGACCCAGAAATTCCTTAAATCCTTTTAGCAATACTTATAAACAGTATTTTCAAACAATTAATCGTATCTGGCACACATCCTGTTTCGTAAAATGCTTTGTTTGTCTATCTACTAGACTGCGAATGTATCAACGCTATCATTTCGTAACACTGGCGACCAATACCATCTGCCAGAAAACAGAGGGAGGAAAAACAAGCCCTTGTGATTAGCTGGTTAAATTTTTCAAGTCTCTCCTGCTTGGAAAATTACGTCATCTTGTGGTTTAGGTAATGCTGGCTAGACTGAATGAATTTATGTTGGAGATATTTGTTAACGATTGATACATATTTTTTTCACGGTCACAAACGAGACTTCTTATGTAGGGAACTCACCACGTGTTAGTTTTAATTGTACTTTTATCTGAAAATCACGCAATAAGTTAAAAGTGGAAATATTGTATTTCAAGAGGTGTTCTCGAGAATTTATATTTTTACAATAAAATAATATACATAGTAAAAATATTTCTTTAGAACGTTGAAAAATATTTTCTAATATAGAAGTTTAAATTTTAGCTTAAAGTTTGAAAATAAATATTTTTAATTATATTGCATTGAATTACACCATGAAATTTTTATTCTGGAATTTGTAACATGATAGAATAACTTTTAGAGATACATGAGTTTTCCTATAAATGAGTAGTAATAATACAGAAACAGTTTTGGAGCTTTAAAGCTCATAGGCTTATAGCTCGCATTGAGTAGGGATGAGTTTTTTCACCAAACTCGTCAAAAATTTAGAACACCATTTTGGAACATCAACTCATTTGGATATTTATTTTTTCCTATAAAGATATACAAAATCTTAATAGATGGAAAAGAGAAAATAGGCAGCCACAATACGAAAGACAATTATTCCCTAGAATAAAAAATTATATATAATTTAAATTTATTGATATCTCACTAAATTATTGCGTTTGATTTTTATCTTTAAGTTCACTAAAAATAGAAACTGATTATTCATATTAATTTATAGCAATTTTTTCTTAAGTTATTTGGAAAAACATCTGCCAAGCTCACCACTTCATTCTAAATAAAAATTATCATTTTACGAAATTAAATGTATTTGTAATGTACACTTTATGTCTTCAATAAGATCGCCGTTAAAGTATCAAAATATAACAATGTGATGTAAGTAAACAAGACACACGTTCGTATTTTACTTAGATTAAAATTCCCTTTTGATGAAGGTGTCAGGAATTCGCTATAACATTTTGTACTAAAATATTTTAAATTCTATTATTTTTAATTTAAAAATAGAATATATACATATTTTTTTATTTTAAAATACTAGGAGCTATTATTGTATTTATTTGCAATAAAACTGCTTTAACTATTATTATCTATTTGATTATTTCATTTGATCAAAGATAATTAGTTGGCCCCTTAATTTTGCAAGCCATCTATCTAGATAAGTATATTTCAGGTTCTAAGATATCTCATGTTTCGATACTTATGAGTATATTTATTGACATAAAAAGAATCTATCGGAAAAATATAGATTTAAAAATAGAAAACACTGACTACCATTTAAATTTATCTTGAACTGTCAACAATAAAATTTTTTATTGTTGATTCTCTCATTTTTAATTATCAGTTATATATTTTTCCTCTTCCTACCTAATTAAAATAAACAACATTTTCTTCATGTTTTTTGTACTGCGAATCCAACTTCTTTGAATAAATTCTGTACTTATCATATTTAAATATCTCATTTTCATCTGAGTTTGTATAATCCTGCCATATATTGAATCTTGGAAAAATTAAATCTTATTATAACTATTGCAATATAACAAATTTGACTTTTTCATTCAGAAAATATTTACAAATTATTTTAATCAAGTGAGAAAAATTTACTATCGTTTTATTATTTTTGAAAATATTCAACTTAATGTAAGGCTAAATTGAATCAACAACAGGTGGCAATTGATACCATATGGCGCTGTCATTTTAACATTTCCTCTTGTGTTTTCTAATCTACACCTTCAAGTGTTTACATATTTAGAGTTAACTCGTTACATCCTCACTTCGAAATTCCCGGAGATAATAAAGAGATGGGGAAACGGTGATTGTGAAAAACGAACTTTTCACTCAAGGTCAGAAAATAGCTCAAAATAGTAAGTTGAGAAACCTGAGCAAAGGGGGATAAAAATGCTTTTCCGATTTTGCTGATACGCTATCTAAAATTTCTCAGAAGATGTGTTACGTTAAAAATGAAACACGTGCGTAAGTAGTCAGATTTTCTTAAACTGGCTTCTTTCAATTGGGCACAAATTAAACCCATACGCAAGGAAAGGTAAATGATAATTGCCCGACCTAAAATGACTTTTGCTCTTCCTAGAGCAATAAAAGCACATTGTGTATTTTAATTAGGGCAAAATTGTAATTTTTTCCATGAAATTATTCTATTTTTTGTTGTTTTAACAAAAACAAAGAACACCAATTATAAATCTACCTTATAAAACCAACTTCTTTGTGAAACTTCTGATAAATCTGCCAACCACACCATAAAAATTAATTTTAAATGTTCTAAGAATCAATTTTATGTGCTTAGAATAGGTATTTTGTATTATAAGAGATAACTTTTTTATAGTTATTATATAATCTATAATATTATTCATTTAACTTACTAGGTATCACTGGTAAGATGTAATTGTTAACTTGTTTGTATTTAGTTTGCTAAAAAGAGCCAAAAAAATATCAATCTGCATACATTCATACAAAAAGTATATTTCTGAAGATAGATACATCAAATGTTACTGTTCAAATGTTACTATTACATGATTCGAGTACTCTGATAATTCCTTCTTTAGGATGACGGTAAATCTTTGATACTTGGTTAGTTATCATAAACATTCGGAGAGTAAAGAAAGAATGCTCAAAAATAGACCAAAATAAAATAGACCCTATTGAACCCTCTAAAATAGGTCTTCACAGTGCCGTGATTGAGTGATTGTACAGGCCAAAGTAGGTGCTTAACTTCATCCTCCTATTCTTGAAATCATGACTGAAACTGTAGCTGTTTTATCCCAAAAAATTCCATCTCCTGAAACAACATTTGCATCATATAATCGATCTGGTCAGGTAAAATTTTATAATACTTCTCTGCAATCATCCTTCCTTTCATGTTATATATATATATATATATATATATATATATATATATATATATATATATATATATATATATATATATATATATATACACTACTGCCCATTAAAACTGCTACACCGGGAAAGCGGTACATCATACACGTGAAATTTGCATGACAGGTAGAACTTGCTGTGATATGCAAATGATTAGATTTTCAGCGCATTCATACAAAGCAGGCGACAGTAGCGACATCTACAATGCGTATAAAATCAGATATTTGACAGCAGTTTTCTCAAACTCAATTTCCGTTTCAACGTTGTTTTCGGCAAAGAAAGTTGTTGTAATGCCTCGTGTAAGAAGAAGAAATGCCTATCAGTACGTGTCTGACTTTGATCGAGGAAGGATTATAGCCTACCGGGATTGCGGTTTATCGTACCGCAATATTGCTGCTCGCGTCGGTCGAGACCCCATGACTGTTAGCAGAATATGGAATCGATGGGTTCAGGACAATCATACGGAACGTCATGCAGGATCTCAGCGACCCCCCATCACTAACAGCAGAGAAGATAGACATCTTATTCGCATGGTCACAAGGGATCGTACAGCCACGTCATGAACCCTGAGTCGAGAAATGGAGTCATTTGCAAGGCTACAAGTTTCTGCTCGAACAGTTCGACGACATTTGCAGCAGCATGTATTGTCTGCACGGCGACCATGGCTTCGACTACCATTGACGCTGCGTCACAGACAGGAGCGCCTTCAATGGTGTGATCAGCGACGAATGGCATCACGTCATCTTTACAGATGAATCTCGGTTCTGATGAATACAGGACCGTGATGGCCGTATCCGTGTTTGGAGGCATCGTGGAGAACGCACATTGCCAGCTTGCTTTGGACATCGCCATACTGGCCCATCTGCTGGAGTGATTGTATGGGGTGCCATTGGATACACGTCTCGATCACCTCTTGTTCGCATTACCGGCACTTTGAACAGCAACCGTTTCATTTCCGATGTGTTAAGGCCCGTGGCTCTGCCCTATCTTCGAGGCCTCCCTAATGCTTTGTTTCACCAGGATAATGCACGACCGCATGTTGCCCATACTGTTCAGAACTTCCTTGATACAGAACAGGTTCGACCGTTACCCTGGCCAGCACGTTCTCCTGATCTGTCACCAATTGAGAACGTGGTCGATGGTTGCCGAGTCGATTGGCACGCCATCACTCACCATCCACTACTGTCGATGAACTATGGCATAGTGTTGAAGTTGCATTGACAGAGATCCCCGTACATGCCATACAATCTCTGTTTGACTTCATGCCTAGGTGGATAAATGCTGTTATTGCAGCCAGAGGTGACTGCTCTGGGTACTGATTTCTCAAGATCTATACATCCTAATTTCCTGTAAATCTAATCACTTGTTCTTTCCACTATAATGTATAATGTATGTGTCCAATAAATATCGTTATATCGTTGTGTTATTTGCATTCCTTCTTGGTGTAGCAATTTTAATAACCAGTTGTGTATATATATATATATATATATATATATATATATATATATATATATATATATATATATATATATATATATATATATATATATATATATATATATAAATATATATATATATATATATATATATATATATATATATATATATATATATATATATATATATATATATATATATATAATATATATATATATATATATATATATATATATATATATATATATATATATATATATAAATATATATATATATATATATATATATATATATATATATATATATATATATATATATATATATATATATATATACACAATTGTTTTAGAAGAAAACCATGGTATTGGTACCATATCCAGATATACTTCCATGCTTGACAGTTGACAAGAAACAATCACAATTACATGCATTTGCAGATACTCTTCTTTAAATATGAGCTTTTCTTGTTGTAAGAAAATTGTGCAAGACGATTATTCAGATTTATTTTCTTTCACTTATCAATTGACCATGTTTTCCGTGTATGATACTATTGTAGACTTCGTTTCAATACCCAATGTAGTTTGGCATCTAACATCTGTGAAAAAAGGCTTTGGAATTGTTGTTCTGCCGTAAATACTTCTGTTTATGAAGTTAATCATTGACTCAGAAGAAATTGACAGCAGAGCTCAGTCAGTTCTGCGGTCAATTTTGCTGCATTTTTTTTGCTTTTTAGACATTACAATACGTTTTATTACCTGTTGATTTTTTTTCTCGGCTTCTCTTTCCATCCTCTATTTAGCTTTGCATAGATAGTCTTGCTTCTCTGTTTATATAAGTCCTGAATTTAGACCGCAGCTTTAGAAATGATTAAAAGTTGGTTGTTTTGATTATTCTTGCTCCAGATAAGTAGGTTCTTACAATTCGGTCTCTGAAAATCTAAGAGGTCTGACATTTTATGCTTTTGAAAAAATTCAATATTTACAGATCTTTAATAAAACTATCGCAATCAAGTAGAATATATACAATTATATTTATGAAAAGCTGGATGCTATTATTACATTTTAATGTATCAATCTGGCTAATTCACCTATTTATGTGATCTGTGACACCTCACCTGTGACTTGGGAAAATCTCTTTAGCTGTCCCCCTCTTTCTGGCGTTTCTTCCAGTATGACTTTCGAGCCCTTTCGTTTTCTGTAGCTACTTCAATATTGTACTGGACTGTGAGGTGCTTCATTTCTGAAATGACGATAGCGCGGACGTAATTTTAAAAAAATATTTACGAAGAGGAACATTAAAAAATGTCACTCTTATTCACAAATTCCCATTATTTTGATAATCACCTGTATACCTAATTGAGATATTAAAATGTCTTAACATATAACTGTCCGAGCAGTGCTATAGCGATGCAAATATGAGAACACGGTTATAGAATTTTCGGTACCATCACAATGAAAGGGTATACAATCAAGGGTACAAATATCATGTATACAAGCCTTTCGTTCAATCGGTTTAATCAGCCTATTCCAGAAGAGAAGATTTCTTTGAAGAATATCGATGAAAATTATTGACTTACGACAAAATGCAACATGCGGTTAGAAAATACAGATTTTAATAGTTTCATAAATTACTGATCGCTTCATGAGATTTGTAAATGCACTTACACTGGTATTTATATAAATCATCTTTAATCTCTCTTCCTTTTTGTCTCTCTCTTATTGTTAAAGGAAACTTGTAGCGCACTCATAGGATTTTAAAGGAAGCATTTAAAATTCTTGTATCAAACTAAGAATTTAATTTTGTGTCAAACTATTAACACAGTTGTCAAAAGGTAAAATATTCTACTGTCAAAAAAAAGCTCTATATAACAGGGTGATTGCATATGTTAGTATACAAGTAAATTAATTATTAATTTGCTAAGCCTTAATGCATCTTTCCGTTGTTTAGCCATGGTAGCAACTAACATTATAAGAAGCTATATATGCGTTTATGTTTCATGAAAATTGTCAATAACACGAATTATTATACCACAATAATTATTCTCTTAATAATCTTGATATCATGTGAGGAAATTTCGGCACTTGCGTAATTTACGGATGAAATGATACGCAAACGTCCACAATTTATTTCTTAATCAAATCTATTTTGCATCTTGTTAACAATATGTTCTACAAGAGAGAGAGCTGTTCTTTACACTTGTTGATTTATAAATAGCAGTTTCTAGCCTGTCATAACGCATCGCCAGATCGCTTATTTTATGTATTCGCAACTAAGTTTGGAATTCAAATTATATTTGTAAGCCTCTCATTAGCAATGACATTTAATAGTAAATGAACAGTTGGAACATCACAGCATAACAATAACCATCTGACCGGAAGGACAAAAAAAATAGGGAAAATATTCAATGAAGGACATATGACTTATACTGGAATTTGATTTCTTAAGCTTGCTAAAGCATTAGAATGTTGGTCCTCATCGAATTAATTCTTGGGTGTCAAAATTATTTATATATCGACTAATTAAACTAATTAACTATTCATATTGTCTTTCATAGGAACTCCTTTATAGAAAGCTATAAGCTCATCAAAAAAATGGCAGTGTAACGCAAGCGACTTGAATAGGCAGAAAATCAGAGTTCTAATCATTAGATCAGAAAGCGACAATTTGAGAATTTGACTAGAAAATCTTACAATAAGTCACTTATTTGCTATCTATTGTAGAGTCAATTTAATCCATTACAATAGACATATTGTTGTTACTTATGAGACTTGGACAACCAAGCTTGTAATGAAGTAGATTATTCGAATTTAAGACAGTAGGGTGCGTCTTTTGTTTAAACAGAGCACGAAGGTGAAAGTATGAGTTTGCTCTCAACTCCTCCAATAAATGGTAACGCCAGATGTTTCACTCCCTCAATTTTGAAAATTATCTGATGGGGGAGGAAATTTTCTCCAGATCAATCCTCTCATGATAACTGCTCAACTATCAACACACGACTTTCTGTTCCATAAATTTAATGAGCACGTATATCGCATGTACTCGGTGAGTCTTTGGCGGCATTAAGAATCGAACCTCTCCTTTCTGGATGTAAGGCCTAACCACAAAGCTATCACTGCCACACACAATAGACATAAAAACATGTAATGGATCTATGTGATATAACTTTCTTGATATAAGCAATTGAGTATCCTTTGAATAAAGCATTCACTTACCTGAAATTTTAATCAATTTGCATTTTATACAATGTATCACAAACACCAAGTTCTACTCGATATGGACTTCAATGTCCTAGAATTCAGATTTTTATGCCTTAGAGTGTAAGTAATTGGTAATTGGTAAGTGTAATTAAACTTATAGAAGCATAAAGAGAAGTCAGTCATTATTGAAAAATTGATTAATTGGAAATACGAAACAAACAGACATCTAAAATAGATGTTTTTAGTTAAACATGTATGTCTTTTCACTGCCTTTTACTTAAGAAGTTAAATGACTTGTAAAAAATATTTTTTTAACCAAGAACATGGTCTGTTCCTTTCTACTTTTATAGCAAACTCTTATAGCAAAACTTGTATAGCAATAATTAATCGAATAGCTAGCTTATCATACATTTGAAGAATAATATCTTCTTTATTTGAAAAAAATATTTTATGCAATTTTAGGAGTAAAAGAAAATGAAAAATTCTTTTATGTATAATTTTATATCACAAGAAAAATTTCTTCCACTATCACAAGATACGGCATAATAATTTTTTGAGAACTAAAATTATTATGTTAAAATTTTATAATACATAATTTTAAGTCTTATTAATCACATTGAATTTTAATTAATTTATACGACATTTTATTTAAAAAATATTTTTCTTTTTTCGATCTACTTTATCTAATTATTATAATACGTTTTTCAGAATTTAATTATTAATACAGTATATATATATATATATATATATATATATATATATATATATATATATATATATATATATATATATATATATATATATATATATATATATATATATATATATATATATATATATATATATATATATATATATATATATATATATATATATATATATATGATGTTAACTTTCGAATTGTGTGTACTGTTATTCATTGAACCTTCTTGTTTTATTTTTGAGTACAATCCATTTTCAACAAACCAAGGAATTTTTTATTACTCTTTTCAGTCTTTAATGATGCGATATGATTTTCATAGCACGTACCTATATACTTATTAAATATTCGTACTATTTCTGTCATAGTTTTAATGCTTAGTAGTCATAAATGTATTTTTAATTATCTCGTTGTATAGACATTTTTTTATTTATTTCTCCTATTTGTCACTAGAAACAATCAGATTGTGAATAATAAGTTTTCTAAAGAGGATTTATGTTCATAAATCAAACTGGATTATTCTATTTAAATTTTGTTGTTTAAAGTACGCCAGATTAATATTCCCTTTAAATGCATATTAAAGATACCTGTTATTTTTCTGCAATTTAATTGCAGAGCCATAAAAAAACATAATATCAAGAACATTTTGTTCAAAATGTTATCGAAAATTCTTATTTTTTACTACAACAGCAAGGGTTGCTAGGTTAATGCATTTATTTAAAAATTATCTTATTTAACAGTATTATTGTTTAATTTTTATAGTTTTTTTATGGATATTTTGTTATTACATTGTATTTCAAAACAATTTTCTAGGAGGAAATATGGAGCTAATTCAAAATAAACCAAAGCAAGCTTCCAATAACATAATTTTTATAATTTCACCTTCCTTATTTCTTTTAACCGAAACAAATTTCTTAGCGTCAATATCGAAAAACTATTCATTAAATACATTTCCATTTTGTAAATCAATGAAAAGAATTCTGGAGCGGGTGCGTGCTGAAAGAGAAGAAAAACATAATTGCCAGTCGCGGAGCTGCAGAGAGTGCCTTAAATATTCCCGGGAACTGCTATCAATAACCTTTCTTTTACAAAAATACTCTCTCAAGGACAGGACCTTGTACTGACTAAAACATGAACTTTCCTCTTGAAATGTCGGTTCAAAGGCAGTCAACACCGGCTTGAAAGTTTTCGACGACGAACTTCCCAGGCCAGTTGCCATGCCAACGTGGCACACGCGTTGTTCTGACACCGGCGAATCTCGGTTGAAGAGAAATCAATACATTGATTCCGTCACATCTGATCCGCTGGTGACAGCCAACAACCTCCGTCGACCATCTGAAAAGTACTGGAGATGACCTTCTAAACCCGCTTGTTGTTTGCTACCTGCGAAGAGAAAGAAGAGTTGAGTTGACTTAGAGGGGAAAATATCGATTTGACCTGTTGGCCGAGTGTGGAACATTTCGTTAAAATATTCGCTTTTCCAAGCGGAGATGAAATCGAGAGATCCGCTGTTAAATGAAATCAGCTTCAAGCCACATTACGAGTTCCATTGAATTTAGAATTTTATATTTCTAAGAGTTCAGTTGAGATGAGTCTCTGTTTTTTTTTTTAATTATGCAGCATCACTTCTAAAATTTCTCATGCGTTTTAATCGAACTTTTAAAAATTATTTATTTGGAAAATATTTTAGTTTATTTAAGAGTAATAATTTTATTCTTTGGTATATTTTATGAATATTGAAGTTTAGCCATTTTAATAAGTCTCCCAATTTAAAATAGTTTTTAGCTTAAAAAATAATTAATTATTTATAAAATGCAGCATTTTTACTATAACTTATGAAGAGAATTCAAAAATCTACTTATATATATTCTCAAATTCTTCTAATAAAAAAATTTATTTAAAATGCCAAAATTTGAATTCTAATTTTATTTAATTTAAATATTTTGTTTTGATCTTAAAAAAGTTGATAAAACAATTTTAACAACAGAAAAATTCAAAATTTTCTTACTCGTTTTACTGATATCAAATAAAATTACCAAAGAGAGTTATCATTAAATGTTCAAAATTAAAAGAAAAGCTTTTGACTAATTTCGCCTTATATTTTTTACAATATTATTTTAATATTATTTTATATCATTACAGCATATGGCTTTTATATATGAAGGATTTTATTATATTTAAATTATTAATTATCAATGATTATTTAACGAATTTCAAAATAAGTTCTCAAACTATTCCAATTATTTTGATACATCAATATAAAAATAAATTGGATGTTTTAATAATAATTTTCATATGAAATTTTTTATATAAACTAAGCAATTTTGAATTAATTCCTTATCTAACATTTTCCTGTTGTAATTTTTATTAAAAGTTTTCATAGTATTCACAGAAATTAAGTTTATACTTTACATATTATACATTCCTTTTTATCTCTAATTTATTATTTGAAGTAATTTTTGAAATTTTTTTGAAACCTTTAAAATTGTTTTTATAAAAGATTCAGAAAGTTCCCTTTATTTGAGAAATTTTAAAAATTTTGGTTATAAGAACTGGGGTGAAGAATTTATCTCTCCCACTTTTATTTGTTTTTATGCAAGCTTAAGGAAAAAAATTTCAGTTAAAAAAATTTAAATTAGAATATACATATGAGAGAGAGAGTAAAATAATAACAATGTGTGAGTGTACAGAAACTAGATAGTAAATTTATTTATAAATTTCATAATTATACAAGTTGTATAGTATATACGGTACTTGTAATACAAAACGCTACTGTGTGGAAAAGTCAAACTTCCTATATTTTCTCAATCATCCTGTAGAATGAACATTTCAAATTGGGGAAAATTTTCATATTACCTAAGTTTATATCAGATATTAGTTTTAGGTCTATTTTATGAAAAAATAACATTTTTTTTCCTCTAGACATCACATAATACCTTCCTGATTAATAAACATTTCTTCCAAATATATTCACAAAATGAACATGAAATGAGGGATAATAGTAAGTCATTTTTTTATAATGGTGAACTTTATTTTCCTCTCTTAAAGTTACAAAAAATATTAAATTTTTGGAGATAATTTTTTATTTAATTTACTTAAATTTCTGTCGAGTTTTATACTGGAGTTTACATTGACCCTTGTATTGTTTTCATTTATTTATTTGATAATTTAAATAAATTATTTAACACAAGAGTATAAAATACATGTAACCCCAACTGGTGCTGGAAGAATTAAATTGTTCTTTCTTTGTTTAGATACAGCACATGTAATCGTATTAAATGTATAAAAATTAAAGCTCTTATGTGAGCATTCAACAAAAATTAAGCAATATTTTTTCTAGGTTCAATATCAACTATATTTACTTTAATGCAATAACTTAGCTTATCAATAAACGATAAAGCAACCTTGAAATTTAAAAAAAATTCATTAAAATCAATAAGGAATTTCAATATTTTTTGCAGGTTGTAATTTAAACAGACCAAAACTTTTATTTCTCAAACTGTGTATACAAAAAGAATTTTCAATTCTTGAAGGGAAAAATAATATTTTCAAGAGAATATAAGATTGCAGTATACCACATCATAAATGGCAACAGTATAACTTGAATGGATATTGCTTTCTGTTCGAGGGGCAACTCCAAGATTCATTGACTTTCACTTTCTCCTAACCAAAGGTTTTTTTTTCTGTAAATACGTGGAACTTTTTATTCGGAATTTAGTTATCGATTGTGAGGTTTGAAAACGTTTAGGAGAATTTTGATGCTTCTCGATGAATCTTTTGTTTTAAGGAAATTTTATTTAAAAATTTATAATAAACCAGGAAAAAGTTAAATCTTTATTCTCATTAGAAAATTTCATAAAATATAACTGCACCTAAAATACGAACAATATACTACATATTAAAAATATTGTATCTTTTTAGTTTATTTTATGCTTCTTAAAATACTTATCAGAAACTAACTGTTTTTGAGGAAAATTGATAATTTTATCAATTTTTGTTTAACAAAAGAAAGATTTAATTCAGCAAACGGAACATTTGATGACTGAAAAATATGGATTTGCAAATCTAACAAATGCATAACTCTACCTACCTCTTAAAAGACCAATGAAAAACATTTTACTGTACGTAAACCTAGTTGTATTTTGAACTAAAAAAATATCAATAATTTAAACTTCCCATTCTTAAGTTTCAGTCTGAAGAAAAATGCCAAAAATGTCCATCTCTATAAAAGGTGTTCGTAGCATAAAGATAATATATTTATATTATTAGATTAAGTTATCTAAAAAGTAAGATCATTTCTCAGCATAAAATATTAGATTACTGTAATTACCAATTACAAAAGATTAAGCCACAAAAATTGATGTATAAATAAATTTAATGCTTTATCTGATGAATATTATTTTCTGCGGAAATAGTAATAAAATTATTGTCACTAGTTATGTGAGAACTTATATTCCATATGAATTAAAATATCCGACAATACCAATTTTATAATAGAGATTAAATATTACAGTATTATAATAATGTTAGAAACTGTAACAATATTACTTATATTTATATCTTTTTTCTTCATCACAGCTGTCAATGTATTGATATTTATAGTACCTTCCATTATTACTATGAAAGAAATGTCAAAGGGCAAGACAAGTAAAGTTTCTTTAAGCAGAAACATTTCTATATGAAAACGTATAAACCTATTTACCTTAACTCCTTTGAGAACATAAATGTCCAGATTAGTCCTTCAATTTCTATTTTTATCAGTAAGTATAGATATTCTTGGTCAATAATATATTTTCACACTTTCAGATTATATAAATTATACTTGATCGTATTATAAGTTTTCTAAGGTTTCCTTGTAATTTATAACAAAACTTTTACTTCTGGAAAAATTCCCTCTTAATTACTAAAATACTGAAAAAGTATCTATCAAATAAGTCTCCTTAATAAGCTTTTCAAAGATAAATTGGATTAAGAATTTACATTAGATTTCTTTATTTAAATAAGATTTGTTATACCTTTGGCGAACGTAGTATTTTTTTATTCAAATCTTTTCAAACACTTATACATTTCTTATTATATTTTCATCAGCATAAGTTTATAAAACCAGAAAATATCTACCTTAAAAGTTCCTGTTGAATGAATTTTTTAATAATTTTCTACTGAACGAATCTTTTATTTCGATTCGAAATTAAAGTAATGTCATTACATACTAAAAAATGATGTCAATGAAAAATGTAAAAAAAAATAATAATATAACAATCTGCATAATGCAAAAAAACATATTAATCTCATAATCGCGTTGACAGTTCGTTATATCAAATACATTCAAAAGTATACTGATTATCTCCTTGAAGTTCCGATAAAAAATTAAATGAGTAATAATAAACACAAGAGTGTTTATTTTGAGAAAATCGCATAAAACACTTCGCATAAACGACATTCAAATAGGACCAAATATCCAATAATAAATCGAAGTATTCGCTAAAGAAGATTTGGAAATGAAAGAAAATAATTGTAGAGTTGTTCAAAGTTCCAGACATAAAGGTCTTTCTAAATCAAAAATACCAGAGGAATTAACACTGTCAGCACAATTCATGCTACGAGGTCTTCCTGTATGCGCACAGGCTTCTAATACACTGCTGATTTCAGGTGCTTCCAAAATAAGTCCAAAGAACTGAAGTCTGAGAGTGCCAATCCACTTTAGGTACTGTTAACTCATATTTGCTAAGACGTGCCTTTAGGAAACTGCGATGTAATGCTTGATGATCTGAAGTCTCCGCTGGTCATTGCTGAGTGGGTGAATTTATTTCCTCTCTAAATGAAAATTTACTACTGCATCTCAACTTCATTAGTTAATCTTTCTTTTCTTTCGAGAATTGCACTGACCTGCATGAAAGAAATGTTTTTTGTATTTATGTTTTATTTCACAAGATGTCACATTCTTTATAAATATTTTTCCAATTTTTTTCGAAAAATATTGTTTGTGATAGCCTGTTCTATGGCATTTTTATCTCTTAATGTTCACTTCAAGGGAACACTGTAACATAACGTTTGCTTTTCCAATTAAATTTATTTTAAAAATGTGCTATATTTATACTAAATTTTCATATGAAAACAAAAATTTTTTTTTTCTTTTTACCAGAAGTAAAACCGTTTAGCAATAAATTGACACAGGTATTCAAATTTCGTTTCATTATGAGAAAAAAAACATTCAATAATGTAAAAAAAACCACATTATACTCTTTTTTTCTTTTTCTCTCTCTCTTTCATAGCATTTAAAACGATAAATTTAATAGTTTCTGTTCCAATCTTCTGTTAAAAATTAAAAGTTTATAGAGGTTTTTAGGAAATCACACAAGGTAAAGACAAATAAATAAATAAAATCGAGAAACAATCTCAATTTGTTCCATATTTGCAGAGAATTTTCTTATATTTCGTGATTACAAAATCTCTTACTTTTACTTGTCAGCTATGAAATAATGGATATACTCTCGTTTTTTGCTCGTTTTTACGAGTCTTCGTTGACGAACAATCATGACTTTGCGAATTAATGGCTTTTACCTTATTTGGTTTCATAGACTAAATGATAATTTTAATTTGCAAATTAAAATTTTGAAAAAATTGGCTAAAATTTGCGAATTTTTAATTTTTTCATACATTTATTTTTATTATCTAATATTTTTTTCATTTTTTAATGTTATGGTTGAGAAATTTGTATCAACATTTTTACTAGAGAATCGTAAGTCTTTTGAATTGTTGATAGCTAACTGCACTGATAATGTTGAAATCCCGGATTTTTCGATACACAATTCGTAGGACATTTCACCAGCATAATTTAATTTCCTCCTGTATCAAAACATTATCAGTAGCTTTAAGTGCAAATACCGTAAGCTATTTTTTCATGGATGTTCAGACATGGCTCAAAACCATTTTATGAAACAGATATTCTAAAAGCAATGAACTTGGGAAATGTCATTTTTTGACATGTAGGTTTTCTTGAAGAAACTACCCAACTGATGTGGCATCCGGTAACGCATACCTGACAACTTGAATTAAAATAGCTTGAATTTCGACAAAGAAACCCACTGCAGATCGAAATTTCATTTCAGAACGTTTTATACGTGGTCTTGGAATAGTTGTAATTTTTGAGTAAGAAATGTCGGATGATTAAATATGTTTTAGAACGTAATAAGTGAAAAAATGAAAAAATGTCTTAAAAATATTGCTTTGGAACAGAATAAAATAATATTAACTTGATGGATTAATGAGAATTATTTTTAAAAATGCCAAATGTTTTGATTTTTTTTAATATGAATTATATTTTACTGAAAAAAAATATGAATTTTTTGTGTTTCTTAAACAGTGTGTATTAAATACTTTTTTAACTGTACTTTATTGATGAAAAGAAAACAAGTCCATCAAAAAATTAATTTTCAGAGTTAACATTTAACTTTCTGTTTTATAAATTTTAAATCAAAAGAACTATTTTATTGTTCTCTACGTGTTCGTGGAAACGAGAGTCAACTGTTTGTAGTGAATAAGAAAAAATTTGAAGATATTTATTCACATGGTTTGAGAAGAAATTAACAATTAATATAATTTCCAGGTCTTTTAAATTACAAATATACGAATTAATATATATGGTACATTTCTTAAGCTTTATTTATAAGTGCAGAAATTAATCGACCAGTTTTTATCGTACATAGAAGTTTTGGGTCAAGTACATATCAAGAGCAATAAAATCGTATTTGAATTAAAATCTTTATGGTAACAAAAGTGTTTGTATCATAACCTATCGAGTAACTTAGCAGCATTGGTAATTAAAATTGTGATATTATTTGAAGAATTTAATCTAAATGAAAATTTTCATCACTTTTTTTCTATTGTCGTAAAGAAACGTCTAAGAAATTAAAAGAAACATTTCATTGTATCTTTGGATAGTTTTTTTTTTTTTAAATAAAAATGATTTAAGAAAAATTGTTCATTAATATAGGGTTTTTTTTCACATGTCATTAAAATGTTGGTTTTGGGGAAATATCTGAAATTTTAGGCTGAAATTTTATTATATATAATATCTATTATCTTATCCATAAGCATAGATATTGATTAAAACTGCACAAAAAATAGTAAAAAGTAAAACAATTGTCATTAAAAATCTTATGGTATAAAAATTAGTTTTATTGCTTTGGTGATATATAACTATTTTATCTAATATTTTAACATGAATTCTTCTTTTTCATTCTTAAAGAAAAAGCATATGCTGGAAAAAGTTCGGTGTCTAACACATTTTTTTTAATATACCCCAAGTTATAATACAATATTCAATCCCTGCACTATGTAATGTATGTAAACATTCCGCGGAAGAAAAAGGATTTCTTTAGAAAATATTCCCTTTGTCTCAGAAAATGAATTTACTAGAAATATTTTGAATTAGTGGAAAATTTGATTGTATAGAAAGAAAATTATAAGTTTTGATCAGTACAATCACAGAATATTTGAAAAGTTACAAAATTATCTTCTTTTTCAATAATAATAAATTCTTATGAAATAGCTTATTCTACGGAGATTTTCACATTTATTTTATGGAATAATAAAATTATTGAATGGGGGATAAAATGCCATGTGGAACTAAATTCTCACTTAGCTTCTGTTATATGTAATACATGCCTAAAGAAATTTTGAGTTATTCTTACAAATAAGAAGCTTTTTCAAATCTACTGCACATATAGACTTTTAGAAATCATAAGAGTCACGCATGTACATTAGTATTTCTTTTCGCTAGCAAATTTATTAACTAATATTAGACTGACTTAATTTAAATAAATCATTTCAAAGATAAGTTTAAAAAGTTACTCCGTTCAATTTTTATTTTCTACATGATATGGGATTGGTTATACCTATTATATTACTCTTTCGGGAATTGTAAACAAAAAATTATGTTAAAAAAAGTAATATGTTCATATTAATTATTTTATGTTTTGAAATAGGGTTTCTCAATAAGAAACACCAAATTTTTGCTTTCATCAGATTAAGAGGGAATAAAAAAAATGAATCAAGTAATTATTTTGATTATTAGTCGACTTCATTTTTAAACAAGAGAAAACTATTCAGCAAACTTGGAATAATATGTAATATCAAAAGAATCTTGAAGGGCCTTGAAAGAACAGAATATAAAGAATAATTATGACAATGAAAAGGTCATAATATCTTCAAACAATGTAAAATAATAATGAAATGGAAAAAAAAACTGTGCCAAAATATTTAATAATAATTTCGAAAATTTTATAATTATATTGCTCACTAAACACTGAATTCCTGTAATGTAATGACATTCTTCGCGAAATATACAACCTTCATTGATTTTCACAAATGGTAGCAGTATAGCGGCCCCACAGAGAGAAAAGATTGCGTCCATCGAAAGAATCGCTTTTGACCGTGACTTACTCATTTGCCTTGGAAACACCTGCTCCTTAATTTTTTTCACACAGCAATGGAGCACCCATTCATCCCCCGCAGAAGCAAATAAAACACCTGCAGCACGCCCTTCAATCCTACTATTAAAGCATACATCTAATTTTTCTTTGTCCTGCTGATTATGAATCAGCTCCTTTAAAATAAAATTAAATTCAATGATCGGAATATCCTATAAAATGAAAATTGAGATCGCTGGTAATTAGTCCTGTATGGCGATTCAAATTTTCTTAATGGATGGTAAAGGTTTTGTTGTTGGTACCGAATCTATCATGTGTAAGATGAATACATTTTAGGAAGAACAATAATCATTTAATCATTTGTATTGCTCAATAAATAAATAAATGTAATGCTTTCAACAGGACTTATTTCAAAACATGGATTTCAATCAATACGACAATATTTCGTAAGTTAGCATTTGTACTAAATTCAATTATTGCAGAACTAGAGGGTAATTAACAATACAAGAATTGAAGAATAAGGAAAATAGTTTATTATTCTTGTTCAAAACAAATTCTTATAATCTGGTTACATACTCCTCCTCGTACCTTTGATGATAATTTCATATTTATAGGCTTATCTTATTTTTTTTACTTAAAGAATTTCGAGATGTAAAGTTTTTTTACAATGTTTTATTTCTATAATTTTAATTTGTATAAATGGACTATGCCTCACTGTTTTGATAAAATTTTTTTATCTAAGATGTTGTTTTAAAAACCAAATCCAAAAGAAACGTATTAAATTTTTTAAGTTAATGTTTTAAACTTATATTAAATGTCGTTTTTAACCTTTTATAATTTTTTTGAAATTAAGAAACACAAGACTTACATTTTTTAAATATTTGTATAAAAAATAAAAATAAAAAAATTTGTACAATCTCGTAATTTTGAATGAGGCTACGAATATTAAAAGAGCTTTAATCAAAAGAGCATAGTTCTCAACAAAGCGATGTGGTTCAAAATATAAAAAAAACAAGCTCATTTCCTCTATTAGTCGACAGAAAGCTTTTTAGCCATTAAAATAGCGGTAGTTAACCTTGTTGGAATCAAAGACACAAAAGAAAAAGTGATATTGTTCCCAATAATAACTCCATCATAGATGGAAAAAAAGCAAATCGTTGCGTGGCTTCATTTTACTTTCAATTGGCACATGCTTGTTTTAAACGGTTACTACCATGCAAAGAAGAAATAAATAAAATTCAAATACTGATTAAAATTCATTTAAATTTACAATTCTTAAAAAATTTTCAAATTTGATATTATACATGTGAGTATGGCGATTTTCATAATCAAATATTTCATTAATTATCAGACTCGAATATATTAATAAAAAGTGGTCAGTACTCTTGACAAAATACTACAGAGTGTTGAAAAGGCTGCCGCGTAATTATGTGATGTGGAAAATTATCTATATTTAATTTTTTTTCCACTTCTGTTACTATTTTCCTTTCTTTTGAGAATTCTCATATCTTTAACAAAAATTTCAATTGCACTTGTCAAATAACTTTGTTTTAATCCTTTATTTTCTTTCAATTGAAATCATTAAAAATTATTGTTTCAGTTTATCTTCCATCAAACGGAAAATTATTAAATTTTTCTTTCTTTTTCTGCAACAAAATACAATAACTATTTGGATTACTAAAAACGTATAATATAGTCAAAAATAAACTAAATTTGATTCAAATCATATACTTAAATCTATTAATAATTCCTTCAGCATTTAATAACTTTAAAATTTTCAGCTTCAACTTTGACAAGGAAAATAGTTTTTCACATGCAATAATGAAATTGCGTTGAATTTACAAATCCATTAGCCAAAAACTGAAGTCCACATACATCGAGGAAAATTTGAGCGATCATCAAGTACTGAAGAAGTCACCTGATTTGACGTTTTCCTTTATTTAACTCATATGTAATCAAATATCACACAAAATGAATTATTACCCACTGTAGCACCGATCGACATGGTAATCTCTGAGTAGATGGTAGAAGACAAACGAGATAAATTCCTCCATCAATTTGCTTCAAGTGAGGGGCAACAAAATAATATAATGGGAGTGTAACTGATTTGGAGGTGGTCTATTAGTTAAAATTTCGGGTGGTATATTCTTTTGAATATCTTCTGCATTTAGACGTCCCAGTATTGGCTTGTTAGCCAACCGTGGTATTAGAAATTTCAACATCTGGACTTGACATTTTCAACGAAAAGAAATCTAACATTTAATTCTGCATTGTTTTTACATAGACGCACGTGACGGAGCATCCAGTCTATACTTTGTTATCAGGCATTGTTTTACCACATTATACAATCTCATTATTACAGAACTTGCAGGAATTTTGAAAAGCAGAATGGAAATATATTGCAACTCAGTACAGCTCTGTGTAAATTTTGAAGTTACCAAATTAGCAGAAGTAAAATATGTCAATAATAAGCGCTCTGATTTTTACAAATTTGCGATTATACGAAGGAAAAGATAATTAAAATTGCGTCGGATAAAAGAAATTGGGATAATAAGAATTTTATTAGGTATTCATGTAAATCAATAGTTGATATTCCATTCTATAAAAAAGACGAAGTAATTAAACAAAAAACAAAACAATTTGAAACCAAATATATTTCATTAAAATGAATTTAATTTATATAATGTTATGCTCAATTTTCATTGGGTAACTTTGCTATAGTTTTCATGATATTCTTTCATTTAGCCGGGATTAGAGACAAAAGAAGAAATACAAAAACAGGGTTATTATAAATGAGCTAGTATATTCTCACCGTCTGAAATAAATTTTGTAGGCTCTCGGGTTAAAAATGCTTTACTGGATGTAATTATTTAAATTTCATTTGCTAATCAAAATTATTGGACACAGAGCAAAATGTTCTAAAGTTGAAGCTAACAGTTCATGGACTAAAATAGTTGTTTTGATAGTAATTATTTTGAAGTAGTTATTTTGAAACCTAATGAACTTTTAATGTCCGGAATATTTCTTTTAAGAAAGGAAAAGGATCGAATTTTATAAATTAAACTTTAATATTTTAAATACTTAAGGAAACAAGTTTTATTAATTAATGAGTTTCAGTAAAAATGATTACAAGCATTCAACTTCAAAAATTTTGAAATAGTGCACATATCTTATGAGCTTGATAATTTTGATGAACTTTTATGCTTTAATGTTGTATATCATTTTTAAATAGTTCTTCAAGCTATTAAAAAAACGTTGACATGTTTAGTCAAATTGATATATTAATAATTGGTTTGAATTAACTTCACAACATGAGGTGTAGCGTTAAATACCTCAACTTTCTCTTCAGCTTTCACTCATTTTACATTTTTCACAGTTCCAATCATAAATTTTAAATCTTGTAGTTTTCGCTTTTTTTGTGACTTATGATTGTTCGGCAAACTCAGACTAGTTTACTCATTTGATCAATTTGATATTTTTCTTGTTCTGTTTTATATATGTTGGATTAGGAAAGCTTACCTCACCAATCCTAGACAAACTTAGACACACGCGACGGAGCACCTGGTCTGTACCTCAGGGATCTCTGAGGTTTAAAATTAAAAGTTTGACAGAAATATAACATATCAACAAAACATTTACAAAATTTCCACTCTAGGAGATGGCGTGAATTAAATATTGCACTAAAATAATAAAAATAGATTGTCCTAAACATTCCATGTAATCTTGGTTGTAAATATACAAATTAGTTATCTTGATCTAGGTCATAACAGACGATATATGTAGACTATAATATAAATATGTAGGCAATATAATTATGTTTATGTAGAAGAGTATGGAAAAGAGCAAATAACTGGGACAGATTTACAATATGTATAACACTCTCATGCTTTAACTTGTTTCTTCCAGTCGAATGTAGCCATAGCTGAATTAAGTATTTAATTATGGTGTTGACCATTATATCCTAGAAGTGTTATTAAATGGACTATAGCTTTGTTTCTATAAAACCCTTCTTGTACACATGCAGTAAATAATATAAATCACGACTTCTTTTCTCAAATAATTCCATAATTGTTTGGCCATGAGAAATAATGTAGATACATTTAACGCCCTTAGCGGATAGCTTGACGTTTTTGAATGTTGTTAAGAGGCACTTGAATATTCACAGCAGAAATAAGATGCCTCTATCACCTTTCATTAAGCAGTTGTAGACATCGAAAATATTATGCAGATTTTGGGTCGTTTTACTTACGTTAGCTGTCTTACTATATCACAGTGAAGGCGACTCAAGACAATGACGCCTAATATAAATGATAAATACAATGAGCTTCAATGTTTAGTTTCTAAATCAACCAAGTTTTCTCATAGCTTTATGTTGGGACAGCGCTCTGTCAAACAATAAGAGATGGCTCTTTCGAGTTAATGCTTTCGCATGGACGTCCAAAGAGATAGCTAAAAAGGAGTTCTAACATAATTCTTTGGCGACACGCGGATAAGGTCCACTAACTATGAAAGATTCTCTGAAGAACCAAAACGCGATGATAGTTGCAAGAAAGCCTTACAGCAGCAACTTTGAGCTGTAATATTTTTCACTATGCTGCATCAATATATATCAAACGTGCAGCTATTTTCTAATGTGAATGCATTTCTTCTTAAGAAATAATGTAACTGATATATCATACATTAATTATTGACAGTTTTGAAAGTTAGTAAAATAATTTAAAATTGTTTCAAACAGTGATGTTGAAGTTCATTATGTGCCATTTTAGCACCAGTTTCTGAAACTAGATTATTATTCGACATTTCATCACACACACACACAACTAATTACTTCGAACTTCTTACATTTCCTTTTTTTTAACAGTTGTTAGCTTACTGTAGCTGAAGAACAGATTTAAAAATTCTTTTGAGAAATTGTACAAACTACATTCTAAGAAAAATAATTTTTTTATAAATACAAAATATTTTTTTTCATAGACGAAAACTATTGTTTTTGAAGAACTAAACTTAATTCCTTTTAAAAAATTTATTTTATTGATCTATGTACTATGTATTCTTGCGTTTATTTATTTACATTTTTTATATTTTAATTTTTCTAACAGTGCATTGGTCTATGTTTACAGTATTCAAACTAGCTAAAATTTAGTGCGTGTAACGAAACGTTCTTACACCAGCTTGGTCCTTGTTCAAAAATGGTGATTTTCTTTTTAATTTAAAATTTTTGATAACTATAAAATTTTCCTTTTTGGCCATTATATGTATGTAAACAATTCACACTTAGCGAATATTTTATTAAATTTTTAACATAATGTGGAAACGATCTTTAATTGGATAGTATAGTATATGGATATATTTTATTGTCTATTTATTTTTATGACAGAAAATCTAGTAGTTCATTTAATGAATGAACTTTCCTGTAAAATCTTGAAATAGTCGACATCACTTAAATTTCACTATTTCACATTTGTGATAATTTTACATTTAGGTTATTTTGAAATTTTTTATAAGTAAAAAATTTTATATTCCTTCCTACGTATAAAAATTTCCCGTTAGTAAAAAATTTTTACTAACGGGAAATTTTTATACGTAGGAAGGAATATAAAATACTTTCCCTGTATCATAAATACTATAATAGTTGTTAAACGTAATTTTCTCCATAATAATGATAGCAAAAGAAAAAAGATACGCAATTTTTTCTGGTTTTCCTTACAATTAATTGCTATGAAGTACAAACACATACTCCAGTCTTTCTGCATTACTTTTCCATTTTCATCTAAAAAATTTTCCACGGAAAGTCTATAAAACTGGAACGAATTAAACATTTCTTTAAACAAAACTTATTTTTGATAGCACGTTTTTAAATTCTTCCAAGAGAGACGATCATTCCGTTGAACAAAAAATTATTTAGTATGAAAACATAATGGCATCTTTTCATTTTCCTCTTAAAGCATCAAACTGGGCAATGGAAATTCAATTCATCCTTGAAAATTTCTTTTTTGAAAAGAAAATTATTTTTGTATTGGATTGATGAGGATATGTAATTAGATCAACTAGAAATTGAAAGATTTGCGAGAGCAAGGGACTGACGTCACAAAAGACTGATGTTGAACGTAGGCTAGGTAATAATTTTGAGTTACAAAATAACCATTCTCTCTTCGTTAATATTATTTTAAACATTCACTATTACAACTACCATAGAAAAGTAATGATTAGTTTTAATGCATATATCCCATTTTTTACGAAAATTAATCGAAGACTTTTTTTTTAAAAAAAACTGGCATCTTTTTGTTTGATGTATAAATGCTATAACATATCTTTTAGAGACATTTATTGCTTGTTAATATATATTTGTACTTATTATTTTTTAATATATTTTATTAGTCATTTTTAAAATATGTGTGTTACAAAATAACATTCTTAAGTCTTTCTTTTATGTACCACTTTCTTTGGAAAATGTGTATGCTTCTTAAATATTTAATAAACTTTTATCAGTGATGAAACTAGTGTTGTATGTATTTCATACAACGCTAGTTTTATCAATACATAAAGTCATTTTTTTTCATATAAATGTTGAGTCGGCAGCTGTATGGTTAGCACTCAGACCATCAATTCATATTTTCAGTTTCCATCA
This sequence comes from Latrodectus hesperus, assembly GCA_037975125.1. Classification (NCBI taxonomy): domain Eukaryota; kingdom Metazoa; phylum Arthropoda; class Arachnida; order Araneae; family Theridiidae; genus Latrodectus; species Latrodectus hesperus. The sequence goes on along the minus strand of JAJQOW010000014.1, from coordinate 12,707,405 downwards.
CTAGACCCGGTTTGAAATTAGTTGTGTCAGAATTAGCAATGATATGTAAAACGTGGTCACGCGCGCGCGAAGCGTCAATAAAAAAAAAATCTTCTCAAAAAATGAAGAAATTTAATTTAAATTTCAAAACAAACATTAACTTAATCAAATGTATAAAATTATATACATAGTATTGAATAGATGAGGTTAGCATATTATATAAATAGTCATGTCATACTCTCTTTTTGTATAAATTCTTTGTTTTGCTGACGTTTTTGTTTTATAATTATGAAGAATAATACAACATCAATGCTTAACACATTAATATGATCTTCAGTTTGAGTAGTGCTAAGATATTAAATGAAATTTAACAAGTCAAATAATCCATGAGTTTTGAATTAAGATCATTCATTATATTAATTCAATGAAAATTTGAGATTGCAAGCAATTTTTTTAAAGAAATTTCATTGTAATTTAGGTGAAATTGTCATTTTATGTTAAAATTAAATGTGCAAAAATTATATTTTTGTGTTATATATATAAATATATGAAAAGTATGGAGAGAACAAATAAAAATGCAAAATTTTTCACTCAGAAATATTTTTAATGAAACGAAATGATCACATAATAGGCATAGAGCCACACCAATGTATGATCTTAGAGATCAGAATAATCATATGAAATTAAATTAAAAGTTTGATTGTACTACAGAACTGTCTATGCAACAGTGTTTTTGTGTTTTGGCTAAAAACTGTAAAAGCACAACATAAGGGCTAATGCAAATGGTAAACCAAATTACTATAAGTAATTCACCTCATGAAAAAATTGCCTATAATGTAATAAATAAGATACAATAAATTAAATGTTCACTATTAAAGATAAATAATAAGACATGAAAATTAAATTTCTCATATACATCAAATATTTCTTTTAATTAAAGAATAAAATATAAATTTTAAAGCATTACTAAATTGACTGAAATTAAAGTTATTTGGTTTACCACTGACCCTAAATCAACAAATATGTCTACTATTAATTGTCTTAACAATAATACTGTAGAGCAAAAGAATTTAACACCACTGCACATATGCCACTTAGATTGAAAGGAAACATTTAAATTATTGAATCATGTGATATGAAAATATTTACAAAAAGAACCACAGTATTTCACTACCCAAAACTTTCTAAAATATGGCCCCTGTCCTAGCCCTTTGAATTTCCTGACCAAATTAAAGAATAAACCCTTTATACATTTCCTACTTGATGTTTAAAAAACAATACTTTTTCATTTAGAAAAAACTCTGTAATATATTTTAATTTAATTATTCCACAATAAATCAATATCCCTATCATGTCAATAATATACCAGTCATCTTTCCTTTTATAATTTACAACATACTTCCTTTTTTTTCAAAGATATTATGGAAAATTACTTTGTACAAAAATGAATACAATGTTCTTTATACAAACAATATATACAATATGAGAGTTCAACAATTAATTGTTCTTCCTTTCTCTCAATACAAGAGCGAAGATGCCACCTGCTTGTTATCTGGAATGGCACATTTCATTTATAACATGGCAACTGCATCATGGAGAGAAAAAAAGTGATGCTGTTTCAGTCTCCAGTTAAGACACAACAGGTGCATGATCACAAGGTGGGGGTAGAGGGGAGAAGTGCAGTTTTTAAGACATCACAAATTTCCACCTCAATATTTTGATAAATAATTTTGGTTTTTGTCCATAATAATTGATCAAGATTCAATCTTCAACATGGGTGGTGAAAAAAGTTTTTTGGACAAGTTCAATGGCTGGGAGGAGGATTCACCGGAGGGTTTAGAAGATGCCTCAGATTGCACTGGCCTGGAATTGGTCAAGCACGCTGAGGATGAGACACTGGAGGGGCATTGTCCAATACCATTCATGACTAGAGGAGAAGTGGAAGCAACGGGAGATCGAGGATTGTACAGAATCCTTGGAGACCCTGCTCGAGAAGTGTTGACCACCGGAGTTGAAGAGAAATTTGATGCGTTTTGGTGAACACTAGAGTTCTGCTGAATATGTTGCTGCTCATATGAAACATGTACAGGAGCAGCTGTTGTCACTGTTGTAGATTGCTGTTGAGTGTATGGCCAAGATGATGCAGTCGTTGGTGCTTGATAAATAGATACATTGTTATTATGTGGTGTGCAGAAAGCATTTTGATAAATAAGAAGAGTGGTGCCCTTGTGCGTCTGAGCATTGGATGCAGCATATGTTGGGTTTGAAGGAGAATTGCTAGGAACATTGTTGTAAGGATATGAATTGCTTTGCATACTAGGGCATGTAAGAGGTTGAGTTTCTGTATGATGTGATTGTGAAAGAGTCTGTTGATGAGGATGTTGTGGAAGAGAATGCTGCTGTTGGCCTGGCAAAGTTTCTTTCTGCATGATAATGTTATGAATTAAATCAGTTCTTTTTAATTGTTGTTCACTTAAATATCTAGGTGCTTGCTCTAAAGTTCTAGCTAATGTACTGTGAGTACTAGCTAATGATAACTGGCTTGGACTTGAAGGACTCTCAGCTTCTCTCCTAGCAGCTCGGAATTTTTTGTGATGTCTATAAGCTTCATCCATCAGCATACTTGGTGGCATAATGGGTGGAGCTTGTAAAGCCCTTTTTAAGACAGGCATGTCTTCAATTGTGTCATGCTTTTCTTGCACATTATGACGCTGGTCATGTTCCATAAGATCTTTCATTTTCTCATCTACTGATGATCTTGGACTTGAACAAACAGATATTGTTGGTGTAGTACTGGGTCCATGCTCTTTACCGCTCTCAATTCCAGAATCTGTGGGTGAATCAACTCGACGCAATTTGGGATAAAGTGGTCCTTTAATTGGACTGTCAATGTAATAACCTTCATCACCAGAACTACTACCATGTTCTGATCCAGGGTGCTCAGCTGATCTTTTAGGCAAAGAGTGGTGATATTCAACAACAGCATGATTACCATCAGTTGGCCAGACTTCTTCATTAACATAACTTCGAGAACTAGAGAAACTTGATGATCTTAAGGGGCTCTTCACATCTTCAGGGCAAAGACCACTTCCAATCGATCTTGGTGAACCAACCAAATCATGCTCATCTTTGGAATCCGTAGTACTCCATTCACTGCCAGTAGTACTGCTGCCACTATGTTGGCTATGTTGTCCAGGGGATGTGCTCCTGAGGTCCTCTTCTGGAGCAAGGCATGGAGGGTGTGATGTTACCAAGGAGTATTGGCTCCAGATATCATGAGGAACAACAGAATGTACATCATAGATATCAGCATTGGTCACTGATGTATCAGCAATGCCATCTATCACACCACTTACAGCTGATGCAGTTTGATTGCGAGGCTCCATTTTGTATGCTAACAATTTTTCTGAATGTAAAGTATTTAAAGTGCGGAGATCAGGGATCTTTTTCATCAATTCGCTGAACACTGTTGGATCGTCAGGATGATTTGCAGCAGTTGATTTTTGAAGGAGATCCATCATTTTCTTTTGGACTTTTAAAACAAGATCTTTATTTCTCAAGCCCGGACGATCTATAAATATAAAACATTTATTTTATTTTAGCATTTCATTACATTACAACAAAAAAACGTAATCACTCAATGAATATTTAAAAGAAAATTATATAAAACTATCACACATACAATTTATTTTACTCTCTAAACAAAATTGTTTTAAACACTGTATGGACTATTAACACAAAATAAAAAAATTAAATGTTTCTTTTTAAAAATGTGTCTGAAGGAATACTTCTCAGAATTATAAAAAAATACTTTTAGAAATGTTAACAACCTATTTAAAAAATACATCTGAATATTCTTAGAAAATATGAAGAAATTTTATTTTTAAATAATGCTGGTTATGCCTAGTAAGAAATTAAATAATATTACTAATTTAAAAAAGTTCATTAATAAAAACATTAATTGTGTTTAAAAATTAACTTACCAGCAGATATGACAACAACAGCACAATAGAGTCCAACTTCACAATCTGATAGATGCATTGAATTCAATCGTTCAGCAAAATCAAACATAGAGTCCAAAAGGAATTTAGCATTGCTGGCATTGTGTAAGGACTCGCGGCGGAGAACTTGACCATTCAGACAAATCAAAGAATTAGCCTGAGAATCAAACATGCAGGCCAATCGCACAAGCAAAACTTCAAATACTCCAGCCTATACAAAATTAAAAGGAAATACTTAATGTGATGCAAAATGAAAAATAGTAAAAATGTTTTAAAATACTAGTATATATAACAAAGCAGTTAATATATAATCATTAATATTTACCTTCAATAATGTAACTTGATCATCTTGCGATAAAAATCCAAATCCAGGTATTCTTTTTGCAAATTCCACAACCCCTTTGATTGCAGGAGCAAAACGCTCTGAAAAGTCTTCCATATAATGTGCTACACCATTCTCCAAAATATGAGGGACTGGGTTCAATGGACAAGCCTACAAAAGAAAAAACGAAAAATCGTCAAAAAAACTAGACTATTTACAAAACTAAAATGAATAACAAAATTAATACATAAAAAAATAATACTAATAAATTAAAATTTTTCTGTAGAGATTAATATTTCGCCACATATATATTAAATTATTATTTGCATAAATCTAAAAAAAATTGAAATTTTTTTAATCCCTCGAAATCTTTTAATGTAATTTAACATTTTCCAAAAATTGTTTGCTAAAATTTGATTTAATGTTAAAAATAAAATAATTCCATCTATCTTTAGCAATTAATAATTTTTAACACCTTTTTTCAATAATCTAAAAAGCATTTCAGTGTTTGACAATTTTTTATTTATTTTTATTAAAGATTCAGTAAGAATATAAAAAATTTCAATAATGTAAATGTAACTACATTTTATTTTTCAGCGCAAACGTTTCACTTCCACACAAAAAAAAAGGATAATTATTTGCTGCTACCGTTAAGACAAAATAACAAAGGATGCAATTCGGAGAAGCGCAGACTATAGAAATTATTAGGTAACCTTCGCGCAACTGAGGTCACAAGAGATTGGTGCAAACGATCCAAAGAGGAATTGTGCGCCTATTCGCGACCTTGGCCTTGGAAAGACAACTGACTATTGGAGGAGGTGCGTGTCAGACTATCACACAGCAGCCGTTATGATGAAATTACTCGTGCGATGACGTCAGCAATTGGCGCTGTTTCTGCCACTGACTTTTTCCAAGTGAAAAAATAGTACCGTTGCTATACTAATAGGGATAAATTCATCGTTCAACACAACTCCATATTCGCATTCTTTCTTTAGCAACTGAATTCTAAACCACACTCAGACATAACATTTTTCATTTTCGCTCTCACAACGTCTAGACCGCAAAAGAGAAAAAAAATCTTCCCAGTGGCAATCTTTTTTTCTTCTATTATATCTCAAAAAATAATCAAGTGGATTTTCTGCCCAAATTTATACTTTTCCCCAAGAATTTTAATTTTAAATTTAGAAATATATTAGGCCAAAATTTTAAGCTTATTTAAGCATGCGAGAATTATTTCAAGAAAAGAAAATGACAGTAGAATTTTAAACCTTCTAAACTATTTTTTTATATTAAAAAAACGGTTTAATTTTTAATTTACAGCCAATGTTTAAAACCAGGAAGTAAAAGAAGAGTGAAAAACAAACCAATGCGTGCTCATTTTGCTCATCTTTAATCAAGGTCTCTTTCTCTCTGTTCGGCTGACCTTGCCAATGCCAGATTGGGAGAAAGCGAGAAGACGGCAGAATAGAGGGAAAAAATAATAAAAAGAAACGAAATAAAACTCCAATATGGCGGTTCACATACACTATTACCTTGAGCAATTATTAAGAGAAAGAGAGATGTTTTCAGAAAAGCGTTCGCTTTGGCCTTGGTTTTGAAAGCATCTATCGCGTATTTTTTTTTATTTTATTTTATTCGCTTGTGCATTTCAAGTGCTGAAAAAAAGTAATAAATGGGGTCAAGAGCTATTTCATAGTGATACGGTTGTTCTAAATCTCCTTTGATTAAAGTTAAAATAACGTCACAGCACACTTCCGGATATAAATCAGAATTTAATCACATATTTAAACTCTCAATATTTATTATAATTACGTTAGAGAATTAATACAATATTAATGATTAATATTGCTTTTTGAATTAAAATCTTATGAAATTTTTTTTATAAATTATAAGAGTTATATTTTGAATTCACGCGTTTATAAAATAAGATTTTCTAAGCAGAGATATAGAAGTTGTTCTTACCAACTGAGGTGGACATTGTGTATAAACTGGTTGCGTCCTAGCCTTCTCTACCAATCCAGCCACTTTATCTTTCGTGTAGTCACATGTCTCCTCGTGCGCTCTTACGATTGTGGTCAGCAGTCTATACTCATCTTCAAGTTCGGCACCTAGTGCTTTTTCCTGAGAACTGGCATTCACTTTCTGCATGGCTGCTAATATTTTAGCCTTCTCTCGTTTAGGAACGCGGCCAAATCGAACAGCTGAAAAAGAAAACACAATTTATTTCTCTAATTTAATGATAATTCTTTATTTGGTAAAATAACATCGAGGAAAAAAACTTCAAACGCGCGCAGCAATTTTAAAGTTGCAGTTATATTCTAACTAATGATCAAAAGTTATTAAGACACGAATACATTTCGCGCTGTTTTTCAATTAACTAAAATTTAACGGTGCTACGTTTAGCTTCAAACACAGAAACAAACCCCAACACAAAAGGAGATAAAACAATAAGTTGTAAAAATGTGTTGAATAGAGATCGTAGTTTGAAACTTACCAAGTTTATCGAGTAAATGCTTTTTTTCTTCTTAAATCCATTGTTTTTATTAAATGTATTCTAGGACTTTTATTCATGAAAACATATTTTTTATTATTACATTGTAAAAAAATAAAATAGAGCTTCATTTAATGTAGATTCAGAAAATTAATAACCCAAAAACATTTGTTGCGCTTCTTTATGCAATAATTTTTTGGAATAGTTTTCTTACGAATAATTTATTCATTGTTAAAGGAGTTTTGCACGTTTTTCCATGAAGACTTGAGACCTCAAATAACCTTGAATTCAAAAATATGATGACGTTTTCCTGCGGTGCTAAAGAAGCAAAATGGGAAAACATTTACTTCACGAGGCTAACCTTCAAAAACTCAGATAACAAGCACATGAAAATCGTTGCTTCCTTCACTCCTACAAGTTGGCAATAATCCAATAAAAAATACGGAAGACATTTTTTTTTTTTGTTTATTAAAATAGAAATTATTTTAAGAATATGTGTAATTTTACGAAACGATAATGTGAATAAATGATGTCGCAAAAGTTCATACATATTTCATTAACACTTAAAATACATCTAGTTGAAACTGCGCAACATATGACGCATCAATGGAAAAATTAGTTGATTTACTTTAAATTTATAAAAAATCATTTTTCCAAATAATTCATTAATGTCATTGTAAAATATAATAAAACTTAAAATTACAAAATAGTTCATAAAAAACTTAGGCTGGTATTCTATCAGAAATTTTAATTAATGTGTTATGCCAAATAATTAACATTTCGATATTATTATCTTTACAAAACACATCATGAAAAAAATGTAAAATTCAACATAATGAAAGAAAATTTTAACTAATATTAAAAACAATATATTTAACATTCTTTTAAAAAAATTTTAAAATACATTGACGAAGAGACAATTTATGAGTAATATTCAAATTATTTAAAATTATATTTGGAGGTAAGAATTAACACACTTATTACCAACAACAATAAATAGTATATTCTCTGAGAAAATATTTATGTATGCATCACAACATTTTATAACATTTCTGTTAATAGAATTCCTATTTATTCTACCTTATTAAGGTAATTTTTAGGTAACTTACGAGTATCTTGCGATTTCCGGGAAGTTTTTTTCCTTCGACCAGCCGGTACTTGCACCGGTGGAAATGGATTTCCACTAACAACATTATGCTGATGAAGCATTGTTGAATTATTAGAAGTTGTTACAGAACTATAAGATGACCTTTGCGCCGGTACCATGTACGGTACGGACCACGGCTTGTCCGCCGTAAGTAAACGGCTCAAAATACTAGTCATATTTCAAACCAAATTTACTTAAATTCACACAAACGGAAAATAACACTTATTTGGCAAAATGTAAAGCTATAACAACACAAACTTATTTCGAGAAGATACACGACATCCAAACTAAAATTGCGATTGGCAAGATTAAGAGTAACAAGTGATTCTCAGGTAGAAGTTAAACATCCCAGCGCAGAATGAAGAGAACATTGTAAATGGCAATAGTCAATGATTCAAGGACTCCATGCTTTGGGGTTATAGTGCGATTGCTCGCCAATCTCGCCAACGCAGAGAAAAAAATCAGGGAGAAAGATTTTCTAAATTCGTTGTGTGAAATAAGTTCTGGCATTTAATCAATTGGAAGCACGTGGCTGTTGGAATTGATATTGCAACGTATGGATTTTACAACAACAGCAAAAATTGTTATAAAAAAATGTGACAGAAAATAATTCTCAACTATTATATTAAAACAAATATACATAAGAATTTATGCAGTTTAATTTAGTTCGTTGTTCTGAAATTATTATTTCGACAAGATGTTAATTCAAGAAAAAATTTCAGTTTAAAAATAAATCCATGATAGAAATGTGGGATTTAATATCCACAAATTGTTGATCTATGCTAAGCCACCGTGTATATCAATTAGTTTGCAGCTCTTACTTTTCATAAAATTACAAAACTTGATAATTATTATAAGAAATTCCTTTGAAATTTAAAACAATTTTATTGGAATTTTTCAAAAATTAATTTTAAGTAATTCTACAATAATAATTCCGATTATTAAAACGAAGTATTAACTATTCTTGAACATTCAATTGTATCTTGAAAATAAGTCTAAATTAACAGTTCCAATCCTTAATAATTCATGCTAATACAAATAATTAGTGTACTCTACTGTTGAAGGGAAATGTCATAATTTCTTTAAAACTTTGTTATAAAATTTGCAAATCATTGATTTTTTACAATTGATATATTATTTACGAATGAAAATTAAAAGAACGAAATTATTTGAAATCTAATTTTTTTAAATCATATAAAAATGTTATTTAATGATCATTTGTCTCTGTGAAAACATAAAATTCATTAGTAATAGTTTAAAAAAAAGTTGTAACTGTTAGTACGTATTCTATAAATATATATTTCTTTAGTTTTTATTTTCTACCTTCGAAAAAGCGTTCTATAAAATAAGATTTTCCGATTTAAAGACTTCTGAACGTAATAGTTATTGGCGTACTTTCTCTAACGCCAAGAAAAAGAAGAATAAGGAGAAGAATGATTTAACTCCAGAGAGGGTGTAACTAGCGCCCTCTAACGTTTCAAAGCATCATCGTAGCCTTGAACTTGTTTCTTCTCTAGTATTAGCGACCTACTTTTACTGCTCCTCGACCTTCAAGCTGGCATTTACCTCTGGCGACCATATCGCTCTTTCATAGGTCGATATTGTATATTTTTGTCGCCTAATATTTAGAAATGAGAATGCAATGTTAAATTATGTTTTAGAGAATATATTTCTAAAATTTTTAGATAGTTATTAGTAAACTTTATTTCTTTTATAAACTATTATGAATTAAACATTTTTAATTTTCCTTACAACTCTTTAAAATTAAATTCAATTATAAAAGTATCAAATAATGACGATAGTTATATCAGAAAAAATTTTCTTTCTGAATCCTAATGAATTAGAAGTATTTTAATTTTACTAACTAATTTTTTTTTAATATTCAGAAATTTATTAGACGTATAAAAATTTTTTATATATTTATGTAAATACCAAATGATTAATATAAAACGCACGTTGTAAACAACTTTAAACGAAAATATCTCTCCCAACACAACATTATTTAAATATAAAACTTTTTATTTGGTCACTTGACCTTTAGCATGCTGTTCTTTCCCATAGAACCAAATGATAAATTTGAAAAATGCAAACGTCCATGAGCCAATAGAAGGTCACATCACTAGTCAGGAAACAATTACTCATAATTCACAATGCTCTGGAGAGATAGACGCATTAGTTTGTCTATTAATACGTACAAGTGAGAAATAATACAGTCAACTCTAAAATTAGAATCAAGTAGGACGCATTCGAAAAGATTATATAATTAAAATATCTCTCACTTTTTTTTATATTTCGAACCAACGCCCGAAAAATTTCTAACTTCCAGAGAAACTGAATGAAGGGTTATCGGCAGAACAAGTCGCCAAGAAGCGGAGGCGTTTGGCTCAAAAGTGGGATCGATAGTTCTACACGTGGATTGCCAAGACATCTTTTTTTTCTGGAAAACCTTCAGACGCACAAAGAGAAGCATTTTCCCAAGACGTAAACAGCCTACGTTGCATATGGTTGACCTTGTCCTCTAAAAGCGAATCTTATTTTTTAGTATTTTTATTTTTTTGTTACGTGTTCAATACTTTCAATTCTCTCCGGCGCTCGTTATAAAAGTAGGTCTTTTCAGGTGAAATTTAAGCTTTAAAGAAATACGTGGGTAGTGTCAATTCAGATAAAACTTTATTTTTGAAAACACAGATTACTTTAAGATATTAAACATATCAACTCATTTTCGATACCGCAAAAATTAATATTAAAATAAATCATTTTTACTATATATATATATATATATATGTTTATGAATGTGTGTAAGTTTACACGATTTTAATATTTTATTTTTTAAACTACTTTCGTCAACACAATTCACCAAATTGTTTAAATCAAATGAATTTCAATTAACATTCTTTAAAATGTTCTTATTCATTACTTCTTGTTAAATATCAAGGATTTTAAAACTTTTTTGAACTTTTTGACTTGAAACAATAAAACCTTTTTTTTTTCAGAAGCAAAAAAATTTTCGAATAAAAATATTTGAAAACAATTACTAATTAGACATTATCGCCATTTACAATGTTCACGAGAAATTGTCATGTAATAAAATTATTTGAAGTGCTTACTAAGTATTTCAAAATTGCTTAACGGCACTTTCGTTAGATTAACGTCTGCAGTCTGGTGACGTCAAAGAGCATTGCATCATCTCCGCACATGCCGTCGAGAATTTTATCGAACGGGTGAGTTCGATGTCAACAAAAAATTTCCAGGAATGTTTACAAAAATGCGAGAAAAGCAAATTGTGTGTCGCATATTAACAAAAAGTCCTTTTCCATTTTCGACAACATCAGCAATGCGGAACTTAAAATCCCTATGTTATCGCTAGAGAGTAAAAATACGTCTGACTTGTTGACATTGAATCGCTTTTTTTTCAAGGTCTGAAAACAAATTTATCTGGACTTGGCGGGGAAAACAAGTCGTGGATTAAAAAGTCATGAAATTTGGCTTCACTTCTTTTTGCCATGGTATTTTTAATGATCAAAATTATGTCAAAATCAGATAAGAATTTTTACATTATTCTTAACGTAAAATGTGTTCTGTAAGAGGTCGTTATTTCCACTGGACAAAGAATTAAAACAGTTTTTATTTGCAAAAATAATATAATGATAACAATTAAAGAAATTTAAATAAATTTATAATGCATAACATAAATTTAAAGAAAGAAGAAAGTAAGTTCACATTAGTTCTTTATTCGATTTTCAAATTTTTTAAAAAAAACAAAAAAACCCACAAACTTGAAAGCTTATTATTGCATTTTAACAACTGTACTGAAAAAAAAATTCGCTCCAAGCAAAGTTTACGTAAAATGCCAGGAAAATAAAATTTTATCATGAATAAATTAATTATCATTCTTATAATTCAAAAGTTAAACTCTTCTAACACAAAGGAGCCAAAAGTAGACAACGCGCCAAATTCTAGAACACACCGAAACGATTTGACGAAAGAGCAGTGAAACGTGCATACAAGAGGGAGTGCATATTGTATTGACCTTGAACTGCGGCATATAAACATGAAGTCCATATTGGGAAACAGTCAATGCCTATACCCGACTGTCTCACAATGAAAGTACGTGACTCGAATTCAACATCCTTTTACTTTTGTGCTGCCATCTATGTTTCACAAGTGTAACTACGAAAGGTACTCAAAAAAACAATACAAAATTCGTAATTTCTGTACAAATTATTTTCACGTTAGAAACTCGTATAAAATTTTAAAATGGAAAAAAATATACTTATTTCTTTTCTTTCTTTTAATATTAATAAGATTTAATGTAAATTTTTTAAATATTGTATCTAAACACAATTTTTAAAAATAAAACCTACAAATATTTTCTCATAAATATGAAATTATCAAAGGTCCAAAACGAAATGCTAAATAAATAAAAAAAAATTAAGCACACAAAAGTGATTTCATTAGAAAAACAACTTACCATCCCTAGACATTCCAACTGCAATACATTTTTTCAAACGGCAATATTGGCAGCGGTTACGGTTAATCCTTAGTATAGAGCATTGTTGATTTTTTGTGCATGGCCTATACTGGATCTTTTGCTGTATACTGCGCCTAAAAAATCCCTATAAAATACAACAAGACAACGTGATTAATGTTTGTTTGAATATATCTTAACATTAACACACAGTTTTTAAACATATCAATAAAATAAAAACCTAAGCAAATATGATTTGTGTCTAATTTAAAACTTTTTTTAATCTTGAATTCAAATCAAAATTTAGTTAAAATGATTTTAACTATAGTTTTTCAACGGCGGACTGACAGAAAAATAACCGATAAGTTTTTTCTATAGTATTTCAACGTAACTTTTGCTATAGCTCATATTTACACGCATTAAAAATTTACTGTAAGGTATGCAAAAATCACTGTGTGACGTAATTTAATGAAGTCAAACATAATGAATATCAATAGAAAATGAAAATTTGAAAATTATTTATGATTTGATTCATTATGAATGATTTTATAATTTCATTTATATTGAATTGTTTATCATTTGTTACAGAGCTTTAGGATTACATAACTATCGAAATAATAAAATAAAATATTAGCTTTTATCAAAATTTAATGAATTACACATTTTTTCAATTTAATGGATACAAGTTAAAAAAAAAAAACTTACGTTTTTACAGGAATTCCCAGAACTCGGGGTTTTAGATTTCGATTTTTTAAGACACATTAAGGATACGTGAAAATGCAGAGCGATATAACTAACTTATTTAAAATATCACGTAATCCAACAAATACAATCATGTATTGCAGACAAATGCACAATATAAACAAATTATTGACTAGCAGAATATTCAATACTGTAAATAGTATTCACAATTCAGCTCCAAGCATCTTGGTCGTAATATACGCATACATTAACTACGGAAGTATCCCAAGACAAAAAACATTCTCTCTCGGCGAAAAGTAAGAGAAAGCAAAGAGACGTGCACACCGCGCGAAATCCAACAAGAAACTGTAATTGAGCCTCCAACAGCGCAAAACGCTTCCTACTTTGAAATTTTTATTATTTTTTGTTCGGAGCAGTCCCCAATAAACTCCTAACAATTTAGGTCAGGCCAAACGGCTACTCCAAAAACAAGGCATGGGGAAAGAGATGGCGAAAAAAATCACTCCTATAAGTTACGCAAACTCCCCAACATACATTATGACCCGATTTCATAGAGGGTTCATTGACCGGTGGCACACTTTTCGTGAAAGTGAAAGTTTTTTAAGCATGGGGAGGGAAGGCAACTAGAGCTGACGTAGCTTCAAAGGGGGAGGAACGTATAAATCACGTGATGCATATTCAAGTTCAGAACAAGCCGATGTCGGCCGATATTACAGAGAGGGGGAGGGAATGTGTTCAATTTGAAAAAAAATTAAAATAAGTGCAAGCGCTTCAGGCCGTTGACCTGAATGGCCTGGAAGCTGGGTTACATTCGGTCATTCACCCCGAAGAATGCAACTCAGTGACGTCACGTCAAAGGCAATCCCTATTGGACAGCTATTTCATCTGGGTTTGTACTGATGATTACGCGAAGTTGAGGTTACTAGGTGGAACATGTGCGTTATTTTAATATTGTTTAATTTAAGTTACACAATAAAAGCAACAACAATAATGGTAATGCCTTCGTCACATATCGTATTTCAAACCGCCCACGCGCGCTATATCTTTTGCACTTTTAAAATTTACCTTATAATTGTAGATAACACACTTTTTTTACTATTCCAAATTTTAACAATTAGCAATAGATATTTAATTATTTAAATTATTTTATCCGCGATTACATATTTCTTATAAATTTTAGTTGTAGTGAGTTAAATACCAAATTTGAAGGAAAATTAAATTTTACAAGTTTGCGAGTTTTTATTAATGTGACATTTTTTTAATACTCAAATTTTGTACTTAGTTAAATTTTATATTGTTATACAAATTGCAAACAGATTTAATTACAAAAAATTAATAGTTAAATCATCAAGCCATAATAATAAAAGCTATTTCAATATTAATTTCTTAAATATGCTGTATTAAAGATTTCAGAGCTATTATTAAATAATCCCACAAAAATTTTAATTCATATTTACATAATGGAAAATTAATACTGTTATATAAGCAGTTAGATGGTATTAAATTTCACTAAAGAAAAATATTTTTAGTTCATTAGGATTAAATTTTACTAGTCATAATTCTTTTTCTTTATCAAAATTTCACGTAAATTATAACATTAATCATATAAAATATTGTACTTCTAATAATTATCAAATTAACATTTTTTAAGAGTTTTATAAAATTTTAATAGTTTAAATTTTATTACTACAACTGTAATGTAATATATAAAAAGAGAAATATTTTAAAATGCGAATTAATACTTTTTTATAATTAATGCTCTAATTCAACGATTACAAATAATAATATTAATTTATTACAAATGATGATTTTTTGATTTTACAATACTTAATTACTTAGTTTAATATATTCGCTTTCATTTGAAAGTATTTCCAATTTAGTAAAAAATTCGAATATATAATTTTTGGATTAGAAAATAAAGTTCTCACCTTACATCTGTCTACAGTCATGAGTTTAAGTATTCCTTTGATACAATATATTAAGAATATATAATAAAATTATTTAATTCTGAACTAATAAGATAATTTTTCTGCAACACACCACACTGCAAAAATATTGAATGAGGAAGCTACAACTAACTCCGTTGCCACCACTAGAACAAAAACCTACATACAGAATAACACAGGAAGCAGACGAGCTCATAGCGGTTGTTGAACCCAAGTATCACGGGTAACCCTGAACTTGAACAACAACCAATCACTTTCTTGACTACTTCCAGGGCAATGACCAATGAAAGACTCTCGTGATAAACACGTGATTCATGTTAGTTCTGGAAGTTTCGTTAACTTAATTAAAATTAATATTTTTATATATTCATTTGCACAAATTATATAGTATTAGAAATAACGTTATAATATTCTTGATTTTTTTTTATACTTTAGAATGTTTTCTTATTAGTTTTTTAATTAAAATATATTACAAAATTATTCTAAAGGAAAACGTACCGTTAAAACTTTTTTATGAGCGATGAATTTATTATTACCTGCTCAAAAATGGATGAGTTTTAATTTTCAATGAAAATGAATAAAATTAATAGCAAAATAATTCATTATTTTTATTATTATAACAAAAATAAAATGTGAGAATATAAATTTAACATATTAAATGCATAATTAATGAAAAATATATTTCACGATATAAAAAACACATTCTTTTATAATTTAAATTTAATTTATACAACACATAGACAAAATAAAAAGACATCATTAAATTATTTTAAAAATAAATTTAATACTAAAATATTTTTAAATTATACATAAAAATTTTTTGTTTTTTTAAATTTTATTTTAATTCAAAAGTAGAATTAATGTTCAAATTTAACCAATAAATATCTTTTAAATTAAAAATGTTACACGAAATTCCCCTAATTAAAAATTACCAATTTATTATAAATATTACACAAATTATTTTTAAAATAAATTTATGAAATATACTGCAACTAAAAAAATTTAGAGGAGATACATATTTTTTGCAGCGCACACAAACACTAAATAAGTGACCACTGGGTCAATGACCATTGGAAGTAAAGATGGGGTTCTTCATTGCACAACCGCGGGGTCATTCACCTGGGTTCGCGTGGATTCAAGGTCAGTTGTTATCAGAGTTTCAATATAAGCTTTTATAAATGAATTTTCTATAATAAGTTGGAAGATTTTCATAAATTTTACATCAGCAATAAAACTTTTTATTTGATAAATAATTCTTTTCCATAAATTACGACACTACAGTTTTAAGTTTTTTTTAATCAATTTTGCGCGAATCCCAATATATTTAATTTAATAATGATAGATTAATGAAATCAATTTTTAGCGTAATTTTCTATACATTTTACATCAAACTTATGATGTTTTAAATAAGAAAATGAACGTTCTTCTAAAAATTTTATTTTGCAGAACATAATTCAAATTTTTAATAATTTCCTTGCTTATTTATGAATTTAATTTTTGCTAAATGCTAAATGATTACATTTTGCTAAATGCTTATTTATGAATCTTTAAGAGGAAATTTAATAATTTAATTCAATTCATTTATTTTAATTTAACAAAAAAAACCCAATTATGTCAATAAAAAAGTTGATTCTTACTTTGCATCCTTCGCAAGAATGAACGCCATAATGAAAGCCACTGGCTTTATCACCACATACTCGGCATAGTACTGTAGTTCCATCAAATTCTGAAACAGAGAAAAAAAGACTTTATTAAGATTATTTAAAATATAAGCATAATAAAAATGTTATTTAATTCTTATTGAATTAAATAACATCTTTATTAAAAGTATCGCTATTGATTAAAGAAAAACTTCGTTAAACAGTGCAAAATTATAGAAATAAATATAACGAAAAAATAATTTCCTGTATTTCATTTTATACATTAATTTTAATAAAAAAATATATAACAAACTCAACTGCTTAAAATTAGTTAAATGTCACTTATTAACACAAATTTAATGTAATATATGATATCTCAGTGTAGCGTTGTCCTAAAAAAAACAGTAATCACGAAGTTGGGGGAGTGGGAAAAAATCCACTAATAAACTGAAATTGGGGGAGTGGGAAAAAAAATCCACTGATAAACTGAAATTGGGGGAGGCGAACAAACGATAAACGCACATAGAACTTTTAAGCAAACATTGGCGGCTTCGAAGTTCATTGACCCCAGAATGCTTATCCAGAGAATCGGAAGTATGGAAGATAACAATGAACAAGTAAGAGATGGGGAGAGAAAAAACTGGAAACTAGAGCACGAGATCGTTCTGAGGGCTTTCCATCAACAATTCATTTGCATTCGTTGAAAGAAACTTATTTTTTTATTTATTTGTATTTTTTTTCACTATTTACTTAAGTAAATAGAAATGTATATAGCTATTGTTTTCTTTATAAATTTAATGCAAAATAAGAAATCACATATCATATAAAACATTTAAAACTTTTAAGAAAAATTTGTAATTAACTTCTAATAAATTCCAGTAAAAAAGTGGTACGTAAAGTACTAGAATTTTCGAGAAATAGTGATAAAATTAATTTAAATTCGCCATTTTCAAGTTGAAATTAAAATATGAAGTGAACTTACTCACGAAAAATACATAAGATTATATTTAAATATTTCTTTCTTTTTCTCCAATCATAATGTTTTAATCTCACTTTATAATATATAGCAAAAAACATTTTATATAAAAAATGAAAACAATTGCATAATAATAAATAAAATAGCATGTCTTATGTCGAGTGAGGCACATTTGAAGTAAAAATTTTAACCGTCAACAATTTTTAATCTCGTATTTAATAATCTAATGCACTTATATTTATGCAATAAACTAAAAATAGTAAATGAAAATTAAAAAAATAAAATAAATGTAACTAAATAATTAATTTAAAATTTTATAAAAGTAGATAGAGAAAAGAAAAGGAATGAAATATTTTTTTACTGAGTTCATTGAACTCTATAATGTACAGATTCATCAAGTACAGCTCTTTTTACTTAAAATTTTTCTATTAAATTTGTCTAGGACATTTTTTGATAATTCAAAAAGCATAATTTATGTGTTAATAAAAGTAAAGATAATTTAAAATCTTTACTGAAAGTATAAATATGTGTTTCACATTTGTAAAAAGGGAGTAATGAGAATAGGGTTCTCTTGTGGAAGAGCAACCCCCTAAACCCCACCTGGAGTTCAATGAACTTCGAAGAATGTTTCTTTGGTAACATAAACATTGTATTCAAATTTTATGTTTGATAACTATGCACATAATATATAAATGTGTGTCTGTTTTTTAATACATCAATGTAGAATACGAATATATCTATGCTATTATAGAAAAATAAAAAAACAAATTGATAATAGAAAATGGAAGCTTTTTGGGTTTAGTATGAAATCAAAATCTTTTAACTAAAACATGCGAATAAATAATAATGATATAATCAATATTATTTGACAATTTTAAATTGAATATTATTTATTTCTTATATTAATTTATATTTTATTAAACTACAACTTTTCAAGAAAAAATTTACAACTTCTGGATTAAAACTGATGTTATGTATTAGACGATACAATAAAAGAACTAAAAATAATTTCAACCGATGTAATTTTACATTTTGGGGAGAAAAAAAAACCATTGTAGAAACTTTGCCGAGGAAGGACAATGAGCTTGCCATAACTATTAATGATGTTTTAAGGTGAAGCAATTTTGTTAACAGACAAAACTAAAAATGATATCATAATTAAAAAGAAAGCATTTAATTTTCCTCATCAAGATTGTTAATTTTACTCATGCTAGTAATACTTAATTGATTTAATCTTTAAATATTTCAAAAATGCATGCTTAACAAATTCATTTATATTATTTAATAACCAATCTTACATTATTTGAAAATTTTAATATAACATTAAAATTTTGTAATTTCACTTTTAATAATTAAATTATTTATAAAGAAATTACGCAATAAATGAAATTAAAAAATAGATTTAAATACGAGATAAAAAAAGTTCGCTTTAAAAAAAGAAAGAAAGACATTAAAATATATTGATGTTATTCACATTTAATAATAAATTAAAAATTAAAATGTTTAGAAAAAAATGTAAGTATGATATAACATTTTAAAAATAATGATCTTTTAACATTAAAATAAATGAAAGTTAAAATTTCAAATTATAAAGTTGAAGTTTGAATTTCTCTGATTATGATATATAGATAAGTCATATTAGTGAAATCTGTTAAAATTTATTATTAAATCGATAAGTTAAAAAATAAATTCATTTATGTAAAGAATATTAGAATCTCAAATTATAATATATTTAAATAATTGGTGTCACAGAAAATTGAAATATATATACTATGTTTTCAATTATTGTTTAAAAAAATTAAACTCTAAGTTCATTGACCGAGAAAAAGTTAACTTTGTTCAAAATATTATCATGTGTTTGTCAACTATTATCAGGAACCAAGGCAATTCTTATTGATGAATTCCAAAAATTGCAGAAATCAGTGGGTCAGTAACCTTTAGGTCAGATATCTTCTAAGAGGGAGCAATGACTGTGTAACAAACAGTGAAACTTTGCCCATAATTTTTTCAGCTATAGCGCCGCTAGGTCGCCATCTTTGTTTCTACGGTAACGATTGTTGTCATGGAAACGCTTCGCATCCGGACATCGACCTTGGGAGTTACGTTTTCTCCCAGCATCCAGCGCTCCTGTCAATATGGCGGCGTCCGTGCGCAAATGATTACGATTTGTTTTCAATACAAAAATTGTTTTAACAATAAAAACAATACGCACATGATTGTCATTTGCTTTATGTTTGATAATTATGCGCAGAAATTTCTTTTAATCAATAATCTTATCGTTTATTACAAAATTAATGAAACATTAAGACATTAAATTTTTTTATTTATATCAAATTAAATTAGATAATTTGATATAAATAAAAAACGATTAAGATATTAAATTTTTGAATACAAACATTTTTAATATTTACGTGACTTTTCTGCAACTTTTAAAGTATACAAAAAATAGAAAGTGATTTTACACAAGATATGAAAAAATCAATCACATTAAACATTTCATTTTATTTCCACGAAAAATCTAAAAATAATTTTAATTATAAGACAAAATCATAAAATGATTATTCCCACAATTTATGTATAAAAATATAATAAATTAATATGTAAAATTCACCGATCATATTTTAACACTTTCATTCATTGAATACTTATATTTAATATAAAAAATAAATGTATGAGAATAGTATTTTTAAGACAACAACAATATCCTTTAATTATTTCTATGGAACAGTTTTTAAGATTATTGCACATAAATTTATATTCTTCATTCGAATTGTAATAACATAATTCAAATTTTAGCATTTCCCACTGACAAGTTAAAAAAAATTATTAATACCTTAATAAAATTAAAATTATACTTTTACATAAATTATTATCAAAAATATTAAAAATCTAAGGGATTAGTTAATTTGATGTGAAGAGAAAAGTAAATTTAAGGATATGCGATTTTTTAAGCTAAAATAAGATTCTAAACTAAAAATTTAAGACTAATTCATATTTACCAATTTTAAGGTCATTTTCCCGCTTTTCCTGTTCAGGCACTGAGGCAGGGAGGGAATTCAAAAGTTGTAAGTCTTTCTCACTTAGAATCATTTTGAATTGTAATATTAAAAAATCCACAAATAGATCACAAGGCGAGTAAGTCAAACGAAATATATATACGTTCTATGTATATACATACAAATCTTATATTCTCCAAATATATATAGACTCTGTTAAATCTCGAAGTAACAAAATATATTCTACAATTCTGTCGTTAACATCATTAGATCCAAAAAGTGCGAAATACACACGTCGTCCAGCAACATGTGAAAGCGAAGCTCCGAATCTCCAAACTCCATTCACCAAGTGTGTGATGCCGAGAAAGTATACGAAGTCACATATTCCGGTGTACAAAAACAATCACAGAAGAGAGAGATGCGCCGGTTCCGATTTCAAGGTCTCGACTGACAGGGAAAGTTGTTAGGTAGGGTATGTTATGCCCGGAGAGCCGCTCAGGTGTGATAAGACACAAAACCGGTACGGCCAGAATCTAGAGACTCAATGATTAGAGAAGCTTCAATGTTAGCTTCAAGTTCAGTTTATTAGTTTTTTTGCTGGCAAAAGACGAAAGCCGGCGTTCTAGCTCTCACAGCCAATGGGAGGTCGGGTTCGATACGATTCGGATATAGTAGGCTTCCGCTCATTGGCGGATGAAGATTTTCTCCAGTCGGAAGCTCCGCCTACAGTCAGAGGTTCAATGACCGTGGATAGAGAGAGGGTGAGAGAGGACCAACTCGCTTCTCTTCTACATGTGTTGCAACTTTGATTACTGTGTCAAAAACGCAGGGTTTTGGCGCTCTTGGCGAAAGTAGAGAATCTCAGCCCAGAGGGGCTCTCTGCATCAATAACTCTCTATTTTTTCTCCGTCATCTCTTAAACGCATTCAGATTTTGGAATGTATATCTAGGTTTGATGTCAGTCAGTTTTCAAGTTAAACTTCATTGGAAAGTTCACATACTCTATTTTAAGTATTATTCAATGCTTATATGATTAAATTAGCTCAGTTTTTTCCCAATTTTTTTATTTTCTGATTCTGTATCAACAATTTAAGACTTTAAATTTTATTAAGAAATATTCAATAACTTTTCGAATTAATTAATTTTAAAAATTATTTTAAATTACATTTATTAATTATAAACAGTCCTTCATTTTATTCTTAATGTAATTTATAGTTATAAGTTAAAAGAATATAAAAGAGTATCTGAGAAAAAGTATTTTAATTATTTATTATTTTTACATTTAAATATTAAATTTGCTCGATTTTAATATTCTAAATTTAGTAAATAGTTATTTGTTTTAATAATGCGACATGCCGTTATTTTAACTATGAATTTCTCAAAAGAAATTGTTTCGAAAATTCGCTATAAGGAAATATAGTAACGATCATGCAATTAATAAATTTTTTATAAGTAAAATTTAAAAATAATAAACCTTTAATAAATTAAATAGTACAGAAAACATTTATTTTAAATATAACGCAAGATAACAAAAAACTATCCTCATAAATTTATAAAAATATCGATTATTAATAGTAACATATCAGTTTTCATGTTGAAATTCAACAGAATTGAAAATATTCATTTTCATCATTTCCATATTTTCCATAATGCTATCAAATCAACTAATATTTTAAAATAATTTTTTTAAAATTTGAAATCAAATAAAAACAGACTTAATTACTGTTAAACTGATTTTTTAAATTACAGTTTTTGAATAATAAAAAAAGATTATTCAGAGAATAATAATTCACATACAGATAAATTTAAATAAATTAGAGAACATTCTTTATTATATAATTTAAATTGTCTCTAAATTACATTCAAATTATTAATTATATATGAATGTGATTAATTTCATCAAAATATATACATATAAACACCACATTTAACTATTTAGCTTATTATGGTCTGTTTATAGTGTTCTTAAATCGGAAAAGTATGTGGTTCTATTTTATAATAATTATCGCTTGTTATTTTACCATCGTGGATGGTATTTGTTTCATTGCAAAGACGAAGAAAGACTGAAGGAGGAAAAAAAAAAAAAGTAGAAGCAGGTTATTGCAGGAAAGGGAGAGCAGGCGGGGAGGAACGCGAAGAAGGAGAATCGTTTCAAGGGCAAGCTCGGCCGAGAAAGTGATTGACTCCCGTTAACCCTTTTCTTTTTGTCACGTCCTCCTGGCATTCGTTTTGCAACGAATGAGTCAAGGATCCGATGCCAAAAACATTTACATAACGCGATAATGATTTAATCGCAGGAAAAACTATTCGGTTTCACTAGATGATGTTGATGATGTCTGCGAATGAATTTAAAATATTGCGAGAATTATCCTACTAGTCATAATTAGATAAATAGATAAGCTGATAATCAAGTACTGTTCGTAAAGATTTCAAATGAAAATAAATCCTTGAAAAATCCTTTCAGTGTTCCAAGGTTTACCTTCGGAAAGCTTACAATTTGTAATAAATTGTATAATACATTGGAAATAATTATCAAATTATTTTTATTTTTAGAAAGATTCTACAGGAGATTTCAAGGTATTCAAGAAATGTATTTAGCTAGTTTTTGTGATTTAGATAGGTCGCGGTATTCAATAAATAGCTACTTATTATTTTCTTCTAATTTATTTACTTCTTATAGAGAGTACTATTTTAATTTATGATTTTTGTATTTAATATTTTTGATTATTAATTATTTTCTTTACTTCGTAAGTTCCAATAAGCTCATGTAATAACTTAAACTAATCATAACAAAATCATCTACTGCAGTATATATTATGTATGCTAAATAAAATTACGATTTATATACAATGTTTTAGTATGAAAAATTTACCGTATCAATTTTAATAACTTCCAATAAATAAACACAAATCATTATTTCCTAAAACGCCATTTCAGCCTTAAAAAATAATCTTACAAATTTTTCATTTGTTTCAGAATATTTTTATGACAATGCAATATTTGTAAAAAATGGTATCAAACGAAAAAAAGCGACATTTAATATTTAATTTAAAATATCTTACAGTTATTGAAATTAATAAAATTTTCTATTTAAAAATAACAAATAAAAATATGAAAATGTAAAGATTTATATAACATTTTTATCATTTGATTTATAGTTTAAAATATTTGATTTTTCAAAAATCTACTCAACTTTATGTGATAAGTATAATTAGACTAAGATATTATATAAATAGAATATTTAAGTATAAAACTTAAAATAAGGTGAAGCTTTTGTATGACACTTAATATAAAAGAGAAAAATACTCATTTTATACATGAAAATAAAAGTCCAATATATAAAATACTTAATTTAAATTTCTAATAAGACAATTATTTGTGATGCTTTAACGAATGCGTACATTATAAGGAGAGAAATTATAACGTGAAATAATTTTAAGAGAATGGATGTATTCATTAATTGAGCACAACAAAAGTAAAACAAAAATATAACATGGTTAAAATGCATTCTTGTATTCATTTCTAAATTATGAAAGTAGTGAAATCCTTTTGATTCTTCGTTTATGTATAAAAATTTGAATTCTAATTTTAGATTCAATCCATGAAAATAAGTACTTTCAGGATACCGTAATTGTTGAACAGATGGTATATTTTCTCAATTGACAGAACTATTAAGATATGACAGATAAGGTCACTAGTCGCAGTGTTGGGCAATAGCTCGATAGCGCAAACGATAATAAAGAAGGCAGTGCCCTAAAGATTGCGTTACTCATTGAAAAATAACTTGTAAAAATAAAAAAACAGACAATTAAAACAAACAAAAAACATAAATCTTTTTCATATCAATAAGAATGAAAATTACTAAAAAATCTCTGTCCAAAATAAATAGAATATTTTGGAATAATATTTTTCAAATCATTAAAAAAAGGGAAAATATTTAAAAATGTTCCGTAGAAATTAATTTTCCGAAATATTCCGTAAAAGTTTAACCTTATTTAACAAAATTGATTTTGAGCAAGTTTAAAATATTAAGTGCCCTAATTTAAATTTTTTTACTAAAAATTCTTAAATTATCAGATTATTTTCTTTGAAGCAATTAAAATGTCACTATGCTAAAAGAACTTAATTCATGTATCACTAACTATAAATTCTAAAATATTAGTAAGAATATCTCGTTTATTAAAATATAACAGAGGAAGTAACAATTGTGTTGAAAAGAATACCAGAAATCTTTTTAAATTTTTGACAAAGATACTCTGAAATAAATTCCTTCTTTTAAATGATTGTTCCTTTCAATATACAAAAGGAAAATTATAGTTAAAAGGAATAATCTATAACATGTTATAGCTGCAGATTTATATTAATCAATAAAATATTTATAAATGTAAATTAAAATAAAAATAATCGTTTTTTAATAATTTTGATAACATAATTTTTTTTATCTGAATGACTGTTTAGTCAAAATGAAAGCAATGAAAGCAATTATGAAAAAAATAAAAAATATTATTAATATAATATTATTTTTCTAGAAGAAATTATAAAATTGAAAAGTTAACATTTAATATATATAATAACATTCAATATATATTATAGTTCACTTTTCACCACATTTTTCCATAGATTTTTGCTCCCTTTTATTAAATGTACGATACTTATTTTGAAAGTATACGTTATATATTAAGCAAAATAATAAACAATTTACTGTTCTTATATATAATTTAAGTCGATAGATATTTGAATGAAAAAAATAAATCATTATTGCGCAGATACAAATGGGCAGCCTTTCTTGAGAGTTAGGTTGATTATGTGCTATCCCATAATACGATACTAGTGGCAACGGTTTGATCGATCCAAAATTTGCCGTAGGCTGGTTGCACGCGCCGAAAATCGTTACAATGTCAAAGCTCTATGACATTTAATGAAAAGAAAATGCCCGCACCACTCTATAAGGTATTTCTGTCCCTAAAGATAAACCAACATCTGTGGAAAAAAAAATTAATATGTACATAATACATATAATTGTATGTATACATATAATTGTATACTCCAGAGGAGACTTAATATTCCCACAAATTAAAATATATGCATCAAAAATTGTGTCATGTAAATATTACATTTTTCAATTTGCCTAAACGTTAAAATCATCTATTTTTTATATGTTTTATTAAATAATTTTTAATAGTATATCTTCAATTCAATTATTTTGATATCGGTGTAAACAAACGATATTCAAAATATATAAATTTGAACAAAAAAACTCATTTATGAAAGTTTTAAAAAATAGAAAGATAATGAATTAATTAGTATAAATATTTGATTAGATATAATAATATAGCTTTTATAGACGATATAAAAAATTATAACGCATGCATAGTTAGCAACTAATAAGGACAGTACTTTTTTAACAATTAGTACTTTTTTAAAAATTAGAACTGTGAATACATGATAACAAGTTTCTAAATATGCTCAAGAAGTTATAAATAAGGTTAACAGAAAGAATTTCAGAAATAAATTTAACACAAAAATTGATGCTTTGAAATATAAAAAAATATCCAATAAAAACAATAATCTCTGCGACTTATATAAAACTATTAGGTGCTCATAACCTATAATGATACTTATAAAACGTTTATTTTCCATTCATTTACCCTTTTTCATCTAAAAATACAATGGGGAACTAAAAATAAAAAAGAAATCATTTTGCAAATCGTTTGCACTTCATAAAAGAACATACGTTGCCATAGAGACGAATTGACCAAATAATTATGCTAAAGATTTTCCTAGAAATGTGGCGTTTGCTCGACTTTATGTCAGTGACCTAAGTGTTATTGCTGCTTATTTTATTCGCGTGAGCTTTTCAAGTGCCAACCGTCGCCACTCTTTTCCCCCCACTTTTTCAACCCCTATTCTCCCCTTATCAAGGATTATTCATTTGATAGTTTATTTTTTAGTATTTAGTAAGGATTTTAATCATAAATCTCAAAAGAAAAAATTAAAAGAATGGAGGAAAATTAGTAATTATATATAATTTTCATATAATAAATATTCCTCATACAAAAGCTCGATTTTTTTCTTCAATTATATCAGTTTGTGGACCAAGTCATCAATAACTATAATTTTTTACGTAAAATTAAATGCAAATAAATTTGTTACTAAGTTTAAAAAATGGGTGTGTTATTAAATGGGATAAATTATATAGAATAAAATTATCATTTGAGTGCATTACCTATATATTTCTAATTTTTAGTATATCAGCCATAAGATAAAGTACACACTCAGTTTAAGATAAAATTTTCATAAATAAATGATTAATTAATGAAAAGGAAAAGTATGATGTTACTTTGAATATTGATTATGAGGGAAGCATTTATTAAGCTAGTTCATTTATCAATTTATTATTAATTGTTTAAGCATTAAAATATTTTGGGACTTGAAACCTAATCTAACATTATTTCAAAAGTCTCAAATTTCTACATTCAAAAATTGACACTTTAATATGAAAATAAATAAAACATTCCTTACAATCCTCAGGAATGACATTAGCTGTGGCAACTGAGTAATATTTTAAAAATTAAAACAGATAAATAACTTTAATTTGATGGCTTGAGGAAGAATCATTCACTGATTTAGTTTTTAATCATTTAGCTATTAGCCACAAGAAAATTAAAAAATTATAATAAGTTAAAGTTTTGTAAAAATCTTCTAACTAAAAGTTTTTTTATGTAGAAAATAATTAGTGAGAATGAATAATCATATTTTAAAAGTTAAAACTTTACAATACATTACAATTTTGAAAAAAATTTTGAAAAAAATCGTAAGTAAAATTTTTAATGTAAAAAAAATAATAAATTAATTTTTTTAAGAATATAAAAAATAAAAACGCAGTGATTCTAGGATTTGACAAGGTATCTTTGATGAAAAATCAGAGACACCGCATTCAATTTAAAAAGTTTACTTCTAAAACATTTTATACCTAAAAAAAAAACTAATGCTTGTAAAAAAAATTATTTGAAGAGTTGTGCAAAAACTGTTGCACAAATAGAGAACCCATAAAAAACTTGGCCCAACCTGCCTCTTGGTCTTTCTCCAGATCACTATGTCAAAAGAAGCAAATCTCTCTCGCTCCTCCAAGGTCAACAGACAAAGCAGGGTTCGTCGCTCTACCAGGATCGACCTTGGAGCCGCGCGGATTGGTTCATTCAACTTTTCAAGAATTATTTTAAAGGGTGTATTTATAAAAAGTATGAAAAAAGAGTCCTCTATTCGTGGCTCTTTTTTCTGACCTTGGACAGTGTTTTCGCGCGTTAAGGGTCCGCGTCGCCAAGCGTCCAACCGTTAGAATTGCATAATATGATAAGGGATAATATTTTGAAATGCGAATAATCACATCCGTTGCCACTCAATTGAAACAATTCTCCTCCCTTTCTATATAATAAAATTAATTAGGCATTTTCTAGTTAGGCATGAATCTGCCATCAAAATAAATACTCGGTTTAAATGATGCAAGGAGACATTATTGCATATAAGCTAATATATTTTGGTGGTAATTAATTAATATATGATTAAATGTAAAGATATATTTTTATATCATTAAATAAAGGTATATACTGATTTAAATTAACTTTTTCAATTACTTTATTTCATCTTTGTTTTGACAAACAAAAATTGTAACATCGAAGTGCATCAATATTAAGCAAAGACTAAAAGCATAGGTGAAATTTTTAAGTCCATATCTTGTTAAATCTATAGCGAGTTGTAAATGTACTGGATGAATGTATTATATACTTAGATGGTCAAAACTAGCAACGTATTTTTTTTCCAAAAATGTAAAAATATTTATAAAAAAATAAAAGAGAGAGAAGATGAAGAAAAAGAGATTTTATTTGTCGATACAATTTCAAAATTCATATGGGGTATTCAAGTACATCACCTGCAATGATATTATTCTTCCAAAGCTATAGAACATGCTGATAGTTTTATCACTTATATACATATTATAGGACATAAACAAGTTAACTCTTCAAATAAAATAATTTTATGCTAAAAGTCTTTATTTCAGATAAATTCGTTGTTAGAGTTGAATGTTTGGGTACCCTGAGCTTTTAGAGAAAAAAATGTTGTAAATAAAGTATATACGTCTAATACTTGCGTTGGAAATCAGAAAAGAAACTATAGTTAGATTTTTAAATTTCTAGTTAACACATTAGAATGCTTTTGTAAATCACACGTAAAACTAAAATCAAAGAAGAATCAGTGAAAAAATTAATGTAAAAAACAGCTGCAAAAACTTCAAAAATATAAAAATAATTTCATTTTGTTAAAAATTAGAAACATTTTATGTGAAGTAAATATTTCCTTAAATATCAGAAAAATATATAAGAAATATATTAAGCTGACGCATTATTCGCAACATTAAATTCTGAGCATGAATTATCCCACAGTAAAATTTGTTTTAGTTTTTATTTGATTTTTATAACTATTTTTGCCTAAAATCTCTAAATATAAGTTTTCTAAAAGTTTTAAATCCAGCAAAAATGCAGCAACATTAGTTGGTCATGTGTATTGATGTCTGTGGTACAAAAAAAAGCTTAAGTTATATAACTTCCGATAAACTAAGTTTTCACACCTCTAAATTTTAAGAAATAATTTTAAAAAAACAGTAACTTATTAAAAAAGATAATTATAAAACTATGCAGTGTAAAAATGCAATAAATTATGATTTTAATTTATTCAACATATCATAATGACATCTATTTAAAATGGATGAGGGTGCCTCAACTTATAATTTAAAAATTGTTGCGCCATTTAGCACAATATGAAGTTTGTTAAATTATTACTGAAATTAAAAAAATGTTACTTCAAAAACTTGAACATTATTACCATGCTTGGAAATAATGAAAATGATGTGTGAAGGTTGTCTATGAAGGATTCGTTTATTAAAGAAGATGAGTAATGATCATCGCAGGAAATACTAACACGAAATTCAGACTTTTCCCCCTCTCATTGAATCATTTTATGTAACTGATTCAACAAGGTAAGAATCCTTGCGTAACTCTCAAGAAACAATTCCTAGTTTAACAAGAAAATGTAAAAGGTACCCACAAGTAGTCTATTTCAACACTTTGGAACAAACCTTATTCCCCCTCGAAATCCACCACCTTCGTTCCCTCAACCAGATTGCCATGACAGCATTCTTAAAAGCACCCTGGATGGTACCTCCCAGCCAGCTCTTATGTATAATTATTTTACTAGACCACGGCGAACATCAGAATTTTTAAGAGGGATTGGGACAAGAAGCAGATCTCCTTGAAATTTTGGAGCACTAGGCCCCAACCGGTCCGCACAGAAGAAACGAACAAATTTAGCAAACACATCCCTTACCCCCTCGGTTAAGACACACAACTGATAAATTTGGGGCCAAACATAAGGGGGTCACTAGACTTTCCAAGGATTTCTAGATTTTATTTTTCTTATCTTGTGTTACAAAATGGGGTACATTTCGGGAAAACTGAATCGAATTCTCAACTTGGAAATTTTGCAGAAATTTTCTACCAACAACTCGCAAAACTATATTATTGTCATAAACCATTTTTTACATGAAGTTTTATACAAATTACGATAATTATCTATGGAATGCGTCACAATGAAAATGTATGCATATCTTTATTTTGTTTATTATCATGTTAATTCATTTTATATTTTTGCGCGAGTAAGTGAAATTAATGTTGGTAAAATACATAATCAAATTCCTCATAAGGATTTTTAGTTGCAAAATATTGCAATTCATGTGTGTGTGGGAGACTAAAATTTTAAATTTAATTAAAAACTAAAATAAATATTGATAATTAACTATTCATTAAGAAATAACGTAGCCTGATTAGATACTTATTTCAATAAAGTGACAATATCTATTGATTTTAGTTGAACATTGAAAGTTATTTGAAAAATCTCCTTCATAATCTTCAGGTAAAAGTAATACGTTTTATGTAAAGAAATCGCAATCATTATTATTACTTAAATGTTAATAGGAGATCGTTCTGGTTATTTTTCTTTATAAGAGAATACATTTAAGGAACATCAAGCGCTATTCGAAATAATTATCATTTTATTATGATAAAAGTTACTAAATTATGGAAGTACAAAATCCATTGTTAATATATCTTTTTTTCATAATAAGTAATCTATTTGAAATGTTCAGGTTTAAAATTCGAAAAATAATATGTTTTAAAATGTTAAGTATATAGTAATACTAATAAATTACATCGTACTGAATTCAGCAATGGTTAATTTATAAAACGTGATGCAAACTAAACACCACGTCCCATAAATCACGTGCCACATCACGCAATCATAATCACTTCTCCGCTGCAAACACAAAGAATCTTGGCACTTGCGTGAATACGTTTCACCTTGCAGCTGGATTGCCTTGACCTCAAAAAATTGACCACTCTTACTCCTTTTGTCACTTATGTAATGAAGGAAAAGGGTGAGGCTCTTCTGGCAACTCAATGCTTCTCATTTCCATCTCCTCTTTTCTTGTGGCGGCAGCTAAATTAGGAGGCGACATCTGGATCATTGAGCCTCCTTGACAATGGACACAACTGGGCCCTCGTGATCAACTGGGCGGTTGCGCATCAAGAGGTTATGGACTTTTTGGAACTTTCCCTTCCACCAACCCCAGCACACAATTTTTATTTGAATGTGTCTGCTTCCTTTAGAATTTCAAATAAGTGATGGATAAAGTGATTGCACAAGTCTGGGTTTTTATGACTAGTGTAGTTTGTGTGACACTTGACACGGTCCTGTGATGCTCGCCGGATTTATTGCAGTGCGAGGACGGATTTCATAGATGGCTCATTTTTTGATACGTGTATTATTTATTTTTTTATTTAATTCGTCCAAATGTGAAGCATATTTTGTTTGGAGTTTTAAGCAGAATAGAATATTTAATATGGGAAAATTCACTAGAGAAAACCTGATGCCTCAATTATTAAATGAATATTATTTCAATAGCAAGTATAGAGTTAACCAGAAAACATTATTACATCTTGATGTTATAAAAATATTATAATATTACATGGTAACATACTTTGAAAAAATACTTCTTCAAGAGGAAATAAAGTAGTAATGAAATATGACTACATAAATCATATTTCATTAGGCATATACTACTTTATTTTGTTGTTGTAGTTGCACCAGGTACTTTCCTGTACCTAAAACTGAATTGGGCTTTACCAGTTAGATAGACACAGTTGAGTGGTATCTTCGTGATTTTGAAGCAGGGCCCAAGAAGGCCTGTCCCCCTCAGAGGGAAGATTCATTCACTAGGAGGACATAGCGATCAAGAACTGTTTAACGTGACTCAGCCGCCTTTAGAGAATACGACGGACCTTCGGTTAAACCGATATTCGAACTCATTACCTTCCAGTAATGTGAACGACGTCCTAACCAATCAGGCCACCTCGGCCCAACAATTAGAATCTAGTAATACAGTAACAAATATCATTAATATTTCAAAAATATTTTTCTTTCGTTGAAAGCTGGTCAAATATAGCAGAGATTTTTCTGAAAAACGATGTGTAGTTGCTAACTGAAAATTTAATAATTGTGAAAGACACAATTATGAGATTAGAAATGTAACTAAAAGATAAACTTAGAATACAAACCATAAAATGTCAGTACTTCTTTTTGATAACAGTGATAGTATTAAATTAATAATTCTGTATACATTTGCAAGCAATATGATCATCTCTTTAAGATACATTATTTGGACAGAAGGATACATTTATAATGTATGATTATTAAATTGTGAAAAACGAAGAAAGAGCAGTTCTTCTTTGCGAAGACTTATTAATAAAAGTAGCTTTCGAAATATTTCAAAATTCAAAATTTCCTTTTCATTGTGATGAACAAATACTTTGATCCATAAAAGGTTTTCACTATCAATAAAAAGTTCCGGTAAATTCACGAGAAGCAAAATGCCTCAGAATATTATTGCAACATTTAGATAAATATTGTTCGTCATCTGTAATAATAATAATTCGATTAAAATATTGTAATTATTTATTTACTCATTTCTATGTGACTGAATTATTTTTCTCACAAACTATTTTATATTTACTGATAAAAATGATACCTGTAATTTTATTCATATCACACAGTGATAATATTAAACCATATTTTATTGAAAATAAGAAATTACAAATTCATTAAAGTTTCACATTCGCAATCAAATTTCTTATTATTAACTATTCCATCACTAAACACTATTCATAATAATTAATAAGCTAGTTCATGCAATTTAAAAGTAAATCTTTGATGAATAATTTTCATGTAATGCAACCCATTTAACACATTCTTCAATAAAACATTCTTCGATAAATGTCAAATTTATGAAAAACATATTAAAGTATTTTTATTTCACTAAAAATTGAGTTTTGTTATTATTTGAAAACAAAACGCAGATTTTGAAGTAAAATCGCAGAAATTATATTTTTTCAAGATTGTGAGGGATATGTGCTTTCTTTGTTAAATCAACAATCCCAGTTGACCAGTTGAATGCGTAAATAATTCTGTCATGCCTATAATTTAATTACTGAATTAGCAGGTATCAATATGATAGTTTTTTCCCTTTTCATTCTTTTTTTCAGGTCAAGGACGGTTTGTAAATATGTCGTGTCAGTTGTTTTAAGGCACTCGTGTTTGAAACAGAACGAGATCGCCCTACTTTCAAACAGCCAGGAGGGACACGTTTCCCTAAAGTCATTTTTCCCGAAACACTTTCTACTATCCACGAGACCATTATAAATAATTGAAAAACGTGTGCTCGACCCAATTTTCAGAAAATACTTCCTTACCGATGTTTATCGTGGCTTGTTACAAGTGAGAGTTTTAATGCAATAAATAAAGAAAGATGTGTAGCGATTTTTTATGTCAATAACTAAAGCTGTTGAATTTGAATTCTGCAAATGGAAAGGATTTGAAAAAGTACGAGACAAAATAAGTTGAACATTCATACATTTCATTCGTTATTGTTTTGTAAACGCATAAAAATTTTAATAATTTTACAAATTTAATTTCCAATTTCGTGTGCATATTTAAATACGGTTGATATTAATTTATTATTATCAAATAGCTAAGTAAATTGGGATATTATTTTAGTTATAACAAGCAAATATATAGTTAAGATATTTTGGTATTAATTTCAAAGCAGCAAGTTTATTTACATTAAAAGAACACAGGAATGAATTATAGTAATAATTCACAATTTACTTAGCAAAAGAATATAATATTGATCGGAAATTCTTGATTGAAATTTATAACCACATAAAAAATGACATCAATAAATTAGAAGTTTTTGTTTAAAAATAGAATTGGAAGAATATTAGCACTGAAATTATTATTCTATTTTACTCTCTCAGTAAAATGAACTAACAAACGATTATTAGCAAGCGATTTTAAGTAAAATTAAAAATAAAATGAATATTTGATTGTTCATGACTGAAAAAATTATATTTGCGACACGTATACTAGCCAAGTTAAGCCAAATATAGCCACTTGCATACACTTGAAATAAGTCTTTCATTTAATTTTCTTTATTCATTTCACTTGAAGCAGGCGACTTTTTCCAACTCCGCGTGTCAATGTCTTGACTTGACCTTCTTCGATTAGCCACAGAGACGTTGCGTCAAATGAAAGTTCTACGCTCGGAAGTAACCCTTTTCGATTCAGTGGGTTACAAAATAAGAATTTGTTCACTCTTTGAGCGTAAGTTATTTCAAGGTAGGTACGGCTGTTTCCAGTCATTATATTTCGCAATGTAAAATTTAATATAAGGATAATTATTTTGATGCATGAAAAATGGCATTAACGTAATAAATAACAGAGCATTATTTCCCTGTAAACGGAAGTTTACAAAATACACTTTGCATTGATTTAGATACACTCGGCATATTTTTTTGTACGCATAAAAATTAATTAATAAAAGTATGACTATGCAGTAAAAAGAATGAAAAATATATATAGCGTTTTTGCTTATGATTTGACGATTTTGAAAAGAAATCATTCTCGTTCCCATAAATAATAATTTAAATATCAAGTTCTTGAAATTTACTAAACGAACAGACTTTTAATTCATGTAACATAGAATTATTAAGTCATACTACTGTGTGATAATGTAACAACAGATGCTATGTGAATGTGTATATATATATATATATATATATATATATATATATATATATATATATATATATATATATATATATATATATATATATATATATATATATATATACACATATTAATGACAATAATAATAAATGAAAATATAAATTTTTTGGATAAGAATATCGGAATTGTTTAATTTTCGACACAAAGGGTCAGAAAAACACTTTATTGAATAATTATAATGAATAACATATTAATTGCATTACAATGTAAAAAAACTTGCATGTCGTATAAAAACTTGCATGCGACATGCAAATCTAAAGAAAATATATTTAAAAGTAGTATTATCTTTAGATACATTTTCCTTGTTTATTCAAAATATTTTACAGATGAATTTTCAACCTTTATTTACTCAGTTTTGTAGTATCATTCATTTTGAAAATATTTTTAAAATTATAATTTAAATTTTTATTAAAGTTAATTGATAAGTTTTTCAATAAAACATCTGGGAAAAGATACTGGTAATAATTTTAGCAATTCTTTAAAATGTAAGATGAGCATTTCTACCCAATGGAAGAAAAATAAAAACGAAAAATACGCTCCCTAATTAAGAAAAGGTGTAAAAATAGGCTTTTGTATTTCAATGCCGAGAGCTAATGGGATTCTAGAAAGCTACCACACCCAAAGAGATCTCATCATTTACTAAAAAAGAGGAAAAATATTTGGGCAAAGAGCCCGAAGTGTTAAAGCCCTTTTTTCGAGAATTTTTTTCTCCTTTGGCAGGCATGTGCCATTCAACCCTTTCGGCTGCCGTCGAAGAGTTTGGTTGAGAAACATCGCATGTAACCCTCCGATAATGTTTAGGTTGATGCTCTGTGAAATGCGTTGACATTTTTTTCTTTCTTTGTCTCTTTTATTTTCCATCTAATCTATTTATAACATTCATTAACTGCTAATTCGACTAACTTTAATTTACTTCTATATGAATATTATAACAATTTTTTTTAATAATATCAAATTTTTTATTTCAAATTTTAAACAAATTATAAATATTGTAATCTTATTTTCCAGATTTTATAGAATTTATGATTTCTAAATAGTTTCTAGTGCATGATTTTTTTTAAATATAATATTGAAAAAGATAATTAACTCAAGATTATTTTTAGAGAAATGCCAAGTATTAAAATTAAGGAGAAACTGCAATTTTTGTTTTGGAAACCAAATATATTAAATTGCGAAATACTCTTCTTTCATTATAAATATAAGAAAATTTATACATTTTTTTTATTTACAAGAAACGTAATTCTTTTTCCTGCGAAATATTATAAAAAATAAATTTTACAAAAAATGATTTTTCTACATATTTTGAGCAATTTTTAAAAATAAATCGTATGAATAAAAAGGTGGAAAAAATAGGAGCACGTTATAATAACGCCGGTTATTTAAAATTGCGCCATTTACTGAAAAAGAAACCACATGTAATTTTAACATTGTTGAGACAAACCTCTTAAATTGAATAAGTCCATGTAACGATTCCTTGAAGAGGAGATGGTTTCCTCTCCCCAATCACATTCTCAGCCAGAAAAGCATTAGAAATACTGTAAACGCCATCAGTATTGATCGCAATGGAGTACTTTATTCGCAGAGGAGTTTCTTTTCGCCGAAACGGAACGAGTCATTGAACTTGATAGGTCTTTGACTTAAAACCTCCGACGGTACTACTGACGCTGTTTTCTTCTTAGCAATTCTTTAAAGATCATAAATTGTTATTTTCAGAAAAGAGATTTATTATATTATTAAAAAAAGGTTTGTTTTGTATTATTGATATTTTAAGTGTGTAAAATTATACATTTCTCACAGATATACAATCGATACAAGTCGAATGTAGTATAGGAGTTTTGGATTACTATGTAATCTTATCAAAGACGCATGAACTGAAAAATAGTAAATGTTACACGAGGAATAATAAAATAAATGTAATTACTCGCAAAATATATGAATAATTTGTATATTTTATCAAATGTATACATTTTTCATTCATAATACTTCCTTCTCTGAAATATTTTCACAAAACTCAAATAAATATTTTTTGTTGATAAAGTACAATTTAAATTGGTATTTGGAATTGATATGAGCTATAAAGTAATCACTTTACTTTTTTAATTGAATCTAGAATTAGTTAAGTTAATTGATAATTAATAATGTTTAAATTTTGATAACAATAAAAAAATAAAGAGAATAACTTTACTAATCATTTTTTAACCAATAAAGAATGCTTACAAAAACATTTATAAATTAAATGTATCGTTTGAAAAATTTCATTCACCTATGAAATTTGTGTTTTTGATTACCAAAGTTTAAATACCTATCTAAAATTTCCTTGCATAAATGTTGCGAGAAGGATAATTTTTAATATATGATAATAAGTAGATATTTGCATAAGTTTAGCGAAAAAAAATTAAAAAAATATCTCAATGAAAATCATATGGTAGATTAATTAGATTAATTTAAATTTCTTGTCTCAAGTATTCTATAAGACACACTTTGATCTAAAATTAATAATTTTCTTTATATTTTATCAGTTTTAATATTATGAAAGTAAAAGACTGAAACTCTTATATAAAATAAATAATGCAATAATAAAAATGAATATTATAATTGATAGAAATGTTCATTGTGTATTAAAACGATAAATTATTTTCAGTTGTAATTTGCTTTGGCTCCAAGGGCATCAACCCCGAAATATAAAAGGAGTTCCCCGAAAACACACCCTTTGACTCAAAATCGTATTTTACGACGTGAAAGGGGTGAAAGAGCATCCAGAAACGAGAAGCTCCATTTAGACCTTGACCTCAAAAAATGTAAAAACCCAAACCTAACCCCCTTTTTCAAGTTCATCTTTTCGAAGTAGAAGGGAACTCCAGCTTCCCTTCACAGTTTTTTTTCGACTCCAGATTGTTTCCAAAAGTAGGAAAAGGGAGTGCGGCAACATATACGAGGGGTTGACTGAGGGGAAAGGAAGCAAAAAAAATATTATATTAATAGAAATCCACTCGCGAAGAGATGTTTTTTTTTAAATCCCGTGATCTCTGAGCTTTGGAGAATTTCTGAGACGAGTCAATGTCCTGGGCACGAGGCTAGGAAGTCACGTGGGTTGGGTGTTGCAAGTGCGAAGTTTCTGTCTTTCTGATGGAGGACATTGGCCCCTCTGCTGTTGCTTGGTGAGTCTGTAAAGTGGGCTTCATCGCACGAACGAATATTTCGTAACAAACATAGGTTATTGGTCTCGGGACCCAGAGAAGAATAAGATATAAACATATCGATTTCTCAGGGAGGTGACTGACTTCGTTTCGAAATCAAAGTTATCTGTAGAAAATAATCGATATGGATAAAAGTGTTTGTTCTCAGGGCGTGACAAAATTAAGATACAATAAATGTCGTAATTATAATATTTTTTTAAAAAGAAATATTTAAAACACATAACTTATAATTTATGAAAATTACAGATTAATATCTGAAATGTATTACACACAGTTTCACTCGATATACTTGTGCAGATAAAAATTAAGAAAAAAAGCTTCGATTGATAAATTTAATAAAAAAAAGAAAGAAAATTTTCCCTTCTTGTAAGATGTAATCTTATTTTTAATAGTATGAATAGGCAGAAAAGCAACACAATAATAGAATATTTAGTAAAGTAAATTTAGTAAATTTTATTAAAATGATTTAGTAATATTATATAAATTTATTATTTAGTAAATAAGAATTCTTAGTAAAGTTTAGTAAATAAGAATTGCTTAGTAAAGTAAATTTTAATAAGAAAATTTTATAGTGTAAACCGTGTGATATTTTATTGTGTGTTCTTGGTTACATACAAAAATAAAGCAAATCACTTCTCATGAAATTGACATATAACTAAGACAATCAAAAAATTGAATATCAAATTTCAATTAAATAAAATAATCTACATTTGAGTCCTTATTATTATTTCTAAGCGACAAAAAATTGCTAAAACATTTTCGTAAGTTAGTAAAATTGGTAAATTATGTTTTCATAATGAAAAATAGTGTAAAATTTGATATCATGTAAAATATTTGCTTATCGATTTGTAAGAAATCGTAATCGAATTATTCGTTCACGTGACATGCATGCTTATAACTCATTTAAAACTAACAACTTGTGTATACAAAACAATTGACTAGATACATTTCACGCGCTCTACTTTGTACAAATTTCTTTCAATCTCAATCCCAATTTCGTCTGACCTCTTTCAATCCTCACTCTCGGCATGCTTCAGTTCTATTTTTCTAGGGATTCATATTTACTGAATAAAAATCTGAGGGAAAAACTAAATGCAAACTTCAAGTAAACGTGCCTCGCTCTTGATTGTTGTGTGTCTCTTCCTGGTTTTAAGAAATTTTTCTTCCTGATAACCTACTTATATGTTATTATTTAGTTTCTTTCCCCCTTCCTTCGACCACTGAAAGTGAAATTGAGGATGTTTGGGATTAAGAAATTGGGAACACTGACATACTTTCGACCAATGGATAGACGTACCTGGCATCGTTTTTTTATTTTATGAACCAACTAAAAGAGAAAGTGAGAGTGAACACATTTTCTGCAGTTGGGATAACAATGTATTTAACTTAACTGGAGGGGTAAATCACAACTTAAATAAACCACCTGAGCGAAAACTATGAAACAAGAATATTTAATTTTATGTACGAAATAATTTCTTCGTGTTACCGATGAACAACAAATGCACAAATAACAAAACCATTTCAATTTAATATCTGTTTAATTTAATATTTGTTGAACATTTTATAGAAGGATAAATAATCCTTCTGGATGTTCTTGCTTCTCTTAAAAAGTATCGAAATAAATGAAATTATGTAAAATAATTATTTTATAATTATAAAAAAAGAAATCAATACAATTACAAATTTTTCAACTAAATAGCAAGCTTGGGAAGTTTTATTCATTTTTAAATTACAAAATATTTGAAAGGTTTAAGAGTGAACAATTTGGTGTACAATATC
The DNA here is from genome assembly GCA_037975125.1 of Latrodectus hesperus. NCBI lineage: Eukaryota > Metazoa > Arthropoda > Arachnida > Araneae > Theridiidae > Latrodectus > Latrodectus hesperus. Next base: position 12,667,529 of record JAJQOW010000014.1, on the reverse strand, counting down.
ATATTATTATAGAAAAAATTTATTTTATGTGTAAAGTGAACTTATCTTTCTTCTCTAAAAAGAAATTAATTTAAATCTTTAACAACTCATTTTAACGCAAATATTTTTTTCAAAATTTTAAATCAGGATATTTATGAAAATTTTAAAACTTTGTTTAAAAAAGAGTCAAAATTAATATTTATAATAAAAACATGTAATAATTCAGAATTTTTCATCTTAGATACTTTTTTCAATTTTATATCATTTGTTAAATGCTTGTAATTAGATTTTTAATTATTTTGTATACTTACACAAAATAAAATCTGTCATTAATTCACTATATTCATTTTAAAATAACTCTGAGAGCTTTCTAATAAACAATATAAATAATTCTACGAATATTAATAATAATGGTACCAATATAGTAAAACTAATATTATTATTATAGATATTCGTGGAATTATTCCAGCTTAACTATAATTAATTTAATGTTTCCCTAATATAAAATAATTCATAGTAAAAGTTACTCTATGTACATTTTGCTATTCATAAAAGAATTTCTGATTAGAAATAAAACTAGAAACTTTTCAGGTATATGAATTATCAATCAATGTAATGACATTCATGTATTTCAAACAAATTTAGAATAGTTTGCATCCTTGTGCGATATATTGTAATAGCTTATGAATTTATAAAATATATAAAAATATAACATTATGCAAAATACAGTACATTTAACTTATTTTTTATATTACTAAGGTATCTATAATCTTTGATAAAAATTTAAACATTTATTAAACTTTTGTACTAATATTCACCACTTGACTGAAACAAATTTTGGACTCACATTATATTTCATTGGTAGTGATTATAGACAAATAATCCAATGGAATATGTAACGATGAATATTCTCAACTAGCAACAAAATTTGACTGTCATTTTTGATTCTAGTAAAATTTTAAACAAATTGAGAATATATTTATAAAAGATAGATAAAAGAGTAGATAAAAGATAAAAATCATCAATAAAACACTTAAATTACTTTACTGTCAAATTAGAGCAAATTAACACTTAAATATAAAGAGGTATCTTCTAATTACACAAATGTATGAATTCATTATTAAACAAAAAATTTTAAACTAATAGACCATAAATAAAAGTAATTGCTTGCTTATAAAATCTTAAATGCATTATTTTTAATTCATTCTTCCGAATAAAATTTAAACTAAGGTAATTTAGAACTTGCATAATACAGACAATTTTAATGAAAAAGTATCCACAAAACGATAATCAAACTAGTAACCATTTCACACGAATTGTTATGAAATGCACGCCAAAATAGATCGCCAATCTGCCAGAAAGTTCGCCTTACCCGCGAGCTATTTGAGCCAGAGTGTTTTCCAATGCTAGGTCATTGTAACACTTTCACTGTTGCTTGGATCGCTGTAGCAGGGTCATTCAACTCTTGGTCTTCGTAGTGAGGGTTACTTACCTTGTTTAAACTTTCAGGTACAATAAACGCAACAGTCGATTGGATTTTGGGGTTTGCTTTTGTTTTTCCGAATCAGTCCCTTTCACGTGCACGTTTTTTTCCACTTCCGAGTTCGGTTTATTAAATGGAGAATAAGGATACTCGCACGTGATTTTTTTAATGGAATTTTCTCGTTTTTCTAATTCTGAAATATCGCAGACTGTATTAAATGCCTTTTTTTCGTACATAAAGGGCATCGCACTTGTTCATAAAATACATTTTTGTATAGATTGTGGTTAAAATTATATAATAATATATGACGATGTGTGTTGGGGGAGAGAATACTAGAGAGTGGCAACATATAATTTTAAACTTTTAAAAAGAATTTAAAATTGCTGAAATTTTTAACTTTCCTTCTATGAAAATTTTAATACTTAAACACTTCGATAGTTTATCTCTTCAAATCTTATTAAATTATTTGTATAATATTTGCATTCTATCTTTAATATATTGTAAACTGATTAGTTCTAATTCATCTTTGAAAAAAAAAGAAACAAAAAAGAATTTTAGAACATAGTTTTAATTATGTCCATGTGGACTAGGAATATTTTCCAACTGCATCAAATATAGAAAAAAATATTACTTTTAGAAAATAAATAACTTCCGTTAAAACACAGGATAATGTAATCTATAACTCAGATTTTCCACTTTCCTAAAAAGTTGATATAGTTCGACTATCTTGTAAGTTTTGATTGGTGTTTTCTAAAAAATATTTAACCACACATCTTAATAATAAAAACTCTGGGAAAAAGTTAAGCGTAACATGTATAAGTGATTTTCAAATAACATTTAAATAATAAATTTCTATATTCTAATTTTTTACATCAATACACAGTTCTATGGATACATTTCTTTAAACTAGCATGTTGCCCTCTTCTGTTGTTCAGTACAGAAAATATTGCCCAGTTGTACAAATATTTAAAAGCTTAAAAATGTGAAAAAGACGTAAAATAATTCGTTAAATTTTAAATTATCAAGAAATTAGATCCAGAAAATAATTAAATGCGATTATTTTAAATTAAGGTCTCAACCAACGATTACGAAAATTCATCTAAAATATGGTCTGTAATATAGATAAAAATATTGACAAATAGATAATATTATATTATTGTGCAATAACAAGATAATTGATATTATTTTTGAGTAATCACTAAATTAAATTATTTTCATGATTTGATGATATTAATATATGTTTCTGGTTGTTTCTAAAAGTATCACCACATATAAATATCAATTCGTCTGAATTTCTTTCTCTTTCTCACTTTTCAGGAAATATAAACTTTTGAAACAATGATTTTTAGTGAAAGTGTCCGTATGCTTATTAGACTGTGAATCCAGGGTATGCGGAAAAAATGTAGCTAAATTATAAACAGAATAAATGCCCTCATTTTCTCGCCAATATATTTTAACATGGTTTCAAAAGATCACTAATGTTATGAAGTTTTAGTTCTGGTGCAATTGTAAAATAAAAGTCAAAATTCAAATGCCAATTTCAGACTGTTTTTTTAAGAACTTTTAATGATATACTACTTGAAAGCAAAATGTTTTTATATTCATGAGAAAATAGCAAGAAATACAAATTTGTACTAATTACATTAAAGTAGAAGTATTAGATTTCCAATGGAATCAGATAAGCTGTATGGCTGATGTCATAGTTCTAGAAATAATTTCCTGTTTTTAAGTAATGTTTATTTTATTTTATTTACTTTTATTTTGAAATGGTAATGTAATTTTACATTAGTAGTGTTATAGCATATTGTTTTCTCAATAAAATTGAAAGAGTTTTTTGGGAACTTGAATAATTTTTTTCCCTAATAAATTTATTTAACAGATTTTTTGTCGTCTAACTATTGTTTATAAATAGCTTTCAATTTCTAATTACATAATTTTAGTTCTGAACTCAAATTTGCTTATTGAGCCAGTATTTTAATATTAACAATTGATATTTTCGAGGGGGGAAAATATATGTATTCTAGAAGTTCATTCACCCCTTAAGAAAATTTTCGAGCTTTAACGCATGCTTTTTTCAGAAGCAAACATTACTTAAAAATACACTACTGTTTTAAATTTTAAATTGGTAGCAAATTTTGAAGTATAATTTAAAATTCTTGTCTTACATAAGCGAAATAATTGCCCGTGAGAATTTTTTTTTCTTTTGCTCTGCAAGTGTGATAGAATTTATTTAAAATTACACAAGTATCACGCTAGTAGGAATGTTGATAAAGATTAAACAAGGTAGTTATTCCATTAGCACAAAGGAACAACAGCAACATTCTTTATAACGTCCAGAGAATTCTAAATGAACAATGAAATTGTCAATCCAGATGTAGTTGGAACTAGTTAATAGAATGATAAAAAATGAATCCTTTGGAACAATAAAAAGAAGAAAGACAATTCGAGAGATGCCTCTGGCCAAAGGGGCAGCACATGGTCTCTCTCGTGTCAAGCCAACAGCCATATTTGTTCTTGACCCTGAGTGTTTGTTCCTAGAGATCTGTGATCGGTCAGTGAACCCGTATATCCACCTTTCTTCGTTCTGGTGGCTTCCGTTTTAACAGGGGAATTTCTAACCTAGTGAGAATATTTCGACGGCAAGGGAAGGAGGTGGGTTGGCGAGGGAAATTTTTTTCCCTTCCCTTAAACCTGGCGATTGGGTCACTGAACTTTTGGAATGAAATAAGAACTGTTTCGTTAACCCTTTATGTGTGTTAGCACAATTTTTTACTGTATTTCTCGAAGATCTAATTGACAGTTAATGAATAACATTTAGTTTTATCATCATCGTTAAAAATGAATATTTTATTTATATTTAATTATATAATATTATTGATATCCTTTCTTAAAATAAAATAAAATTTTAATTAATAATTTCTCAAATAAATAAAGATTATTCTTAAATAACAATTTTCCAAATAGATATGAAGATACAATGGAATTATTTTTATATTTAACGTAATATATTTTCATGAAAAAACGCACACAAAGCATAAAATATGTTAATACAAAACAAATGATTGTTTGCTAATTATTTTTTTTAGGTATATACTGAAGATTTTGTTCACAAAGATTTTATTTTAAAATTCAAATACATTATTTAATTAACTTAAAATAGTTCTTAATTATTTCATTCTTATTCCAGAAGGAAATTATTAAAAAAGCAGTCTATTTAAATAATTGTTAAAGAATATATATATATATATATATATATATATATATATATATATATATATATATATATATATATATATATATAGAAAAAAATGTTCAAAATTATTCATACGATTTATAATAAACAATCATGCAACAATATAACAGGGAACTTAAAGGGAATTCTAATTTACATTTTTAAGCTTTTCTTTAGGATATAAATTTTTTTGGCATGTTATATTACAAAAACTTCTTATAATTATATCAGGAAAAAAGGAAATTTCTACATTCTATGTATATATATAGTATATATATTAAATTTTAAAGAATTACTATAGTTGCCAGAATCGAATAATTTATGAATTGGGAATATTTATTTCATTCGGGCAAAATTTTATAATTATAATTAAAAAACATAATTAGTTCTGTGATTATTAGATTCTAAGAGAGTAAAGTAGCAATTTCATTGAATTAAGATCTTACTTCCAGCAAATATGAAGTTTTAATTTTGACGGTCGTATTTCTTTGAAAGAATTTTACTCTTAAAGGTAAATGAATTTTTAAAACTTCAATTATATATTAATGAATTTTATAGAAGTATGGAAAAAGTGGTATTTCTGGATATATCGCTGTGTTCCAGAGTTCGAGGCCGTGCGCTGACCCCATCAAGTGAAGTGCAATGCCCCACTACTCTGGTTGAGTGAGTTGCCTACTTTCCCCCCTCCACACTAGTGACCTTGAATTTCGACGTTCGGGACAACGAACCCGAGTGACGAACGCCAAATATGTTCGGCATTAGAATCTGTTGGCGATCGCCAATATATTGGCGCAAACAGTTGATTGGCGCTGAATATTGGTAACAGAAGTTATTGACCTTTTCTGAAAAATAAACAATACTGTTTAAGAGTTTAAAAAAATCAGTTAATTTTTTTAAAAAAAAATGCTTTAATATCCCTTGTAAACTGAATAATTTGGCTAAAACAATGAATTAAACAAATTTTATAAATAACGAGCTATTTTAAAAAACTATATATAAAAAACAAATGATTTGGATTCGAAAGTTATGCTAACACAATTTTAAAATTCATACGAATAATCAGTATTTTTTTTCTTTTTTCAAAATATTTTTTACAAGTTTTCATAGATTCTATAGATAAACACTTAAGTTCAAAAATGTTAGATATTGTTCTAACATAAATTAATATAAAAATTAAAAATAATAAATTAGAAAATTATAAATCTGACGTATTTATAATATTCAATTAAATAATAATTTTATTGTGTTAATTTATTACAATAAAGTTATTATTTAAATAATATTGGTAATTATTATTCATTAACAGTAAAAAAAATTGTTTTACTATTTTTTGGTTAAGCTATATATATTTCAACTTCTAATTCAACTTCTCTCCTCTCCTATTATGAATTAGTGATTATCATTTTTCAATACATATATTTTAATATTAGAATAATATATATTGATATTGATAAGCTATATTTTATAATGTTTTAACACACCAATATTTTAATATTAATTTAAAAAAATATATAAAATTCCTTCAATTTCATGCAACATTACATTCATTTTAAAATTAATATTAAAATATTTTAAGTTAATATTAACTTTAAAATAAATACAAAATTAATAAGAAATTCTCACGTGTTTGTTTCATATATTACATTATAATTTCTAAGTAAATTATTCGCATAATTATAATTAGTAAATAAAAATTCATACTAAAACATACACATAAATATTAATATATAAACACAAATATAAATGCATGCTCATGTATATATATATATATATATATATATATATATATATGCGTGTATATTCATAACATTAACAAACAATAGTTTTTGACTTATATCTTTACAGTTAATGACCAGCAAATTTAAGACACTAAAGAACAATAATTACTGCAAGAGAAGAACAACGGTAGGGTTAAATGGAGTTCCTATAGAAAAAAAGAAGGGGTTATTGCCACGGAAGAGGGAAATGACCTTGGTTGGTCATTCCACTCTCGTATTCTCCTAAAAGAGTGCCTGGTTTATTCGATGCTTTCACTTGTTTGACTTTTCACACATTCTGTAAATATTTGCCCTCAGTGGTTGTAAATTCATTAACAAATTCTCCTTCAACTGGCAGAGGGAAATTACGAATTTAAACATTAATGGGGAAATATTGAGGAAAGTTGAAAGGCGTAATTTTTTTTTTCATTTAAATTATACAATTCACACAGTTATAATTCAAATAGAGGATGCAAGCAGAGTTTTTCCACATATATATATTCTCACTTTTTTAAATTTAAATCACTTTACACATCATTGTAAAGAAGACAATTTTTCCACCTTTAAACTATCTAATTATTTTACTTTCATTAACTTTATTAATTTTTATAAAAAATTTACTAACAAAAATATTTTAAGTATATATATAGTAATAGTGACTGTGAAATTATAGCAATAATGTATGCTACATAGACTTTTTATGAAGTAATATCATTTAATATTCCATTTCATATTCTATTGAAGATAGAAATATCTATACGAATAATGGAATATTTGAAATTAAATATATTATATAGTTTTACTAAGTAATTAAGAAATTATTAAGAAAAGCAAATTAGAATTTTGTTACATAAGACATTCATAATTATGAAAAATCTTGAGAAGTTCATTGTAACACTTTCACTTTTCCACTGCGTGGTTCATAGACCTCTGCGAAATGTGATTTGACAAGCCTTATTACCTGAGAAATGTCGCCAAGCGTTTAATTCACGTATCGCCAAATAGTGTTATTGACCTGGTATTTATAAAAGTATAATTTTTTTCTCTAAAAATTCATCGTTATTACTTCATCAAAATATATTAGTTAATTATATGTATTTAATATAACATAATTTTTGAAAAGTATTAAAGAATTAATCAAAATCGCCTGTTAACTGTGATTTATTTAATTATCAAGTCCTAATTCGTTCCATGGAGACACTTTTTTAAATCACGTGGATGACATAGAAAGATAATCTAGTTTAAGTAAACAGCTAATAACCAATAAAATTATTTTGATTCAAATCATTTTTGCTGATTTAAAAAATTATATCCAAATGAAAAACATACTAAATTTTTTGTTCACGTGTGTTTCAGATCAAATAAATTTAAAAAAATAATTCTAGCTAAATTATGTTGATTGAAGAAATTTTTTATTTGTGAAAAATTTTCCAGATGTGTAAAATTACAACATAAAAAAATCTAATACATGAATTTTATCAAAAAAATAAATAAATAAATTATTCATTTATTTTTGATGATAATCTTCAATTTTTTTTACTTGAATAATAATGAAATCCTTAATTATTTTTATTTCTTAGACTTATTTTTTTTTTGTTAATAATTCAAGATGTTTTATTTTTATATTATTTTCATTTTGATATAATCAAAAATATATATTAAATAATTCAAGCGCACGTGAAGCAAGATTTATTGGATAAACCCTAATGAGTTCCTAATTAGTATTTATAATTATATATTTTCTTCTGGTAGACGTTCTTTGGATGAGAAAGATCACATTCCACATCTTGATAGGGTTGCTTACAAAAGCCCGAATCCCCTTCATTAACGAAAGAGAGCTGTTTAATGGATGGGGTTAATAAGCATAAATAACTTTCGCACACAAAACAACATGTCTCGTGGGGAGGGGCCCCGAGGAAAAAACGTGCGAGAGGTTAGAGGAACGTGACAGAATCCAAGAAGATGATGCTGAGCGGGCGGAGGAAAGATGATGCAGATGAGCGTGAAAAGTGTGTGACGTTGGCCTTGACCAAGGAAGATGAGGGCAATGGCACACGGGGGTCGTTCAACTCCCTCCTTCTTTGCTTTCGTTTTCGTACACTACTAAGGGGTGTAATAACCTCTGGAGGCAGCTGCGCGCCTCCATCAACCTGCCCTTCACACCCTCTTAGGGAACCCCAGAAAGGAAATTCATTTTATCCCGTCAGGTTTATTTTACTCGGTTGCGTATACGGGATGGAGATGTTTTGGAAAAATTTCGGAGATGTCATTGACACGTGCAAGAAGCCATGTGATTTCGGATCGCGTGCCGGTAAATGTGTTAACAATCGTAATTAAAATCGGTGCCCGATTCGAGATTCTTTGTTTGGGTATAAATGAAAACAAAGTTGTGTTTATTTATTCAACTATTTACAAAAACAACGTAAATAAAATGCGCGGACTAGATGTATCCATATTTGTAAGGTCGTTGACCTCTATTTTAATAATTTCAATGTTTTCATTTTTAAATGTAAGAAATAATCTTTAATAACCTTTATAAAATATTGTTTTTAATCGTGAATGAATTATAAATTCAAGATCATTTTTAAATACAACTAATTCTTTTTTATTTTTTTATAAAATTATTCTGTTTTCAATTCACCCATTATGACACAAAATTATTATTTCAAATTCTAATCTAATTTCTATAACTATGCTCTGAGAGAATTTAACTTAAATAGTATAATTACTTTTTAGAAGGCTAAATTTAAAAAAATTAACAGATAAAAATGTATTTTTCATTTTTCTTTTAAAATTAGTTTGGCTCTATTTTATAAAAAATACAAAATATTATCCCATATATATATATATATATATATATATATATATATATATATATATATATATATATATATATATATATATCCAAAAAATTTCAAAATTCCAGTTTAAAAATATATGTTGTTGAGACACATAATAAAAAAAAAAATTACAATGAGATCTATATGAAGTTTCTTAAATAAAATAAGAAAATGAATTATGGCTCTGGCTTTAATGGTGATATTTCCAAGTAAATCCTTAATATAATCGCTGAGGACAATCAATACCACGTTCTCCAATATCCTACAAGCTTAAACTCTTATAAAACTCCCCATATTCTAGATGAAGGAGTGTCCAGGAAACTATCGAAGAAAAAGTGCTGGGTTCGAGCCCGGTTACTGTTGAACCAAGGGAAATGGATGCTGTTGTTTTGTCTTTTTCCTGCTCTTTGTGGAGGTGTTAGCTTGAGGATTTTCAAAGTTTTCTCCTTTGCAACGAGAATTCGGTCCGCTCTCTATAAAACGAGTCGTCGAGAAAGTCTATTTAAAAGCTCAATATTAACATGACATAAAATAGTAATAGACTGTCCACTAGTGGAGGAGGATTAATTTCGATTGGTTTTTAATCTTGAACACCAGGATGCAATTTTCACATATTAAATAGTTTCTCAGCTGTTGGTATTAAAATTTCCATTAAAAGTTTAGAAATTAATCTTGCTTTTTATATCAGTGATCTATAATTACTAGGTTGTTGTTGAGCAATTTGGACTTGTATAAACGTATAAATTTTACAATGCACAATTATTAAATATACATTATTTTAAAAAAAATGGAAAGCATTTTTCTCTTGAATAATTACACTTTTACTGTAAAGCAAATAAATTTTCTTTTCCCATCGAATAAATACCTAATACACGAGCTTAAAAAAACATTTGATAAATAATTTTAAATGAATAATCTCTATTACGTAGAGAAAATTATTTTACACATTTTATTCTTAAACTTCTCGTGTAATAATTGTATACAGTTTCAGTTCTTTACGTTGCTGATTTTATGTTCGCATATTTAATTTTCTCTTTTCAACTCTCAAATAAATTCATTAAGTCACAAATAATAAAAACTTCACATAATGCACTTATTTCGTGTGTATCGCGATTTAATATTCTTCCAACTATTCTGATAAATAAGAGCTAACACACCATTTCATATATAACACAAGTAAGTAAATAAATAAACATGTGCTCAATCAAAAAAGCGCGCCACTATGTCTGGTAACAAAAATTGTTTGTGCTTCACGGCTATTTAACACAAACCTATAAACATAAAATACAGATGGCACGTTTCCACAGAGATCTTTCACAATCTCTATAAAAAATTATTAAAGGTGAACCACACGGGAGTGTCCGTAAGCGTTTGGACGGACGCTTACCCATCCATTGCGCCCTTTACCTCCAAAAAACAGTTTAGAAAACACCCTTTATGGGGCCTCGTGTGGCCCTGTGTTTACGGGCAACACTTGAAAAGAAAACGAGCCCTAAGGAGGCGCCTGCAGCTTTGGGCTGCACCTTCACAAGGGTTGAATGATCTTCTTAATCATCGGATGCTGCGAATGTCGGAATTTCGTAACCGTCCGAAATTTCTAGAAATGAAAGCTTAATTCTTAGAAAATAACTCCTATTTGATGATGACATATGTGATAATTATAGTAGTGTGTATCTAATATATAAACTGAAAAATAATTACTAGTACGTACATGAAACGTATAATAATTATTAAGATGCTTACTGTGTACAGGAAATCACTCTGGGAATGTCTTCAAACAAGCATTTTTATTGCTTTCGCAATTATATTATAATTAATATAAATTCAAAATAATGAAGTTTTACTTTCAATATACAGCTGGAGAAATTGAAGATTTTCATTTTTGTACATTTATGAAATGAGAATCTTAAATTTCTTCCCAATTCCATATATTTATTTTTTTTCTTCTACATTTTAGGAAATTTTTGATTGGCCCGAAATATTAAATATTCAAAGCGATTATTAAATTTTAAAATAAATGAAGTATTATTTAGATACATAAGAAATTGGATGGTACTAATTTTACTTAAGGCGTTAAAATTTTTATGGTTCTCCGGGCAATATTTTAGGTTTTCTTTTCAAACACGCATTTTCCATTCATTCCTTGTCCAGGAAAATTGCTTGGATTCCACAGAGGTACAAGACAATGTTTCACTGGTTCGATTAGCGTAACCGTATTCATCGGATTACTATCATTCAAACGGAAGAACCAATTTTTGCTATTTCAGTTGCATATTTTTATGTTACTAAGTTTACATAAGTAAAGTTAGTAACCTAAGGAACAGAAAACTTTTATATGTATATATACCTATATATCAAAATTCAGAAAGTTTTCAGATATTTCAACAAAATCCTATACTTGGAGAAGTGAAGTTCCAAGATTTTTTCCTAAATGGAATGGTTTTAAGTTTTTATATCGAAAAGGGATTTTAAGGTTTATCGTTTGGTATTTTAAGAAATATTCAGAGATATGTGTGGGTGTATTTTACTGAAAATTGTTGCACTTGAATAATATTGAATTTTCCACAATATGAAACTTCCAGAAACAGAACTGCATTGAAGCATTATGAATTGTCAGATGAAATGCCCGACAGAAAAGAGCAAACAACATAAAACATTGAAAGGGTGATCTGCACTCAATATACAAGGACCCGAACACCCGTGCCTAGAGATGTACATAACAACATATTTACCATTAATTTTATACCATCCAGCTGGTTGGTGTTATCACTCTCTCTCCCCATCCACAAAATGCTCGAAGAACAACAATCCCACAAAAAAATGAGATTGAAAAACACCCTTTAGGGAGAAGCGAGCCAGACTCGTGGCCGCAGTGAAAGGATAAAATGGACACGTAACGTTTTCGTGCGCCACTTCCTGGGGGTGGAAGGGGCTGCCTTTGTAGGAAGGGGAAAGCCCTGCTACTAACAAATAAACACCGTTTCACGGAGTGAGTTGTTTTTGCAATCCTCTTCCTTGTTGTTATTTTGATGCCACGCGACCCATCGATGACACGCACTGCAAAAAATAAATAATAAACATCCCTGAGTCACCCCAAATGAACTTTCTCCATAAATTCTCAGTTTTTCTTTTCTCTTTTATAATAAAAATTTGTAGTTACACAGATGGTAACTTCTTGGTTATATTTATGTATCACTAACTGTTAGTGTTAAAACAAAATTAGAAGTCATACCTATAAAGCACCAAGTTTTATCAAAAATACGAATTTAATCTGAATTAATATTAAATTTTATATTGGTAGTGCAACCCATCTGAAAAAAAAAAACTTCTTTTATTTCTCGAAGCTTCAATTCTGCACATAACAGAAATATTAATTTCTTAGCCCAAACATTTGTAATCAAGTTTAAAAAAATTCTATTATGATATTAATTCGAGAGTAGCAAAATAAGAATAAAATGAAAATCAGCAATGTAAGATGAAAATAAAAATATCACACACATGAACAAAATATAATTAATAACTTTTTATCATATATATATGATGAATTATACATCATGATAATCTAACAAAAATGTAAATGAAGTAATACATTTCTATAAATTAAGTACAAGTTTTAAATTTTTGCATGAGTCATTTATTTTTTATCATTATTGATATTTTGGATAGTAGTTTAATGTGTAAATACATGAAAAATTTTAAAAATAAAATAGTAAAAATTATTTTCATTTATTTTTTTAAACAAGAAATTCGCTTAACACATACACTCAAATTTTCAAATAATAATAGATTATTATTTAAAAGACAAGATAGGACAAAAATTTCGTAAGGCTATTTATTATCATTTCTTCGCACAGGAAGCAAGTAACGTCTGAGGTTGAAAATATTTCAAATTAATAAATATCGTAAAAAAGAATTGTTTGAAAAATTCTACGTCGTTTTATGGTGCTTCTATAAAAGCATCCCTCATACGAATTCTATTTCAACATTAGCTATGATTAGATTTCTAAATCTTCGTGCTATAGATATTTGCAGTTAAAATCCATACTTCCAGATGAAAAATGAAACTGCTAGCATGCAAATGTCTAATTTCATTTCACAACACACTTAAAGGTTCGTGAAAATGTGTACACCTTATCCTAGAACATATCGTAAGACTCACAAACAGCCTACGCAAATACAAACTGCATTCTTTATAGAGTAACTAAAAGGTTTTTGAACTTCAATCCTTTCCCAGTGAAAGCGCTTTTGTAATACACATAAATAAAATCAATGGCAATTCGTTTCCTCACAGTCAGGTCACAAATGACGTGAGCAAACAAGCCCCTCTTTTCATTCTGCGATTGAAACAACTAGGAAAAATCCACATTAAAAAGACGAAACTTAGCAAGGTCAATGCAGTACGTTGACTTTCAGTGCAAGAAGAAAAAAGCGAAAGTGTGTTACGTGAGCCAAAAGCTTAGTGAAGTCTCCTAATAGATTCATGAAAAGACGAGGGAAAAAAATGCAATAACAAATACTGGAAGACGGCAATGAACTTGGAATACGACTCGTTTCCATGTTTTACGGTGCTGTGTTTTAGTTGTAGAATTCCTGTGTTCTGCTTTGTTAGACATCGGCTTTGGTAACGTAATGACTTGTCCATTGAGCAGCCACGGTCCGCTACCGATACTGGATCGGAATAGTAGGGTATTTTGGCTTTACGCTACCTGGTTCCTGGAAAATAGCCGCGAATTGCGGTATCCTCTGGTAGGGTGGCCCATTCACAAGTAAGTCATTGCCCCCTGTACCAGTGCATAAACAAGACGATATCATGAACAACTGATAAAATAACAGAAATTAAATTTTAAGCAGTAAAAAACTGTCTGTTAAATATATCAAAATAATTGTGTTGTAAAGAAAATATTTTGAAAAATATCATTTAAACACGACTGAAATAAAAGACAATTTTTTACATAAATTAAAAAAAATAGTTTAATAAGTACATTTGTATCGTTATATAATTGTTCAGATAAACATTGTGATATAAGTAAAGTAAAAAAACTTTTAATTTACTAAATGATAGACATTTATTGTAAAGTATCCATTTTTATCATAGTATATCACTCAAATATTTCTCAGGAAAAAATATAAATAGTATGTTTCTTACATATTTACGTAGTATCTTTAAATGTTTGGATTTTATACTTAATTTCTGAAATTGTGATAGTACCAATTATTTAAACATAGAATAAGACAACGTAAGGAAGACGCTAAGAAAATCCATAGAGAGAAATTTAAAAGAAAGTGCAAGAAATGTGTAAGAAAAAGAGTGCGCTAGCAGTGTGTCAAAGCTGCTAAAATTGTCAGTTGTTGAAAATTTTGCAAAATTAGTGCTGAAATATGCGTTAATTAAAAAAATTGCAACGACATTATTTTATATAACAAATTTAGCTTCTCTATATAATACATCTAATGGCTATTGATGCACTTAATGTATTACGACGTGAACCATTTCAATAAAAACGGATGTTTTATTAAAGAGTAATTTAAAAAAAACTATGGGAAATACCAAATATTAATAAGCTGGGGTCTGTGAAAACTTCTTTTCATTGTATCTAGTGGTCAGACCTTCTCTGTAAGCTGAAAAATGATGGTTGACCACATAACTTAATACGGTATATAAGTCATTTCTTTATGTAAAGAAGCATAATAGCAAAGAGAAAGACGCCAATATAAATATTGTGGAAAACGAGGACCCCTTTTATTTTAACAGCTTTATGATTCGACTAGCACAACGTCACTTAACTTCATTGCAAAGGCTATGATGGATGCTATGAAAATCATTGCTTCGAAGATTTTTTATAAAAACTAATGATTTCTCGAAATAAGGTTGCACGCAGAAGTTAACTATATCAAATTACTAGGCAAAAGCAAATATCTAATAGTAAGAGTACCCTTGGTAACAGAAACAACAAAAGTGGTATTTATGTACCATTGTGAATAACAAAATTTAACATTTATTGAAAAAATTAGATCATGAACACCTCAGCGGAAAATTCAATATAGTACCTGAAAATGTTTCAGAATTTCAAATACAAGCAGAAGTATCTTTTTAGTTTACTCTTCGGAAGAAGAGATTTTATTCCAGGATGGAAAAATGAAAAATTTATAATATTTTCAAATTAATTATTTGTTGTAAGACAAGAATTGCATGATACCAGATTGCATAATTTGGAATGATCTGCCATCAGGTTGCATGAAAAATCAACCCGCAATTCTATTTTTCCCATATTAAATATAAAGCCCGCTTATTTTTCTAAAATACAACAATGTTCTTCACATACGTGCCAAAAATGTCACTGTTGGTGAAGAAAATATTCACAATATTCGAGTTTATCTTCGTAAATAGAAGGTTACCATGAGAGACTATATAGATAATATTAAATATCGGGTACTATTAGCCATGCTATATATACTTGCACAGAATATAAAATATTATCCCATAATACCAGTAAAGTCCTTTTTCTGACTGACGGTTTCAAATTAAGTTATTTCTTTCATGTATTTGATTGTCAAATGTTTGTTTTTGATCTTTACTCCTTCGCTACTCGAGAATATTTTGATTGAGCATGATGAAAATATGAAATAATTTAATTTTGCATTAAGATCATTTACATCTAACTTCCTTATTTTATAACCAATATGCTTTTAAGTGGTTACCACTTAGTTCGGGCATTGAAAAGTTAGAAATTATCGGTAACTTAAAGCATTTATTCATGAATCCAGCAAAAATTCAGAAGCTCATTCCACTGATATCGTGAAATAAATAATAACTACATCAAGAAACAATTTCACAAACAAAACTAAACAACATGCGATACTAAAGGTAATGAAATTATTTTATATAATAGATATTTTTGTTATATAATTACCTTTCATTAAATTACGCATGAAAATCATATTAAACAATAATAAGGTTGAACTTGAATAAACAAGAGGAAAAAATCGGTTTTCATGTTTCCATAAGGAAATAAATGCAATTCGTAACGTTTAAATATATAAAAAAAATCAAACTATTTTGAAATGCAAAATATTTATTACATGATTGAGAAGGCGTATTTGGATCTTACTAAAAGCGGAAGAAATCTACCAGGGGTCGCTGACATCAAGCGGTGCAATAACCTCGGCCGGTAGTGTGTATCTGAGCTAAGGTTATCTTTGAACTATAATTCTCTCACAACTTCATGTCATCTGTATATTCTTTCGTTGACGAGCTATAACTTTTTTTTAAAAAAATATCTTGGAAATTCAAGTTTCAGGCAAAAAATCAACAGGAAGTAATAAGCATGAAGAACGATTTAAAATTTCAAATAAATAAATTAATTAAAATGTTCCCATCCAGTTACTGATACTAAAAACTCAGTTATTTTGGATAAACTGATTGGTTTTAAGATTTGCTCTCTATATTATATCACACTTAACTTATAAAACTGAAAAACCTACTACTAATAAATTAACAAAACATTTTCAATTTATTTATGTACACATAATGGGAATTCATCACATTGACTATTTTAGTTGAATGGTTTTTAACAAATTCTGTTTGCAATCATTTTTATTCCTTTCTAAGCCAAAATTTTCTTTTCTTCCTAAATCAATACTTTAGAATATGTTTTAAACTTAAAAGAACAGTTTTTTAACATTAAAGTTCAAAAGAACAAAGGTTTAATATTAAATTTTAACTGTAAATATTCCCTTGTCACTTTAGACACAATATTTGTATTACTTGAGTATAATATCGCATTCTTCAGTCTTTAAAAGATGATTCTATCATTTCGTGGGGTGACTGAGCTTTGGCGATCTTTGTAAGTCAACGACCGCCAAACTCGCCGTATTTCTATCAAATAGTGGAGTATCTTCAACCATGTAATAGTTACAAAATCGTTACGTTGCATACTTCAATGACGCTAGACGTAGTTTTTCCAATTGTCTTCTCGTTCTTAAGTACCTTTTTTACGATCTTTCATGTCTAAAATATAGTTATGTTTCTTACACAAAGCAGAAAACAGAACTGACAGTGCACAAGAAACTAAAATATGCACATTAACTGAAAGTAAGCAAAGGTCAAAAGGAAGTTATAAACTTTAAGAATTTAAGAAAAATATCTTTTCATTATTGCCATCTACTTATTTTGCAGTCAATCAGTTAACGAAAAATGAGAAGTTTAGAATGATTAATTTAAGAACTAAATATATGTACTACACGTATTTTTCTATAATGATTTGAATCTGTACATACTACCATAATAAGAAAAAATTAAAAATCTTCCGTCAAAAATCGTAGGAGTATCAAATTAACATTGAATATAGTTCTCCAAAAGCCATTTTCGTAACTATTTTGTACTAAAGCGAAAAACTTTGCCATAAGAAATTTTTTTAAATCATTAATTTTTTGCTTGTATGAGACATGCAAAGTTTATTAAAAATAAAAAAGGATGACCCTTTCTCTTTCGGATCTATTTTGACTAAAAGTAAAACCAAAATACGTAAATTGTTAGTGATATAAAAACAATGGAATTAGTATATACAATACGGTAAACTGTGTTTTCATGAATTACAACCCAATACATAAAAAGAAAAAAAAATTCAAGCAATTCTTTAATCCGACTACATGAAAAAAAATACAAAAAATGTTTTTTTTTAATGATTTCAAGTTTCATTATTCAACGTTTCAGATAGAAAATCTTGCAAAATGATGAAATATATCAATAACAGGTTATGCGTATAAAAATTTATAAGAATCTTTTATATGTCTTACCACAAAAACCTTGCAAAAATTATAAATTTCATTTCTCTTCTCGTATATCAATTCTGTTTCCATTAGATTCATTTTTAAAAATAAAATGAAATTTTTTAAGCTTTTTCAACGGTGCAAATACCGAATACATGAAATAAGCGCAAGAGAAGAAACATGAAGCATTATTTAATTCCCTCTCTCTATTGTCCAGTACGCTAAACCCATTATTAAATAAATTACTTGAGTGGCTACAACAGTGATGAGATGACACCTGGCGTGGGTTGACTGGAAATGCGGAAGTACCCTCACAGTTGGAGTAAAATATAGTGCAAAAAATAAGGCTTAGGAAGAGGACAGGCTGCTATCTACGCCTACTTTCATAGTGCCCGGTTAGTTAAATATAATAAACGTGAAGACTCGCGCGATGAGAGAAAAATCCCAGAATACATTGCGAAGCTTCCCATAGGGTCGTTACTCCCTGCGAAAAGATAGTTATCTGATGTTGCTTCAGGTAAACACAAAGATCCTTATTTCGTAATCCCTTAGCTGAATTTCAGAAAAACACACAGCTAATTTTGATGATTACAAGGAACGATAAATAAAATTACCACAAACTGAGAATGATTAAATTAAATATTTAGAAAATATAATCCTTAAATCGCTAAAAAATTTACAAATTTATTTATTAAATTAAATGTAAGAACACAGCTTATTTAGATATATATATATTATAAAAAGTACATGTATTAAAGCAGACAAATATTATTATTAACATTCTAGCATACTACTTTATAAATCTAATTATATTTAATATCAAAATGAAATTATAGATGCTTCTTTTAAGAATAAAAATAATATTGAAAATGGATTCGAATAAAAACGATTCTTCTATTTCTACGAGAAATACAGCAAATAATTGAACAAATAACATTGAAAATTTTTTATTTAATTATTAATTTATTTTTCTTAGGAAATAAAAGAAGGAAAAACTTGGAAACTTCCTGCAGCCTTAAAGTAATTATCATGCATTGAATTAAGTTGCACAGCTAGAACAGACGATTGTTTGAAAAAAGATTAATGCGGAAGCAAATGTGTGTATATATTATAAAGAAATGGGGCTCATCAAAAACGAGGTCAATGGCTTCTGAGATCGCGTGTTTGACCACATCACCTAAGAAGAATTCAGCTGACAGAAAAAAATGAAAGTGGAAACAGGTTGACGAGTTCATATTTGAATTATAATAATATATATGGATATATTTAAAGAGATTATGAAAGTTTCGCAATTGAAAAATATTTTTAACCCTTTTGGGAAAAGAAAACATTACACATAATTTTAGTATTTCACATTTGGTATTATTTTCTACTTATAAAGTTATGAGATAAAATATTTATTGTAGTTTTGATGAGCTTTTGACAGCTTATATGAAATGTGGCAACGGATTCATAGAAAAATATTATATAAATCTGGTACGTTTTTATAAAAGTAAATGGTTTTTAAAATTATTCATAATTTTATGTAAAAATAAAAAACTTTATTGTGATAATTATTTTAATTTTTACAAACTTTTGTATGCAAACAGCTATTTTTCTTGTTTCCAATATTATAATCATCTTCATCAATGGCGCGACAGTCCTGTCCAATATTATAAAAACAAACGAAATTTAGAAATTAATGATAACATGAAATTAAATATAAAAATAAATCTCATGTAATAAAGCAGCGAAATCAGAAAAAAAAATATTTATTAACGCATAACTACCATATTTTTACTTTAATTTACAAATTCTTTAAGCTTCCAGAATTTATTTTAAAAATATTTATTTAATCGGTATCTCTCACATGTTTTCTAAATCGCTCCCATTTAGTTATAATAAATTTCGTACCATCTTTAAATATTTAGATTTTTTTTAATTTGCCCAATATCAAAAGATCATTTCATTCACATTGTTTTTAGATTTTAATTAAAATAGAAGATTTGTTTTGCCAGAATCAGTGCAATAAATTTACCATACAACCCCATAAATATAATTTAAGATAACAATTTTATTCCCAAAATTTCTCTAACATTTTGAATCTCTCCGTTTCAAGTTATTAAAAATAGGATGAGTAGATAAAAAAATCCTTATATATCTCAATTTTTTTAATATGGAAATATTAATTTTAAAAAAGCAAACAGTTTTGGCATTCATTAGCCAAATGCAATAAAAATACAAAAAAAGAAGACTTTTTTTAAAAAAAAAATTATTTCTTAAAAAATTTTTCTAAAATTGAGGAGGATAAATCAATGTGGAAGGGTTCATTGAACTTTATTCGAAAGTTGCAGCCATTTCCCTTTGAAAATGATTTAAGAATTTAAAGATAAAACTGATCCCAGGTTATTATATAATATCCATAGACAAAGAAAATTAACAAGCAAACGATTTTCTTTAAAAACATTTGTTCGAATTAAAGTGAATAGATTATCTAAACTTTCCTTCATCTCTGGAAAAGAGTAAGAAAAAAGAATGTGAAAAAATGTGAGATGGAAACTTTTTAGAGCGTTAACGGGGTCAATGGCACGCTGCACACAACCTTGCCGAGTTCTAGAGAGGTGAATAAACCCAAACACACACACATAAACATGACGTCACTTAGAGCTGTAAGCGAAAGGTGAAAATTTATTATTTAGTAATTGTGAGGCTATTCTTTTCGCTTTAAATTGGAATTTTGAGTTACGAAATTGCTTTTTATTCGCCTTAAGTCTTCTATGGAACTACCAAACTAAACAATGAGCTGCAGAATTATTATAAGTCAGATGATTAACATTCGTTATACGTAGCTGATTCATTTTTGTTTTTATCGCTTTTCGAAAGTATTGTTGAAAGTTTAAGAGGTATCTAGAATATTTTCAAAACAACATATTCTCAATATTTGTTATTTGTTGCAAAGAAAATCAAATGTCACTGAACTTGCATTTTTCCAAATTGTACCTGTAAAATCGAAACTTTGTATTTGCCACCTCGATTAAATGAACATGCATATCATCTATATACACATGGGTAAATATTATACAGTTTATACTTTTGCACAGAAACAGGTAAGCGAGATAGCAACATTTATACAATTAATAATGTAACATTTATCCCCCCCCCAAAAAAAATGCTATTTTCATGGTCACTGTTTCATCAGATAAAGCAACACAGTTCAATTTAATACATACCAAGTTCTAGATGTAATTTAAGGAACACTCTAAGAAAAGATTCATAGAAAAGCTTTCAATTAGTTTAACTAGAATAGTCTAAGTATGTAAAGGAGACATTTATTACACACATTATTATATATTTAAGTGACATATTTTAGCACAGCAGAAATTGATATATTGATAAGCAGGAATTGATATACTCAGCAATGATCTTCGAGAGTTAATTTTTTGACGATAATATTGAGGAATAAGTTTTTTATCGTTACTTTACCACGTAACATTTCTTAATCATGAAGTTTTGCTCTTTATATTTTCTACTTCTGTTATATAATATACTATTTGAGTTAAATATGCATTAATACAATTTCATCAATGATGAGAGAGATGAGCAAGTATTGTCTTGTTCCATAATATATATATATACACTTCTGGCCATTAAAATTGCTACACCAGGAAAGCGGCACACCACACACGTGAAATTTGCATGACAGGTAGAACTTGCTGTGATATGCAAATGACTAGATTTTCAGCGCATTCATAAAAAGCAGGCGACAGTAGCGACATCTACAATGTGTATAAAACCAGAGATTTGACAGCAGATTTCTCATACTCAATTTCCGTTTCAACGTTGTTTTCGGCAAAGAAAATTGTTGTAATGCCTCGTGTAAGAAGAAGAAATGCCTATCAGTACGTGTCCGACTTTGATAGAGGAAGGATTATAGCCTACCGGGATTGCTGTTTATCGTACCGCAATATTGCTGCTCGCGTCGGTCGAGACCCCATGACTGTTAGCAGAATATGGAATTGATGGGTTCAGGACAATCATACAGAACGTCATGCAGGATCTCAGCGACCCCCCATCACTAACAGCAGAGAAGATAGACATCTTATTCGCATGGTCACAAGGAATCGTACAGCCACGTCATGAACCCTGAGTCGAGAAATGGAGTCATTTGCAAGGCTACAAGTTTCTGCTCGAACAGTTCGACGACATTTGCAGCAGCATGTATTGTCTGCACGGCGACCATGGCTTCAGCTACCATTGACGCTGCGTCTCAGACAGGACGCAATCAATGGTGTGATCAGCGACGAATGGCATCACGTCATCTTTACAGATGAATCTCGGTTCTGTATACAGGACCATGATGGCCGCATCCGTGTTTGGAGGCATCGTGGAGAACGCGCATTGCCAGCTTGCATTGGACATCGCCATACTGGCCCATCTGCTGGAGTGATGGTATGGGGTGCCATTGGATACACGTCTCGATCACCTCTTGTTCGAATTACCAGCACTTTGAACAGCAACCGTTACATTTCCGATGTGTTGAGGCCCATGGCTCTGCCCTATCTTCGAGGCCTCCCTAATGCTTTGTTTCAACAGGATAATGCACGACCGCATGTTGCCCGTACTGTTCTGAACTTCCTTGATACAGAACAGGTTCGACTGTTACCCTGGCCAGCACGTTCTCCTGATCTGTCACCAATTGAGAACGTGTGGTCAATGGTTGCCGAGCGATTGGAACTCCATCACTCAGCATCCACTACTGTCGATGAACTGTACCATAGTGTTGAAGCTGCATGGACTGAGATCCCCGTACATGCCATACAATCTCTGTTTGACTTCATGCCTAGACGGATAAATGCTGTTATTGCAGCCAGAGGTGGCTGCTCTGGGAACTGATTTCTCAAGAACTATACATCCTAATTTTCTGTAAATCTAATCACTTAATCTTTCTATATAATGTATGTGTCCAATAAATATTGTTATTTGCATTCCTTCTTGGTGTAGCAATTTTAATGGCCAGTAGTGTATATGTATATATATGTGTGTATGTGTGTGTTCGCATACAAACAATATTTATCTTTAAGTCTGTAATATTTTTCAATATTTTAAAGTCACTATTTCACAATTTGCGTTTCTAACTTCAACATTTTGCATAGATTTTTTTTAATCCGTTAAAATGATTAAAACTTTTACCTTAGTATATTAAAAAGATCCATAAAGCGACAAACCAACCCATTTAGTATCACAAATTCCAATTAATCATTTATAATGTCGCTCAAAAATGAATATTTATTACCTTTAAGCAACAAATATTAATGGCAATATCTTAATAAAATTAACTTTATGCAAACTGAGATTCACATTATTTTGATCAAAACCACTTAGTTAATTAAGATCACAATTCAACAATTTCCTTAAAAAAATTGAAAATTTAGTTTTTGAATGCTTAATTCAGTCAAGAACTGGAAATTATTTTTATAGATTTTAAAATAGCATAAATTTAAAATATTAGTTAATGTATTTAGTAAATTTTTCAGGAGTAAAATTTTCAGGCATGTAATTTTATACATTATTGTTGAAGGCTCACTAAAAATTATTCTTTTCAGTTTTTCTTTTTAAAAAAAAAATCAATATTTTAAAAGGGATTTTAATGTCTCTCAGCAAAACGAAGCCTTACTTCAAAAACAATACATACATACAATACGCAAAAACAATACACTAATTAGTGAAAATATTTAACAAGCCACCCAGAAAATTATATATTCGAATGTATTTTCTTTTTACACAGATCAGACAAATAGAATAATTATTAACTTATTTTAATATCACATAAAAAAGTAAGACATTTTACATGATATTGAAAAAAAATTATTTTAAAAATGGTAGATGGCAATGGCTTTTCTTCGAACTTAATGCTTTCTCATGTATATGTACGAAAAACGAAAGAAAAAAAAACAAACAGATAGGATCTAAAACAGACAATATAAAATATTCAAAGTGGCTGCTTCATCCTTAAAGATATGGGGGAAGCTCCAGCACATTTTCGATCTTCACAAGAAATACATATATGTGAGGAGAAGCCCTGGTTACCAAGGCAACATAAAAATCGATTTCACCTGTCTCTCGAGCTCGCTCAGCACTAGACAAACAAAGATGCAACAAAGAATATTATCCTGTGCTTCTTTGTATGTATTTCTGCTTTTTCTCGTGTACAAAGTAGAAACGGAGAAAAAAAATGAAATTTATACCTCCCAGACAAAATATTAGATTTTGCCTGCAACTTTACTCAGAAACAGACAACATAGAGAAGAAATTCGCAACGTCAAACTACACCGAGACAAGACTAGACATTCCCCCAGACATGTATTTAAACTCTTAAAATGAGACTTTGTAAAAGGTCAGATTAGAGAACTGCTACATTCTAACAATTCGTGTTTTTGTGGTGGTGACTTTGTGATAACATTATTTTATGGCAGATAAAATGTATACTCTTGTTTTTCTAACTAATATGGAAAAACTTTTTGAAGGAGAGAAGAAAAATTTTCATAAATATTAAACTTTAACAATATTTTTAAATGCTGAATAAAAAACAATATGAAATAAGTGCATTTCGCTAATTTAAAAAATGAAAAATATTATATATAATGAAACACAAAAAGCTATTTTTTTAAAATGTTTTTGTCAAAAAAAGAAATTTAAATATTTTTTTGACCGAAACATTTCTATTATTTTTTTTCTTATTATTAAATTGGCAACATTAGCAAACAATAGTTAATGTCTTTTAAAAAATATTATTCTTTTTTTTACAAGAAAGGATTTATTAAAAATATCGTTTTTTCTAAACTTTTCTTTTTAAATTAGTTTTAATGGGAAAACATATTTTGTTTCTCTAAAAACGATAATGCAAATATATTGCAATTAATGATAATATTATTTTTATAGTTTGATTTTGAGAATATTAATTTTCTCTATTCTTCATAAATTTACTTTAAGAGTGTTTGTTATGAAATTATTCTTGTAATTGTAATTCCAACAAAAATGAAAAACAATTAGCCCATTTTTCAATGGTTTTTTTTCCGCTTAATTTTTTTATCATCTGTGCATTAAATGGTAATTACTTTACTTAGTAACATTAATTATATTCAGCAAGTGACTGACTTCTCCATGTTTCTTCATGAATACTCTTTCTTGAAAAAGTGCATAGCAGAAATTTTAAGACTATGTATCACATTTTATGAATAAAAATAATTCATGCATAATCTTAAATTCATTAATTAAAAGGAAACATTTCTAATAATAAAAATGGTAGTTTATTATGTTTTATTTGGTATTAACTATTAATGATATTGTTAGTATCTACTAAAAATTATTTTAATTATAAATTAACACGTTTCTTTAAGAATATTATAATTTTGTGTTTTATCTGCTGTCTGATTAGATTAGATCTAATAAATGCCTATTCAATAAACAAAGAATCAAAATACGTGACATGATATTATAAACTCTGTACGTTTTATGGCTTTGCAAAATTAACAGAATTACTCAAATATAAGGTTTATAACTTCTGGGAAAATACTTTGTTTTTTTTTTAATATTTATAACATTTTACAGTAAAAAATGTTTTTAATGAAATTCAAGCATCTAAGTAAATATTTTTAATGCTTCTTTAATTAATTAAAATTGAACAATATATGATTTCTTTTAATGGAATTTAATAACAGAGGAAATTTTAGATGTTGCTTCCTCTTAAGCAACTTTATTTCTAACATGTTGTTTTATCTCGAATCTGTTATAAGAATTAGAGTCTGATAAATGTGATAAAACAAGCCAATTCGAACTATTATTTAAAATTAAAGCTTATCCACTTAAACGGATATAATAGGACGGGAGAGGGAGATACGAGAGATAGATTTATCTGATATAAATAGTCTGGAATACATTCACCTAAAACAGATAAAAATATAACTAAAACAGGGTAGTGTAGATAAAACAATGTACAATAACCTGGAATAACCGATTACGAAGGAAGAATTAAGTACATAAGATAAGCACGTGTTTGTTCTCCTAAAAAAGCATATTTTTTTCCTTCAGAATTTCGTAATGCAGAATTTGAGGAATAAATATATTTAAAGTGTTATGAATTTGCCAAATAAAATTTTTGAAATAAAAACTTATTTTTATTTGTACAAAGCTATAAAGCTTTTTATTATACAGCTTAAATGTGAATTATGTACAAATGTCGGGAAAATTGCATGTTTTGTGAATATTTTTGAAAAAAAAAATTATTTAAAAACGCATCCTTAATTCTAAGAAAAATATTTTTAAATAATCCACATACATTCAAAATACAGAATATATTCTAATAAATATTATTTATATAAGTTTAAGTGAATTCTTATATGTGAAGAGATTTATATGAAAAAATTTATATACATCTTTTGGGAAAATTATCAGAAAAAAATATTCGAATCATACTTAAAAAGTTCATAAAATATTCAGAATTAACTGTAGATAATTTAATTTCCGATATGAAAATGCATTCAATATTTCAAAATAACTATAAAGATCTATATCTGAAAATAATTCTCTCCTTTTTTTAAGTAAACAAACTGCAAGAAATTATTTCATTTTTGATAACGTTTGAGAATAATCTTATGAGTGAAAAGCGCGGATGGACCGATAATTAGGAAACAAATTTACTGTATATAAATAAGAAAACAAAATAACTGAAAAATCTAGAAACAAATTTATTGTATTTTGAATATATGAAATTAACAGCTCTCACATTTTAATTTTTCAGTGTGTAATGATTAATCCTCTATAAGCTCTTAGAAAAATTTAAAAAAATTAATGCTTTATTAGGATTTTCAAAATTATAAAATATCTTTTATGAAATTTAAAAACTATATTAAAAGGAAAATTTAATGGGAAAATTGTTGAATAATATTTCCAAGAAGCATTTAAAATTAATAAAAGAAATATAGTAAAAATACTTTGGCTGAAATGTGTTGAGGTAAACCGCAAACTTTTAACACTGGTGGTACAAACCTCAAGATTTGGCGGTAAAGAATTGAAGATATTTCGCCGGAAACGGAAGTCAACAACAAATAGATAATTATATGCTGCTATCAAATCGAACTGTAAAAATCCCTTACAGGAGCAAAACCACCACTTCAGTTCTTTGCTATTATTTTTTCCTTATTTTTTCATCTCAGAGCGAGGGGAAAGGGAAATGTAATAAAAACTGTACCGAGAATAACAAGAGGGGTAGGGATACAGAAAAACAACTCAAATAACGGCATTTCTACGAATTTATTCCCTTTGACTTGCGGGGGTCAGAACGAAAGGAAAAAAAACTGAAAACGGTTTCTGTATGTTTTCTTTCTTGAGTTGGCATTGTTGGTGGAAGTGTGTCTTATTCAGCTGCCAACGCGTGTCTGGCACGAGCAAAAATAAGTCGATTTCCCCAACAGATCTCGTGTCCAGCTGTTCGATATTTTTTTACATGGGCACGTCCGCCAGTTGAAAGTGGTTTCCAGACCCAATGGACTTATTTTTACCACTTGCAGCTTTCACTGCAGCTCTCACCTTAAAAATCTGCTGTTTGTCATGCCTAAAGCCATACTTCCTATAGAAAGATTCCTTCTTCATTTTTGTTATTTTTTGCCACCAACAGACGACCCTCACAATTATGTACAAATACGGAGAGTGGAAGATTTATTCGTATATTTTTAGCTACTGGCGGAAAGCAGAAGTTGTTTGTGCCGAGTCTTACGTAACGGTAGAAAGTAAACAATGAAAGTAAAAAATGGTAATTTGCCACCAGATGCACACGACCAAGAGAATGCTTCAAAGGAAAACATTTGTAAAAATCTATTGTTGTGGAAGATATCTTGATTCCTTTGCGTTGCGAAACCGAATCGAAATATGCATAAGGTTCAGTTATATAAAATTTTTATGACACATACCATTGAGAAAACTTAACAATAGTATTCGTTTTAGAAAACTCAAACGTAATTATTATATAATTTGAAAGATTACATCAAAATGCTAACAATAATGAATCCCTATACAAATTTGTTTTAATAAAAAATTTATGATTAGTTTAGTATCAAAATCATCTGCGTACATTACACAAGAAATGTTCTACAAACAGAAAATTAACTAGAGGCATGAGTGAAAGATCATACAATTTTATCAATGGTATTGTTTGACCGTTACTTTTATGTTTCCGTACGCCTTTAATTTTCTTTCACTTTATAATTTTAACTTCTATAATTTTCCTACAATACCAGCAACAAATTTTAAATTTCATAATATGTTTTCACCGGATATATTTTCACATTGTTTATTGCGAGAAAGAACTAGAATTTGAAGACAAGAAACTCAGAAAAATTTGACCTGATTTCAATGGAATATGAGGAACATCTCATCAAAATAAAACCCATTGCGAACCATTTAAGAAAAAATTCGGTATTGTGGATTATGGATGTAACATGAATTGCGATGTAAAATAGTATGTTTGTGATTTTTGACACAGTTAATATTTTCATGATTTTGAGCTAATATCAAATAATATGACCCTCGTACTATACCTATTTAGGAATGTAGTATCATATATCTCGTCAACAAGACAATTTATAAAAGCGTCATTAATCAATATTTATCATGAGTGAAAAAAAAACTAAAATGATCTACTCAGTTATGACACAGTTTTCAACAATAATTATTATTTCAATCTGACATTTCAGAAACACATCCAGAACGTATGCTAATCAAATTGAAGAATTTTACATAAAAATTGCATTAACATAAAATTATCTTAGATTTATAATTACAATCAACTTTACAACTATTAAAATCCAAAGGACTTTTTTTACATTTAATAGCTCGGAATATATATTTAATCTGCGATTTTTTTAAATTGTAACTGAAATTAAAAGAAAAAAATAAATGTGCAAATTTTAGAAACTGATTGTACTCGGGCCTACATGGTCTCTCTTCTCTCATTTCAGTAAATCAATCTAATCTGAATAAGCGGCCTTAACCAAAATCGAATAAATTTCGTGGAAAAATTCAGTTCTTTAACCCTCTGGCAAACAGACAAAGGGATCTGTGAACTTTATTATTATTTCTTTTAAATAAAAGGACCAGCACATAAAACAAGCGTCGCCCTGGAATATGATATTGCAAGCGATTTTGTAATATTCACCTGAGTAAATATTCAGTTTCGATCTCCCAGTATTCTTTTTCGTTTTTGGTTCTCTGAAAAGAAAGGGTTAATGGCCGTATGCAAAAGAGAGATTCAGAAGATCTCTCGTTTGCATACGGCCTTCTTGATCAATGTGAATTCCCCCCCACAATCTCTCTTTTTTTTATTTGAAAGCGCAAGTATTGAAGAACTGATTTGCACAAATTTTAAAGATTTAACAAGCAGCTGCGAGCATGATGAATTTTTAATATGAAACGCTTCATTGTCAAATGATATTTAACAAATGTTCTTTAGAAAACTGAGTACGTGAATAAAAGCATTAACAAGAATCTTTTATTGTAAACTTTTTTCGCACTAAAACATAATTTTATACACACATATTTTAATTTATAAAAAATCACATATTTTAATTTATAAAAATCAATTTTCACAAATTATTTTGAAATACATTCTTTTGTGTGTGTAAGTTTTTCCAAAATGCCAAATTATATTTGTGCTTTTGACTGAAAAGGAAGAAAAAAAATCTCTTATCACTTAAAACTATCTTAAGAGTGTTGACTGAAAATATTTTTTTTCTAATATTTATCACTAAGAAGTAAAATAAAAAAAAATAAATTTCGGTAAGGTGATTGACACATAAATTTAGACATCACAAGAAATGATTATCAATTTTTGAGTGATAAGAGATTGGTTAAACGTAGCCAAACCAACATATTTTTAGTCGGTATTTTTAGTTTAATTTCTTAGGCCTCAACGACAAAACAGAAACTTTTCTCTCCTTTTTCTGAGGTAATAGAAAGTATTTTTGCCTCATCTAGGGGCCCCGTCTGCTACGCGGGGCCCTCTAAGGCTTATCACCATCCAGGAGGCCCTTTAGGTTCAAATATCCTGGTATACCAAAAAGTGTCCTTGGTTTTAGGAATAGGTGCCTCTAGCACTGGCAAACAGATGAGCATTCACCCCGGCGCATGTGCCCTTGGAAATTGGGGACTAATATCTACTGCTACACCTGCGGTATCACTAAACTAGAATTGGTGGAATGTTTAAGCACTCAAACGTTAGTCTAAACTGAGGGGCATTTAAGGGTTTGCTGAACACTCACATGTATCGAATGAAACTTTTATTAAATTATGCGAGTATTCGTTTTAGAAATTTATATGATGAAAAAAATTAGAAATACACTAAAAATTTTAAATTAATACAGCATATTTATTTAAAATTACCAATAAATATGCTAAATCTTATTTTTTTATAAACTTTATTTTTTAACTTTTTTTAAATTTTATAATCTTTAAGGCCTTAATCCCAAATGTATGCAAAAAATTACTTTTAATTCTACTAAAAAATATTTGTCTGAAAAATCAACACATTTTGAATTCTGATAGCTAAGGTAACGTTACAAGCTTCAAATGGTTTAAAAAGAAAAAATTTTAAAAATTTGATAAAATGTAATTTATTATAAATGATCATATTTTATATTTCAAAGATGTAAATTTTGGTCATCTCAATTTTGTTCTTTTTTTTTTTTTTTTTAAAAAAAAAAAATAAAACAGCTTTGATTAATAAATGAAGATTTTACCCATGAATTTTCAACAAATTTCAAATGATACAAATGACTTTTCTGGCACTTCTTTCTTTTGTTTGATACCAAGAAAATCAACAACAAATTCATTATTTTCAAGATTGTAAATCTAAACTTGATTTTCTTTGAACAGATTTGTCAATAACGATTTTGATAAAGAAGGAGGGAAATCAAATGTCTTCTACGGGTCACTGACAGTTTGTCATGAACTGGATGACAACAGATTGCAAAAACGAGCCGATGTTGGTCATAAATTTTATTCTTTCCTACTAAGCATCAACGCCTATATTTTTCAGTCCTACCACAGCAAGGAAGGAGGAGTCCAGACAGCAAACTAGCCACAACAGCAACGGTATTGTAACACAATCCCGCCCATCAATCCAAATTTGCTTGGGAATCGTAGCAGCATAATGTCCTTGACCAATAGCACCACATAGGTATAATTTGGAACACGTCCGCTTTGAAGTAATATAAGTTGAATAGCCACTTACCCCATTGGATGCAGAAAAAAGTTTATAATAATATAAAATTTGTTCGACAATGTTAAGCTTTAAATTTGTCATCGGATGATAACTTTTGTACATAAGAAGAAATTGGGATTTGAATATGTAAGACGATTGAAACTGAAATTATAAAAACATTTAAAAATTTCAATTCACAAGTAAGTTAAGATGCAAAATAAGACATGTTATAAATATCAAAGCATTTATAATAGTTTGTATTACTTTCCAATTGCATAAGTAGTTTCATTCAAAAAATTTTTTGTATTTAGATCTAAATTATAAATACATTACAACAATATGTAAAATTTTGCGTTTAATTATATAAATAATTAAATATACTAAAATAATCTCGATAAATTATATATTCTTATAAGTAGCCTTTTTTTAATGTAATTTTTTATTTCACGATACTAATTTGAGAATAATTTTCTTTTATTTTTGTTCTCATTATTTTTAATAACTGTGTGTTATGTAAAAATATATAAATAAAAATGAAAAAATATTGCATATAAATAATTTTGGTTAATATTTACGTTTGTCTCTCATATTTACTGGTTCATATCTGGTTAATCTGGATAATATTTACGTCTGCCTATTACGATTTATAAAATTTAAAACTTAAATCTTACCATCTCGTACTGAAATTAAATGGGGTTAATCATAAATAATTAACAATAAAATTTATGTAACATGGATCTGTGTATCTCTCATACCCCTTAAAGTATTTTGTTTAACTGATAAGAATAGTTGCTACTGCGTTTTCCCACAAAATAATTCATTTTATTTAATTAGTCTAGACAGAGTAAATTTCACAATAGATGCAAATCAAAATGAATCCATCATGTGACTGCTACTGGAAGTTATCTTAAATTCCACATAAAATACTAAAATAAAATTTACGATTCAATGAAACTTAAAAACATTGATTATTACAGCTGCTTATTTATATAGTTAATCAAATTTTATATCATAAATATAAGACCCTCAAAGAACCCCTATATTTAAAAATGGAATATATTGATTTTCTCTTTATATTCACAAATATAAAGGGCTATTAATTAATTTTATTAACCAGCATTATTGTTTTTAAGCAAATAATTTAAAACAATCTATTTCCCCCAGTGGTATATTTTTTTATAAATTTGTCGCTTTGCGTTTAAAGATCTAATTAATTATATTAAGCAAAGACAAATGAACTTAAGCATTACATTTTCTGTTTTTTTAAGCTTGTTTTTATTTTAAATAATTTTATGTTGACACATTATTCACAAACTTTAGGTCAAAATGAATACGGCTACCGTTTCAACAGCATAATAACGAGATTTTTTAAACTTCTATAGTTGAATTAGTACATTTATGTAACACACTACAATGGAGTATAATGAACAGCCTTGGATACATTTTGAAAATCACTAAGAAATAATACTCGTATCGAGTAGTTTCGAGACATTATTGAGTAATCAATCCATTGATAAATGAATTAATACTCAACTGTCTAACTTATGGAAACTTCAAATGAATAATTTATTATTTTTAAACTAAGAAAAAATCTAGAATGCGTTCACAGACATTTTCAATAATGCTGTCAGTGGCTATATTTTAGTCAATTTTGCAAGTTTGCTAGAACAGGAGTATGACCTTTTAGAATAGTTTAAATTAAATTGAATTTTCCCTCGATTTTTTTCCATGTTTGTTCAATTGTTTTCCTTTAAAATTTGCAAATTTTCAATGTTCTCCAAGACTTAATTCTGTTTTTTTTTTTTTTTTCAACAATCTTCCAATGACGACTTCCTACTTCATTGATTTCATTTCTATCTCAGTTTTCCAAAAGGTAAAACAGCTTCCTTTCCATTTCACTTAGTACACAAGAAAGGAATGAAAAATTAAATAAAGACGTGAACAACCAACAAAAGAAGGAAAGTAAAAATAAGGAGCTTAGGTCTGTTGCCCAAGATTTGACATCCGTTAGAAATAATTCTATTTCCTCCACTTTTCGAGGTAAAAAAAATCCTGACAACGAATGTACGAAACGATCGAAAAGTCTCCAAGAACAAACAGGATACAGGACAAGAAAATAATTTGTTTTGTACCCATGTTCTTTGGCGAGTGCCGTAGCTTTTGTAGATTGGGTATTTGCGGATATAGATTTTTCCGATTTGGAAGTGGGAGGGAATATGTTTATTTGTTTGTTCGTCAAAAAGGAATCTATCTTCCGGTAACATACCTAAAGAGAGGGAGAGTTCACTAAGGGCGTTGCTCTGTGGGGGTCAAGGCCCTCTTGCATTAAGCTCTCATGTATTTGATAGGGGCTCTTCATATAAGAAATATCGAATTTAAGAAGCTGAGGGACCACGCCCTTTCATTTTCACTCTTGTAAATTTATTCATGAAGGCAAAAGTTGGAAAGTGGGTGAAGTACGAAAATTACTTTGAAATCTTCACAAACTATAAATTAACATTAAGAAATGAGGATATTTTTGATAAAAAAATCACTTTTAGTAATGAAAACTATATAGATTTTAATTTTAAGATTATTCATCTGCAATTTGAAGATATTAACCAGATATATATTTTGATATTAGAAGTATATAAAATAAACATTTTGAAAAATGCTCTGAAGTTTAAACTTTTAAAGCTAAAAAATTATTGGTCTTTTACTGGAATCAAATTTTGATGCACTTTAAACTAAAGTTGTAAGTGTTTCAGTATCGGATATTTTTTAACATCACATATTTGCTCTGTTTG
Source organism: Latrodectus hesperus (assembly GCA_037975125.1). Lineage (NCBI taxonomy): Eukaryota > Metazoa > Arthropoda > Arachnida > Araneae > Theridiidae > Latrodectus > Latrodectus hesperus. The sequence continues at coordinate 12,633,452 of JAJQOW010000014.1, read as the reverse complement.
TATTTTATGGAAAAAATTGCAGTTGCTTCACTGCACAATTATTTCATGTTTATAGATACCATACAGAACACCTTGCGTAATATTTTCTCAAAGCATCCACAATCAATTATAACGATAACACCTTTAGATCCACAGTATATGCCTATCAATAAAGTTTTGAAAGACACGAGAGAAATATTTATTTACTCTAGATTAAATAAGTATACAATTTTTAAATATTCATTTTCACATAATAAAATAAAAAGCAACATCTATTTGTGTTGTTCAAGAGTGAAGGAAATTGGAACATTTTGTGTCAAAGAATGCAGGTGATTTCAAACTGATAATCAAATTTTTGTGCTCGGCACATTAAAATTAAATGTGTCTCTTTCTGTATATACCAGCATGTTTGGATTTACAAAAAGTAATATTTGAAATACCTACAACAATCTTACATGAAAATTTATATATATTATAGATATGTACTATTTACACACTAAAAATTCTTCCTTTTATAATTAATGATTATGATTTAATTACGCTTAAGAAATACTTCCATACACAAGAGTTTATTTTCCTTGAAATTACTGTAGCTTTTCCCATATAAAGTCGGTTTTCTAAGGTCAAATTTAAAGTTATTATAATCAGTAATTTAATCAGTAGCCTAAGGCTTCAATTTATATATAAGAGGATGACTTAAGAATAAATTTAAAACTTTTTTTTCTTTAGCTATTTAAATAAAATGCTGTCATTAGAGGCCATTGTTGGAATCTGTTAGCCTCATCCTCTAGAGAGCAAAAGAATTCTAGCAAATCGTAATTTATAAGTATATTTACGATAGAAGCTTACGCGAGAGTTATATAATTCCATAATAGGATTAACATTTCCTAATAATAAAATATATTTCTTCTGATATCACCAAAAAAATAAAATATTCACAAACAGACCACTTCTTAAATTGAACTGACCAATTTTCAGTATAAAATCTTACTTATTTTTCTTTGTCTAACATTAAAGTAAAACAGAAAGCTCAATAGCCAAAACAATATATAAGAAACTTTAAATGTAAAAATGCATTGAACTAAATCTCAAAAATAAAATTTTTTTAATGAAAATAGATCGCACGAGAAAGAATAGGGTACAAAAAAATTAACGTTACAATCACAGGGCGAACGAAATTGTGTCTCATCCCATGTAACACTTCATTGCCACAGAGTTCATCGACACTGCACCAGTTGAAACTTCAAAATTGCATCTTTTGACTTCCGTCTCTGCCCAGCTCCCCCTACACCAGAGGAGGTAGCGGCACCGCAGTCACCTCTGACCTCAGATGGACGGATGCAGGAGTTTCCTACATAGACCGCTTTTTTCTTCTCCAGATAAAACCCACGCTTGTGGACAATTTCACATGCATCCTGACCGTCATAATGCTCGTGTTCTACGTTCTGGAAGGTTCTTTACGACTCTACCTGTGTCTCTCCACCCGCCCCATCTCTCTCCCTTCCCATCTCGGGCTTCCCCATCATTCTACAGGAGAGTTCAATAACCGAGGAACCTTGAAAATTAGAACTGGCCTCAAGACAGTTTGCTTTTTGCACAACATTTACGTACAACCTATTGTTATAATGGGTTATATACTATATATATATATATGTATATATATATATATATATATATATATATATATATATATATATATATATATATATATATATATATATATATATAGTATTTATTTAGTACATTTCTATCAACTAGAATTATATAAATTCTAAACTTACAAAATAAAAATTAAAATCACAGAAAACAAATAGTTGTTAATAGTTAAAAAAATTTTTTACATGAAATAAATTTTTCATAAAAAACTGCCAAACAAAAACATTATATACAACAAATGAAATGAAAAATGGTAATTATTATAGAAGTTGTGCGAATTTATTTTCTTTCGTAAATGAAAATAAAGAATAAAAATGTAAGTCAATATATTTGACATTATTACATTTTATTAAAACAAAACAGGGCGCCTGAGTTTATTGTATTATTTTATTTTTAAGTAAAAAAGAATGAAATATAAATATGAAGTATTTAACATAAACTAATTTTTCTAGAATGATGTTATGAAGAATGCTAAAAAGTTTTGGTGTAATACGACATGAAATTTTTGAACTACAAAACAATTGCATAATTTTTAAAATGAAAGCATTTTGTGTTTAGTATTTTAACTTACATTATTTCGTTTTTAAAATAATCATACTGATTATTCACCTTTTTTAATTTATAATTAATTCTTTTTTAATTTTATTATAATATGTTACTAGTTAAAAATTACCAGTTTCAAAATTAATAATTTTCCAAAGATTATATATATATATATATATATATATATATATATATATATATATATATATATATATATAATCTGAAAGAAACAACGAAAATATTGTACACAAGGTCAACAGCCTTTGAACTCTAAGCCTCAACTGAAGTAGAAAAGTTAGAGCTAGCATCATTGTCCATCACACTGGTACATATCTCCTACTTTCCCACCTAATTTCAGCTGAGATTCTCCCACTCCCGAAGAGAAGATGCAGAGAAGAAATTTGTATGTGAAGAGGGTGGGGGGATATGCACAGTATCGAATGGAGGTCAATGCCCCATTGAGGAAGTAGAAGTTGAAGTATCTTTTTTTCCCCTTCCTATTCACACAGGCTGTGGTGGAAGAGAAGAAAATCACCTGTTTTTTACATTATTGTTAGTTGGGGCTGAAGGGGGCGGACACGTGCGAACTGGACCAGGAAGGAGGCATCCCAGCTGAAAACCACGTGACCAGTGAAAGTGCTCTAAAAAAGAAGCGCGTGCTCGCTCGCGCGCTCAACTCGTGTACGTGAACGGCTTGTCACAACGACTCAATATATTGAACTGAGTTTAATAATCACTATTAGTTTTTTTTTTTGAATCTTTAGTTTAGTAAAAGAATTTACATTTAATAGAAGATTCTCATAAAATAAATTATTTCTAAGTGATTTAAACCAAATGGTTATTTATACCCATAATATGTTAAGAACTTAATCACAAAATGACATTCACTTCTTCGACAGAAGAAATTAGAAAATCTTATGAAATATTTCTTAATTTATTATAAATATTATATAATAATAAAGAAATTACAAAATATTATTGATTATCGGATCATATAAAAGAAAAGTGATTATTTAATATTGCACTTAATATTAATTACAGTATTTTTTAATCAAATATGCTAGCATTAAATCCAGGGTATTTTTTGGTAAATTATTTTTGAACTGTAAGCTGTGTAAATCATATTTATAAACAATATACAAATTTTTAAAGCTTTCCAAATTCTTTTTTAAGTAGATTTTCAGTGCTTTTAATAATCTATACTAATCTTAGTAGCAAATCAAAGTCTATGCAGATGAGATATTTAGCATTAAACTAACAATACAACTGTCACTCTCATAGCAATTTGACAAATATTTTCTTACAATTTGATCAGAATTACTTAAAATCAAATATTAACTGATAGAAATTAAAAATAAAACAATTAAAAAAATTTAAGTGTGATAAGTTACATTATAATTAGTTTTTAATGAATGAATGTAACATTTATCACATTTTAGCTATTTCTATATAAATTCAAAAACATGTCAGTTATTAAATACAAATTTGATTTGAAAGCATTATTCAATTCATTTATCGTTAATAAACATTCTTATATTCTTAACTTTCTTCAAGAAAGTTTCTTCTAGATAGAATAATTCTTAACACAGTTTTATTAACAAGACAAAATTTCAGTTCTTGTGTGATGATAAACATAAAACAATGTTATATGGTCTAATTAAATTCTACAAAGATATATGATTTGTAATAATTAAACAACAGCTTCTATTTATATAGAAGCTGTTGTTTAAGTTATTACAAATCATTCTCATTTAAAACCTTTGTAAGAATACCAATTTAAATATCGACATGCTAATGAATTTAGTAGAAATAAAGAATTATTTAATCAATGATTAATGTAAGAAAAATTCGCAGGTCATATTATCTCAAAGGTAGCCTTTAGCAACCGATAAGGTTTAAATCTTCGCACATAAATGATGGTAAGAGATATAAAACTCAGAATAACCAGCTCTTCTGTATTACCAAGAACATCCAAATTTAATTACATTTGCTGATACTCGTACAGGACCTTGTAGAATAAGGACAGGTTTCTCGTAACCCATTCAGCGGAAGACCTTCAGCTAAAATTAGTTAACACGTACTGCGAGCCAAAAGTGTTATTTCATTGTTAGAGCAACCTCGAGAACTTTTCCTCGCATTTCAAGAGCAACCAGAGAGAAGGGAAAGATCCGAGGAAATGATGCAACTAGACGCAATATATTCAAGGTTAGTTCATGTAAGTTTACACCAATAATGACGTAGTGGAATGACATGTATCCTTGGAAACATCCTACTATTTTTTTTGAATGAATAATTTACCATATTATTGTGTACTTTTGAAAACATATACCTGTCAATGGTAAATAACCATGATTGAAAGCTATCTTTGCACTAGAGAAGCCAACAAAAGGCGATAAAGCATGGAATTAAATTAAATTTTGCTTCTATTGAAAGAATATTTTTTAAGGATAATTGATTTGTAATATCCATATTTTATTCGTATATATTTCTAATAGAAATTATGTGGCTATATATCAACGAATTTTCCAATTTTAAAATAAAATTTCATTTCTTGGAAATTCGAATATTTCTAATTCCAACAGTTTTTTGATTATGAAGTTTTATATACATAATACATATTGTATACAAGAAACATTATATCCTACAAATAGTAAGTTTAAATAACGAAAAGTAAAAATTAGTATTTTCTTTTCAAATTTTAAATGTTAATTTATAAATATTTTGGTATATCTTATATAATAAAAAAATCAAGTAATAAATAATTTTAAGCATGATAATATTTATCATGCTTAAAAACGTAGTATTAGTGATGTTCTTCTATCAGCAATTTAAGATTACGCAGAATAAAATATAAATTAATGATACTTGACGTAGATTTTTTCTATTTACAATAAAGTTGAATTGTGAATGAAATAAATACTATATTAACTTGAACAAATGAATTTTCGTTTGTAATTATATAATTCTAAGACACATTTTCAAAAGCAATATTTTAAGTAATTTTCTTTTTTAAAAGATGATTTTTCGTTTAATATTAAAAAATTAAATACTTTATCAATAAAATAACATTTTTACTAATAAAGTACTCAAAAGATTCTGGAATCATGTTGAACAATTTTGTACATCAGTCTAATTTTGATAATATTTAACCGATTAATCTTAAATAAAATAGATATTATTAGGTATTAAAATAAAGAAAGAATATAATTGAGGAAACTTAATTTAAGGACTAAATATCTCATAAAAAGTGTAAAAAAATTTATAGCAAATTATCCTAATAAACTCCTAGAAAAATAAAAAAATAAAAATATTAATTTCGAAAATATTTTCTGAAACGAATTTTATCTCTTGTAACAATTTAACAAGACAGGTAATAAATAAAAGTTAGAAAAAATTGTTTATCATTTATTTCAATTGTGTGTGTGTGTGGCGAAATTGTGGAAACTCCATCTTAGTTTAATGCGTTATTTTCACAGCAGCGCACAGAATTTCTGAAACACGAGCCGTGGTTGCCATGACGACCGCCCAGTGCCAATCTAGGTCAAGTACATTGACACACCAATGGCTCCCGAAGAATAGTTGCGGCCATATGGTATAGATGGCGCTCGAACACAGGCACGTGGAGGTGAGTGTTCAATATTTGATAAGGCGAAATGAAAACAAATTACTCATTATTTTCGAAGAAACTTACCCCCATTTATTTTAATAGAAAGCAAATAAACAAGTAATTTGAAGCAATCTGTAAATATTATAATAGAAAATTCGATTTCACAAATATTATAAAAATAATAATTAAAACACAAAATTAAATATTTTATTATTAATAAACGAAGCATTTTTTATGTAACTACATATGAAATTATTTATTAGTAACAATAAAACAAATTTACTATCAAAATATTCATAAGTATATTTAATTAAACTTAAAATTATTAAATATATAAATAATATAATAAAAAATAACCAAATTTTATAATTGGTTTCCAAAATGCAAAGATTAAAAAAATGTAATATTAATTGTATTTAAATCCGGCATTAAAATTGAATTTTAAGCATGTATCATCATTTTTAAACTGACGTAACTATTTGTAAACTATTTTGTTTAAAATGAACAGTAGATGGCACTACTAGTTTAAAACCTTATATACGAAAATATTTTATATTTTAAATAAATTATTATATATAATTGTGAAATATATGCTAATCAAAAGTACAATATCGATAGTAAAAAATAAATGTAAATTATTATTTTTTATTCAAGGAAATTTTAAACTGTGACGTTTTTCTTTAGTTAGAAATACATTTTAATAAATTCTATCAGCTCTTTAAAAATTACGAAATAAGATTTATCAAAAAACACCACAATTCGAAATTAAGATAAAATAATTTCTTACGTCTAAACCAATTGTAATAATGATATGACAATATGTTTTACAAAAATAGAGCTTCTGTAAAGAATTAAATATATAAAATCGAATAAATACAATATAAATCATAATCAAACTATAATGCTATTCCATAAATACGCTTATAGCAACTTCTTATATATCGTCTGAATTTATTTGTTCATAGAAATTAATTAAAGAATAAAATAATTAAAAATGCTTCCATAAATATATTGTTTAAGAGAAGTGTTAACTAGCATTTCTTAAAAATATCTCTCAAAAAGATTTAATATTGTTTGAGTATTTTTTTTTTCGTGATTTAGAAAAATTAAATTGAATTTTCTCACAGTCTTCAAGGGTAAAAAAAATTCTATAACTAAAAACAAAAAATTTGCCCTTGAACTGACATAAATTCTTTGATATCTCTAAGTTCTATGTTATTTTAAACTCTATGTTGAGAGGTTTACAACAGATTTGTTTAAAAAAATCGAGAGAAATAAAAAAACTTATTTTCTTTATGAGAAAGATTGCCAGTATATCAAAACTGTCCGATAACACAGAGTTTCGTATTACGGGAGTAATAAACTTGACTAGTAATATCGGGGCATGCTTGTGACCTATTAAGTGCTATGTGATAAAAATACTGCTCATAGATTGGTCGACATGAGAATAAAAATAAATTCTTCTTGTGGTACACTGAAAGAAAAAAAAAGGAACACAGATGTGTCTTTAGGTTAATGCACTAATTTCTCCTCCCCCTGGTTAATGAACAGATATCGGTACAGTAAATGCAATTCTTTAGATTACAATTTTGCAATATGATAAAAAATGAACTATGGTAACGCTTCTTGTTGCTAAGGGGAAAATATGATATCTTAAAGTTCCATACGAAGAATAAGTCATAAATTGTAAGATAACTTCAGTCTAAGCACTGTGAAATATTTTTCTATTGTATTTTTTAAAATGTTTATAAATTGACAAATTTTAAATAAACATTTTGAAATAGTTATCACAGATATAATTGTCAATCAATGTAACATTTCTGTAAGCTATTGTAAAATTCAAACATATTATCTCAAATAAATTTTACTGTGAATAAAGATGTCAATAACTTTAAACATCAAATCAAAGTTTATTATTTAAATAAAGTGAATTTCTATGGTATTATTTAAGATTAATTGTGATGAGTAATCGAGACTTTCAAAATTAGATGACACACAATTAACAAATTTCTTGCATTTCCAAGTTACATTTAAAAATTATTTTTATAATCTATCACAGATTTATTTTAAAATTCAGAATAAGCAAAAAATAGTTTTGGAAATAGTTTCCTTGTGAAATTCTAAAATGAAAAATAATAATATCAAGTTTTAATACATTTGTAAGCTGTTAAAGCTAAAATATCAACCAAATGAGTTAAAGAATAAGATTTCAAAATCAATTAAGCTAATTAATTTAATTGAGTAGGTTAAATTTTGGCTCACAACTATATGTGTTAAACTAGATTTTATATTAAATAATAGGCATGTAAAAATGGATTGATTGCATGTTATGGTTTGTAAAAATGCAATTAAAAATTTAAAATAATTTTGGAAAGAAATTCACAGAACTGATAAGGTAAATGAAGGACAACCTTCTAGGGAGGGATGTAAATATCAAATTTGATCATAGTAATTCATCCAATCTATATATTAGTATGTTATTTTGAATGAAAATTGCCTCCTGAAGAGAAAGTTTTACAACAGTTTTAACTGTTAATTAATTTTTTATGCCGTTTTAAAATCAATAAGTCTGCAATTACCGTTATCTTTGTAAAGTGACGAACATTATATATGCAGAAATAAAATCAATAAATGCTTTATATTGAATGCTTACAAAGAAAGGAATATTTCGTTTAGCTTAGCAATTGATTAATTCTCAAAAAGTGATAAATTCCTTATATGTATATGGAGCTATTAAAATATTTACAAATGCTAAAAGCAAAATTTTCCAAACTATTAAAACAATGAATATAAGCTTCAGCACGAATAAAACTATGTAATTTTTTCACTTATTTTGCATTTTGTCTAATTGCTTGATTTCCTTAATCAATATATCATGTTATTGCTTTTAGATATATTTAATACCGTCAAATGAGAGAAATATTTTAATTATTCTAAATAATAAGAACACAAGGAGATCAGAGAAAAATAGTTTAGCAATATTCATCAAATTCTTATTTTCCACGCGAATTTGATAGATACTGTTAAATATAAAAGAGTATTTAAATAATTGCAAATGCATTGATTTTTTTTTTTTCAAATTTTTATAAATATTTCTCAAGGATGTTAGTGGTTAAATTGTTGAATTTAAGTTAATTGTATTAATAAGAGTTTTTAAAAATAATTAAATAATTATTAATATTTCACGCACATGCAACATTCAACTCTGACATAACATATGCGTCATGATTTTTCCATCGTCACAGACGAAAATTAATCGATGAAACATTCTTAAGAATTATAAACCTTCCCATTCCCTTCAGGATATATCCTTTCAGTAATTCACTGCAGATAAATTTAATTCACGTAATAAATTTAGGATTAAGAAAGACTAATGCTTCATATTTTTAAAATTAGAAACAAAAAGAGATGCGCAGGAGAATGGAAAATCATTCGTACCCATTGGATGCAGCCATCGTCTCCCGTGCTGACGTCACGAGCATCCGATTTGTAGATTTTTCTTCTTCATCTGGTCAAGGCCAAGGCCAGGATAGCGCTGCCGCGTGGAATTCTGGATACCAGGAAAGAGCTCCAGAATTGGCTCTTTAACACTTTCGATTATATCTGCTGCATTCTGAATCCGCTTGGCAACCGGAAATTTAGGGGTGCTAGAGGTATATTATCGTCTGAATATATTTCGTTTTCTCTGCATCGACGCATAGGAATTTCGATCATGTGATGTATGAATTGATATTAAATTTGGTATAAGGTTATTCTAATTCATTGTGCAGATTTTTTAGGATTGTATTCGAAAATTGTTTGAAATGAAAACAGTCTCTTCCCCCCCCACCAATATTTATTTTAAGGTTAGGTTACGCCTATAAATAAAAAAATATCAATTAAAAAATATTGAAGAAAATGAAAATATTTTTTGCATACATTATTACAGTCAATACAATTAAAATAATATTTCCAAAGTTTAAATTATTGTATAAATATAATTTTTTTTTAAAAAAACACCTTATGAAATTGTATTTGAATATTTATTAATAAAATTCAAATATTTCTATTAAGTACTAAAAACTCAATTAAAGTGCATTCAATTACTTGCATTTATAGTTATTATACTGTTTCATTTCTCTATAAAAATAGTAAAACGCTGACACTTAAGCTTCTTCAAACTTATAAAAAGAATTTCTCATGAATGTTTTATCGGATAAATAAATTTCTGAATTTCTAGGAATTAATAAAATTTGAATTTCTGAATTTCTAGGAATTAATAAAATTTTACTATGAATTTCTCATTCAGCCTTAAATAATATCTTAAATTAATCGGATATGACCAATTAGTTTTTTTTAATTGTTTTATTTATTTATAAATTGTATTAACTGTTTAAAAAGCGAGAACACGTTTAAAGAAATTAATAACTTCAAGTAGGATTCGTTATTTATCGGAGAAATGATTTTAAATAATTAATAGATACATTTGAAAGTAAAAATAAAACATTTTTATATAAACTGAAAATCGAAAACACTTTTTTGGCATTTTTAATTCTACATAGCGCACAAGATTTGGCGAGAATACTGGAAGCGACGAATCACTGTTGCTATACATTCTGTTCGAAAATGTCACCTTCCCGAGAATGAAATAATTAACTAGTTTATAAAAGCAAAAAAAAGAGAAGATAGAACATATCAAGGTTAATAAAATGTCTCATCAAGAGCATGAGATATAGTTCAAGGTCAGTTGACATTTGCTAAAGATAGCATTTATTGATTTATTTTGGATGTCAAGTTTCGCAAAGCGTAGTTTTTAGATTTGTAGTTATCAGCGTTCGTGAAAGCATTTACTCATTTTCAGAGGCAGTAGGGCCTAGATTTCAGATAATATATAACGTATCTTCTTTTAATTAATGCTAATTACTTACTCTACTTTTAATGTCATAAGCGTTCTTTTAGTTATTTATTCAAGAACAAGGAAAAAAATGACGAATTCTCTATAAGTTATTTAACAACACACACAAAAAAAACACACTTCTAATTTGTGTAAAAACTAAATTTTCATCAGTGATTATTTTTTAAAATTCAACATGATATTGAGTATCTTTAGTTTATATGAGAATATTAAGAAACAGTATTTAATTTTTTATAAGAAAAAAAGCAGCTAAATGCGCACGTATTTTCAAAAAACTTACTTCTTTTACGCTGTTGATATTGTTTAAAAATAACAAAATTCGCGCAAGTTCCCCTTGAATAATAAACACCATTATATTAAAATATGTAATGCATAAAAAAATGTATTATTCTTCACTATACAACAAAAGACCAATGAGACTCAAAACAATGAGCTTAGCTAAAAGAACAAGCGCCGTAATTTCATTGGCAGCAAAATAACTTGAGGAAATGGTGATTATTCAGCATATGAACAGATTTTTGTAGTTATTATGTCTTACAATTAACACATATATATCTTAGCCATGACTATTAAAATAAGGTATTAAATATTTGATTTGTCCACTTTAAAATTTCGTTTAGTACATTTTATATTCCGTTTTAAGATGTACATAAAATGTCATGTAAAGAGACAGCACCTCAGTTGATTAAGGGTTAAATCTCTCCGCTTTAAGACAGAATTACGACACTCTACAAGACAAGGGCTGCATCTTTCACTGCAAACGGTGAGAACAGTCAGAAACCAGACAAGACGAATGTTTTTCTAGACTGGTCTGGTTAAAAAGCGACGATTAAGGTATTAAAACTCTTGACTCTTTAGTGGAGACTTCTTGAATTGACACGTGCCTATCATCCTTCAGAGGTTGACCTACAGACGATAACTTATTAAAAGCAAAATATAGTTTGTTATTCGTCGTACTTAGCAGACATTCTATCAACAGAGTTATTTATGACGAAATTCTTTACAAGTGTTGTTCGATCACACTCAAAATAGAAAGAAAAGCAATTCAAGAATTTTCTGGATGATAAACAATTTAAATAACTTCATATACTTACTTTATTATGTGATTTACGTTAAAATATGTAACAATTTAATATTAAATAACAGTGGAACGTAAATCCTTTAACATATTTTAAAAACATCCTATAACAGGAAGTTTAGTCAAGAGGACCAAGTCCACCACGAATAGATACTTGGCTATATTTACTTAAAAAATTATTTAACCATGTAATTAATGTAAAATCAGTATAGGGTTTGAATGCAAACATATAATCTATTCGACATTTTTTTCCTCGATATTCTGTAACTTGCGCGAGTGTATATTTTACATTGCTAAATATTTACAACAGATTGTCATAGTGGTAAGACAATAACTAAAGTTGAAAGTAAAAACCACATTTTTTATGTAAATACGATTTCTAAATTTATATATTAATAGTTATGAAATGTTAAAAAAATAAATCCCATTTTATTAACTAAAAAATTCAAATATAAATGCTAGTTCAGTATAATAGAAAAATTAAATTTTTAAACAACACAAAGAAATACATGGAAATATATACAGGAAAAAGATCAAACATTCGAGGAAATTTTTAATTGGAATAATCTTTAAAAGAAATATTACGTCAATTTTGAATTATACTCTGAAATATATATACCAATTTATAAGTTTCTCTGACATTGTAAGAGACTTGGCTTGTTCCCAATAAATCCTGTATTTTTTTATGATGTCATTTTATAACATTAAGAGTTGTTTCTTTTTGAAATAGGTTTTTTTTAATTTAATTACTTGTATGATGGAATTATTTATTTACAATGGCTATTAATTTTGATCAGTAAATTTTTGTGTGTGAGCATTTTCTTATACTTACAGTTTCTAATAATGGTTGAGGTTCTTGAGGATCTTTCTTTGTTTAAAAAATGTACAGTTACTTTTGTTAATGACATTTTTAATATTGAAAAATCCCATAAATCGATATGAGGTTATAAATCAATTCCAGTAATTACTGCTATTTACATGTTTTATTTATTTATTTTGGTAGTTTTGTTTTTAAAGTGATCGAATTAAATTTAAGAAATAAACAAAAAATTTTAAAAAAATGTTTCATTTTTTAGATAAATTGTACGGAGAACATAGAAAACTAAAATATATATAATATTCCTAGTATATAATATAAAACTATCTTTAAAAAGAATATTTTTAGAAATCATTTATTAAATTTCTTTTTCAAAATTTATGAATAAAAAATTAATGTATACTTAAATATAATTATTTAATTAAAAATATCTCCTTTTGACAGAATTAAAACACATTGGCTATAATATATTTCTTCCAAAAATTTCATAAAACTTTCGATAATTTTAAATAAATTCATTATAATTTATTTTTAAATTCTCAAATAATAAAATTTATGCCTAATGATACATTTTTATTTATACTTACGCGTTTATAAATACCCATTTAAAATAGGCATCTTCTGCAGTTTTTAGAAAATATAAACTTTAAAAGTCGGTTTCGTCTCTGAATAGTCATTTTTTCTTTCACATATTCGAAATTTTGATTGTTAGATACTACTATAATGACATTTCAAAACTGTGACAAAAATCTAATTTTTTGCCATTTTTTTTTCAAAAAGAAAAATATTTTTATTTACATATACATTAAACGGATTCAAATTTAAAATTCTTGAAAATTCAAACACACTATTTTAAACTCTAAAATAATTTACCTGGTTCATTATCACGTGGCATAGCTGAACGAATAAAAAACAAAAGGCTGGCGCTGTTTCTACTCGGAATTAAGGCAAAATTTCTACATGTCACACTTGACAGCTTATGAGGCAAATTTTCTTATCGTGGGGTCCGTTCCAAAATAACCCAGTCCTTGAAGATAAAAGGAGGTTCGTCAGTTTTGTGGACAAAGAAATTTCGAAAAAGGAGATTCTTAAGGAAACCTCATGTGGAAAGTAACATTGCAGACGAGAATTCACGAGAAATCCTCTTTGGCGATGGATGCGGCTGCTTTTCTCTCGACCTTGATTTTGAAAGAGGCTGCAACAACGCGCACTCGTAAGCGCGCATGCATGAATGTATGTACTGTGTGCTCGCAATTTTTGTATACAGGATATCAAATGTCTAAAAAAAAAAACGAAAAAAGTGAATTTCCTTCGTTTTTTTTTTCTTGTTTTCGTCTCACTATTGTTTCCATGACATTGGTGATATATTTAAGAGACAGGAGCATATTTAATATGCATTTGTATCCATTGATATATTATTAAGAATGAATGTAAAATAATTAATTAGTATTGAGAGAAATATTTTTTAAATAAATGTTTAAAACTTATTTTTTTGTTTCCTAAAAGTAGCAAAGACGACCTGGAAACAGTAATCTAAATTTTCAGGTTTTAGACCTGATGTTAGAGATAACGTTTTATTTTAAGTGTTTACTATCGAGGTTTCGCAGATGTCAGTATAGTTTTATCTTTATCAATAAACCGAAATATCCATCAAGGTTTAAATAGGAGAAGCAAGATGATAAAAATATGACCATTCAAGTACTTGCTAATTGATTTTGACTGTTCTAAAATCTGATTAAAAAAGGGTTTATAAAAAATTTCCACACGAAAACAATTTTTTTACCTCTTCTCTAGTATCATTTAAGTTAATTGTTAACAGTTTGCTTACATGATTATAACACTGATTGTCTAATATTTTTCTTTAAGTATCGTAATATTATGCAGAGTATTAAATATTTTTATATAAAAAAATATTACGTTTCAAAACAGATGAATGCAGGATTCTGTTAAATTTCTGAGTTGTTTTTTAAATTCATTTTAAGAAAATGTGTAATCTAATGAGATTTAAACTATAATCCAGCAATGATAAAATTTCATGATGTAAGATACAAAAATATTTATTTCAGTAGATTTCCAACTTATTAATTTTTACACAGTTTAATGCAAAATAATTTAAATTAAAAAAAATTTCAAAATCTACTGCACACTTTGTAAAGATAAATATCAACTGGAATTTCGTTTGATAAGTTCTAATGTACAGCAAAATATAGTACTTTTAGTGTTTACCAAAATTATGTGTTTTTCTATAATAAAATTAGATGAGTGAGACAACAGTTTTAAAATTGTAGTATAACCATAAGTGAATTGACCACTTTTTTATTTATAAAAAATCAAATTATGAGCAACATCAAGGCAGATAATAAAAATAGCTGGATGTTATCAAATTAAAATTACATAATGCCATTTTTATAATATGTTGATATTAAAATGATCTAGATGATTAAAATTTTCTTTTACAACATTTCTAATATATAAAGATTAAAATATTTTCAAAAGAAAATCTAACCAAATTTTTCTCATGGTAGTTCCAATAAAACAATTATAATTCGAACCACTGTTTTGATAAGAAGTATTTTAAAAACACGTGTGTTCGTGAGAGAGATAACATAATTAAATTATAATGTATTGTATAATATTCAAACACAATATGACGGTCATGGATAATTTGTAAGGTATCTATGAAATTAAAACGTTTACTACAATTAGTTGAGTTTGACAATTTTAAAATTGAAATCTTTGAATTTTCAACTGAGGCAGTTTTAAAAGCGAATTATGTTTAGTATCGACATAAATTTAAATAAAGTATTAGCCAACCAAATTTTAAAATGTCTTACTTCGTTAAATAATAACAAATGACAGAATTATTTACTATCTATTCAATAATGATTTAAAATTTTCTTCCAAGCTTATTCGCAATTTGTCTGAAGCTTCTGAAGGATCTTTGAAGTATCTGATATTATTGGTCAGCATTTCTATAATTCAACGTTTAACTTACGAAGTAAATAGAAAACGGATCTGACATAAGGATGAGATCTAGAAAAATACAGAGAAATTTATGGATATTGCTTCACAAAATTCGATAGCCAAAAATGGAATACGGAGTTAGATGAGAGTTATGTGTATATAATTTTAGTTATTTTGACTATCGAATTTTGCATTTATTAATGTAACAAAAACTTTGTTATAGAAACAAAATATATCGACAAAATGAAATTTTTAATATCATTTACGTTTTAACGTAACTTCTTTTGTAATAGTTATTTAATTGAAAAATAAGATAACATTTGCTTGTTTTTATATAAAGAGCAAAAAGAAATTTCTAGTTATTTACTGAAAATTTAGGTATTTTAGTAAATATGCGATTTTAAATAAGTTGTTTTTTGTACTTAAGATACATAAGTTATTTTATTCACTGAAAAGTAATAGTAATTTATAATGTTTAAGAATATATTTTTATCTATTAACAATAGATGGCAGCACGAGTAACTCTTTTGCTGTTTATTTTTTTTAACAGTAGTATGGGGGAAAGTGAAGGGAAAATGGTTGTAGAGTCACACTGACATACTTTTCCCCCCACCCGTCTTTTTTTTCTCTTTTAATTTCTGCTTTCTAGAACCAGAGGTCTTTGAACGTGTGACCTGATCATGATTTCACTTTTCATTTATTCCCCCTCCACTTTCACTTGCGCAGACGCGGAGAACCAGTTTCTGAGGAACCAAGCTAAAATCGGGTTTTTAAAAAATGCTATTTCAACATTTTTTTAAGACCTGTGTGTAGTTGGGGAGGTAAAGCTAGGTGTTATTCTTACTCAGATAAAATAAAAGTTACACAAAGGCCCAGTTCAAAATATTTATTTATTCTTTTAGATAAATTGAACTCACTAATCTATTCTAACATTACCAGTACAATAATTTATTTTAGAATAAGTGAAATCAGAAATGAAAATAAAAATTTCGTTATTAAGTCCATTCTATTAAAATACAATTTTTAAAAGACGCATTCTAAAGTGATACTGATAATAATAATAGTTTATTTCATTATAAATTTTAATAACAAATTAAAACTTTTTTTGAGAAAAATGTAGGAAATTAAAATTGTTTATCTTTGATAGATGCTAACTCTGTATAAGATAATTGTATTTATTATACATAAATAATTTTATAAGAAAGTACAGTGGTTCTATTATATTTAATAAATTTTGTTGTTAAATTAAAATTATATATAGTCAATTTTACTCAGTAACATTTACCAAAAAGTAAAACATGTGCTTACAAATGTAAAGGTTCAAAAACTTATAGCAAATGGCTCTAAAAATTTGGCATTAAAAATATAATACTGTGTTAATATTCTTATAGTGAATTAAAAAAAAATTGATGTTATTACAAATGTTGATAATATTAAGTAATTAAAATAACTCTTTTAAAAGAAATTCAAAAAATATGCTAATGATAGAAACTA
Source organism: Latrodectus hesperus (assembly GCA_037975125.1). NCBI lineage: Eukaryota > Metazoa > Arthropoda > Arachnida > Araneae > Theridiidae > Latrodectus > Latrodectus hesperus. Next base: position 12,616,420 of record JAJQOW010000014.1, on the reverse strand, counting down.
CATATAATACATTAAATTAAAAAAAAACTTCTCATAACGAGAAACTTTTATAAAATAATAATAATTATATATGCTTATACACATAAAACTAACTATGATAGCATACTTAACCAAATTTTAATGAAGTAAAAATTACTTTAAAAATACTACTATTTTATGACACTTTTTATTGAAATAAAAAATTACAGAAGTTGTAGATTTTCCTAAAGTGTATCAATATATTAAACTCTTGTTTATTCGTATAAAAAGGTTTTTATTATATAACGATAATATCATCTATTGAATAAAAAAACATTTTAGGAAGAATACATAAATAAGAGATAAAAGTGAAGTAGAACAAGAATTCGGAAAGAAGTGTATTGTGTATCACACAGTAAAATCTATAACCCCTTCCCTCTCCCTCTGTACGAACTGAAATGAAAAAGATATCCTCCGTTTCCATGGTAATAAATCTAGTGCGCCTGCGCAACCTTACTGGGTCAATGAACTTCACAAGAGTTTCCTCTCGTAACCCAGATCACAGAATTAGCCTGCAGTCTCGATAACGAATTGAAAATGGTGTAAGTCGAGACAAAATTGCGAAATTGTTCTAAAAAATTTCCGCAATGCTTATTAGTACTTTCACTTTCCTTCGGAGTAGGAAAATTTCCCTAATTATTGATAAAAATTAGGCATATTTGTCATGCAAGTGAAAAATAAAACAAGAACAACAACTCGAGCATTGAAAAGAGAATCCTTTTTCTCATAAGTTTCTTTTCTTTTTTCTCTTTTTTTCTAAATTATTATTACATAGTCTCTCAAAACTAATTTTAATGCTTTCTACAGTAAATGCGAAATAAATAAATTTTACTTTCTAACTGTTAAGAAAATATTTAAAAAGGATAAAAAAATGGACAATATTATATATATTTTTATTGTCAATTTCAAATGTGTCAAATGTAATTTATATAATCTTATTAAATATATGTCTATCAATACGACAATCATTTGATGATATTGGGATACAATAATCGTATGTCTATTTTTAATATATTTAATATATTATAACGAAAAAAGAATTTTTATTGCATTCAAAATAAATGTAATTCCATATTCTAAGTAGTTTAAAAACATGTAAAGTGTTTTTAAATAAGGTTAGTTCCATTTTTACTTTTACACTAATATAACTGAGATAAAGATGATTTATATTTTGATCTTATGAAAATAACATATTTATAAGAAACTGAAAATTATACTAATTTTTAAATGGAATGGAAAGTATTTAATTTCATATTATTTATTACACTAAAAAAAGTTTCTTTTAATGTTAGTTAAAAAAAAACTGGTTGATAGTAAAATTTTTTTAACTTTTTTTTGCAGAAAAGTAGAAGCATTTTATATCTTCAGAGTGCCAATAAAATAAATATTTATTTACAAGATAAATTCACATAAAATTTATAGGGAATTTTAAAAATATTAACACATTCACAGAAGTTATATTTACGTTCTTCACAATAGTGTTCAATCAATATAATCTGATTTCAGCAATGATGATAATAATAATAATGATAATCACACAACACTGCTTAAAAATATTCTATTTATTTTCAAATTTAGAAAATTTTTCTTTACTTATTTCTTTTTATAAGTAGGTGAAATAAATTCGCGCTTAGAAATTAATACAATTTTTACATTAAATTTATTGAATAAATCGGTCACCGAGATGAAAATTTTATAATTAATTAATTAGTAAATATTATAATGTGACTTAGGCAATAAAAGTGTAAATTTATTCACAATAACCTATTAAAAAACTAGGTTGATTGTGCAAACATGTACATTTAGTAAAAATACTTTTTATAACTGAAATAAAATATAGCATACTTTATTTTTATATATAATACATCTTCATTGTAGTTTGAATAAAAAACTATCAAAAAAGTGTTTTAAATATATCAACAATAAATTTATAAAGTATTTTATTTTTTATTTCTGAGCAGATATTTTCAGATTTTCATCCCTATTCTTGCGAATTCTACTTTAGGATTACCTTCTAAAGAGCCCCATCTTTAAGAGATCCCTTTCTTAGAGAGAGGAAAACAGAAATCCCCATCTTTTCCCTCAAGATGAAAATATCTGGAACAAGAAAGAGAAAAAAAGAAAAAGGGTTGGTAGAAAAATCAGTGAAAGTGGAGGTCAGGAGGCTACCCAAATGTATGGGTGAGAGAGCGGATGGCGCAAGTGAAGTTTCTAGGTCGGGTGTCAACGAACTATCGACCAGATAATCCTGCCGCTTTTCCCTTTTTCCCTCTATGAATTTTCCCTACGAATAGAAAGAAGTTGCGCTAAATCCTCACAGTAGAAGAATGAAGACTTTCGAAGTAAACTATATATGCATTAGGAAAGCTGCAAATATCTATTATTTAAAAAACATAGTACTGGAAAATGAAATTTTAAATTTGTTTATAAAGAGTCTTTATGAGTAATTAATTAATGTTTATCATCTAATAAATTATTATTCTTTATCCTTTAGTTACATTGTAACTATAACAGTAAACATACAAATTGTTATGCGTATTTATTAATTTTATGTGGTTAAATTTCATAAACTAAATCGCAAATTAAATCAAAAATTATTTAACAGATACGTTCATTAAATGTATAAACTTTGTTTCAATAAATTAAGTTTAAAAGTTCTAAGGCAATTAATAGCTTTCATAATGAATGTAAAATTATTCAGTTTGTGAAACGTACTAAAACATTGATTTTTTGTTATTTCAGAGAAAATATATAAAAAAACATAAAGGTAAAAAATGCATGTGATGTTTTGAGAAACAAAATGATTAAACTTTTAACATTACAAAATTAACTAAAATGATCTAAAATAAATACTATCTCCAAAAAAAATTAATTAATATTTTTAAACGAATTTGCCTTTTTATGTGATACATTTTTTTTAGATTTTCAGAAAGAATATTACATCGCACACGCATAGAGCAATAGTAAAATATTTCAAAAATTTGTCTTCTTAGTCGAAACTTCTAAATATTCTATCTGAAAGAAAAGTCTAGAAAAAAATTTACAAAAAAAATTACAACTAGAAAATATTTAAAAGAGAGGCAAAATTAGAAAATCCAGCTCATCATTTGATGAAACGACGTTATAGACTTGAAAAATTGTTTCGAGATTATCTGTTGTAAATGGCAAATAAATATGCGAAAGATAATATAAAAAAAGTAAAAAATTGGAAATTACATTATTTTCTTCTTCATGTTTATAGAAATCCAAATATAAGTATAAATTAATAAATAAATAGGATCCCTTTGAATAATTCACCATGCAAAATCCAAATCACGGAATATAATTTTTTGTCAGTCTAATTCAGAGAAAGTAGAACTTCGTTCCAAAAACTAAAATAATTATGTATTAATCTTTTCGTGCCACTCTTCAAAAGCTTCCCGATGCTGATTATGCTAATAGGAAGAAAGTAAAAGTGAAAAAAAAAAATAAGACAATTATATTATTCTCTCGATCTCAATAAACCAAAAAGAGAAAAAAGAAGCGGGAAGTTTTAAAAAAAGAAAACTATGTCACAATTCTTTTTTCCTTTTCCGATTTTCTTTTTCAGAACCTTCTTTTGCTAGTCTATTACTTTTCTCACTTTAACCTATCTCACATTCAATATTTCGAAATTGGTCATTGACTATTAAGAGTCATAAATCGTTTTTTCTCCCCACTGGCGATTGGCGCTACTAAAAGGTGACTGTGCCTCATATTGCAATCGAGTCTAGCTGTCAGTCTATGTCTACTATCTCTTTTAACCTTACTTTAAGAGTCACTTTACTTTGTACAATGAGTTATTTGTTTTGCAATTCGTGAAATACTTTATTTGTGTTCTTTAGTCGTTTTATTCAAAATAATTTTTCATATATGAATATGAATGTTTCCAGTATCAATTTAAAAGACATTGAATAAATTATTTTTATTTTATAAAAGTAAAAATAAATATAAACTTTATTTAAAGAAAATCAATAAACAGTGAATTTTAATGCATTTTAAATTTTTTACTTTTTTAAAATTAAAAGTTATTATAATGTAACTCTGAAATATTCAGCTAAACACATTTGATAAGTTTTAAGTGATTTATTCTCACATGCAATGTTTTAGAAAGTTTTAAATAATTATAGAATAATTATCGTACAAAGTTTTGTAATTGTAACACTTTTATTCAAATAATATTTTTTAAATAAATAGATTATAATTCAATTACTAAAATAAAAGCAATTTATATATGCAATCTCTTTGGCTGCTCTATAAACACATATATTAATGTATACTTGAAGTTAATTTAGAAAGGCTTCCAATTAATTCAAAAATATCGAGTTTTTTTCATTGTCAAATTATCTAATCAACAATCTCGTATTATGATTGGTATTTCGCTTGCATGAATTTTTATTCCATGAATATGTTAATAGCTTCGTCTCTAGATTCAGTTAAATTTTTTTCGATTTATCATTATAATTTTTTTAAACTACAGTCAAATAAGCAGCTTTATAAAGACATTAATTTGATTTATTTACAATTAATTTTGATTTTATTATAAAATCATATTAAAGCATGTTAAGTATATAAACCTATAACATTTAAGAATTTCATAAAACATGAAAAAGCTTGATTTCATTTGTGGTAAATATTTTTTTTTAAAAAAGAATTTGCAACGTTTCAGCCAATATGAACCAATTGATAAGTTTTTCTCACGCGAAATAACTATATTTCAAACATGGCATAAATAATTAATATTTCTATGGATTTATGGACGCAAACACTTAAAAAGCTGCTAAACTAGTTTCACTTGATCCGGGCAAGGTGCAAATTTACAAACTTGCAACATTTTTTTCGGGACATCCACTCTGCAATTCTCACATAGCTGAAAAGGAGTGCGACGTCCTTTTTCTTATCTCGGGGTTAACAACCACAATAACATGCTAGAAATATGTTATCTTTCACCTTTTTTGCCCTGTCAATGCACTCTTAAGACGATAATCTTGTTATGTCCTCAGCGACAAATATTTGTTCCATGCGCCCACCTAGTTCTTGGTGACAAAATTATTTTTATCTAATACGGGGAGCAGAAATGATTATAAGAAATTAATTGTAAGATTATATTTATTTTGATTCCATAGCTTCAAAGCGGACGCATAAATAATATGATTATATGTTTTTACCAAGAAGTTATTAAATATTTTTTTGAAATTTCGTACTCAAAAGGTAATGGAAAAACTTTTTTTTTTGAGGATGATATTTAGTTATTGAAATTATATACTTTTAAATGGATAGAAATGTGAGAAAATATTACATTTATGACAACATCACATGAACTATAGTAATATTTTATTCAGCTTATTGGTGTTTTATATTAGTTAATCCAATAATTTTATTTTAGTTTTTATTAATTATAAATTTTAATAATTTTATTATAAATTTTTATTAGTTAAATTTTACGATATATATTACTTGACAAAAACAAAAGAAAATAGTTTTATAAATTTTAAGTTTCACCTATCAACTAAATAAAAACTGTTTCTTTTTTAATTCAAAACTATTGCAGAAGTTGATCTTAAAAATATTCTAAAAAATGAATTTAAAAAAAATACAAATAGAAATAATAAATTAATCTCTGGATTGTAAGCATATTATGTAATTCCTTCGCAATCAACATTTTCTTTATAAGTATTTAAGAAAAGTAGAAAAGCACATTTAAGGGAACGTTTTTTTTTTTTTTTTTTTGGTTAAGAGATTTTAATAATTTTTTTAATCTTTTTTAACATAATTTTATCAATATGTTTGCCTTTAAGTATTTTAATTTTAAATGCAATTTTTTTCGCTAGAGATCTTGGTTCACAGTATTTAAATGTTATGAAACGAAGTAATTTTTCTTAGGTTTCAAATCATGATCGTTGATTTTATTAGAAAATAATTGCAGTGTTTCAAAAAATTATTTTTAAATTATATATATAATAAGATTTTATATATTAGTAAAAATGGCTTACATAATTGATGTTATGGTGCATAATTGAGTTACCTTAAAATGTTTATTAAGAAATTTTTGATATATCATTATGTTATTCATTTATATACAATTTAAGCAAATGTGATATATATTGAATAAAGAATTATGTTACGTCTCGTATCCTGTTAAAAAAAATAAGCAATATCCGGAACAAAAAAAATTAAATTGATCAGCCGAATAAGAGAAAAGTAATTTAATGTTATGAAAAAAGACATTTGTAAGAAATTTTAATTTTTAATCTACCTCGGCATTATCATTTCTAAAATCAAAAAATAATTAATTTTAAAATCATGAAATCAAATTAAATAGTTCGTAAATTTCTAAGGTTTTTAAAATTATTATCGATTAATAATTTGTAAACTGCTAATAATTTATATTTCTAATTTTATAAAAGCTAATCGTAACTAAGTATATAATATTAGTAGCTACAAGCAGTGCCCTCTACATGGAGTAGTAGGAAGTAGAATATGTACTTTAATCAATTCTTAATACACATTAAAAAAAGAAGGAAAAAATTGGAACACATGAGCACATATCTTAATTTAAAAAAATTATGATCATTTTATTTTCCTTTTTGTATTTTGCATAGTTATTTATAATTTGAAACTTTATTTGAAATGAACAATAAATAAACCAATCTTTTTGACAATCAAGGCAAATTATAGTCTACACGAGAACAATACTGTACTATTTTAAAACAATTTCCTACTTCGCGTAAAGCATACAAATATGAAAATCTATTCAGTGATTATTTTTTCCTCTACTTATCTAAATTAAGTAGTAGAAGTGAGTTTTCCTTTTCCTAACAGAGAAGTTTCGAGGTTTACTAATTAGTTTTATTTCGATGTACTTAGTACAACAGTTGAAAATTGAAAATTTTACTATGAATGTCAGATATATTGAGCAGTTCTTTAAGTTTGATCACCAGTATGAAAGGTTCCGTGGAATACCGTTAATATTTACAGAAAAACGATTGTAAATATATAATTATTCAGATTACTATAAACTCTAATGAAGTAGTTACATAGTAACTGTTACTGTTATCCATTTTGCCATCAAATAGACCTGTCACATTTTGAAAAATGAATAATCTACACCTAGAATTTAAGTTCAAGGTTTTGTTGGAATCAAGTTTTCTTCATCTTTATACATGTGATGTTAATCGGATTATTTCTTAATAATCAAGGTTTATGAAATGATATACTTAAAGGTTTTGTATGAACGTATTAAAACGAATTGTCATTCCATTGTATTTAGAAATTACTTTCATTGCGTTGATTCGCTGTTACTAATCCGACAAAATTAATTTTATATCATATGCATTAACTATTATTTTTTAAGTTATTCAAAATCATTTGTTGTTAGAAATCCGAAAGAAATGATAAATTTACTTTCTATACGAAATTCGATTTTACAAGAAAAGTTAATTCAAGATTCTAACTTTCCTTTGAACTCTTCAGAATGTTTCTAAGCCAATCATTTTATAAAAAAAAAATTTCAGTCACGTGACAAAATCTCATGCAACGCGTTTACTACAAAAATAAATTAAACCATATAACTTAGACTTGTTTACAAGTTCTGCGTGGAAATATCAAACACAAACGGATAATATTCATACATAAAATTTTTCTTCTACATGAAGCATTTAAATTCGAATGAAAAGAATGTAGTAAAATAGTCAGACAATATTATTCAAAATTTACAATTATATGATTTTAATCGCCAGAGGCTAATTTTCATTTGTACACAAAAATGTTGAGTAAAAATGTGTTTTATATGTTTTATTTATTTCATTCATTATTTATTTCGCATGTTATAAGTATTTTTATTTTATCAATTCGTTAGAATGAATTAATAAAATATTTTTATTGCATAAAATCTAGAAAGAAAGAAAAAAAAACTGCAACATTTTAAAAGCAAAACCACAATCACACAAAATTGAAGCAATACAATCTTGGATAATTTTAGACGTGGTCACTTCTAGAAACACTTCCCCAGGCAGCGTAAAAAGAAATGCCCTTTGAGCATGCATGCATAGCATCCAACGTCCTGCCCCCGACATACAAATGGGGAACGTGGTTTGCAATGGCCGAAAGTAGGCAACGGGTACGTTGCCCTCTCTCTCAACTCAGCTCCACTAACACAAAACACGTGTCCTCAACACGACATCACGTGATATGTTAAGAAACACTCTTTTAACAAGCAGGAGTTTTTCCACTCTCGATTTTACGAAATTGTTTCTGCCTCCGGCTGAAATTTTCAAAATTTCTTTTCTACTTCTTTTCCTTACCAATATAAAACTGAAAGAGATTATACATGGGTAGCAATTCAAGTTGGAATATATTACCCTGGAAAAAATTTTAGACAATCAGTTTTGCGTGAGAGTAGTAGTGTTGTAAAAGCTTTAAAGACTTATCTGAAGCTTTTTCAACAGTTGCTCTTCATTAGCTTTTGAAATTGATATAAAATTATCTTCTCAAATACACAGCTGGATCAGCAAAGTAATAAACATATTTATATATAAATAATGAGAAAATAAAAAACAATCCTGGTTTATACTACAATAGAATAATTATACTATTGTAGTTATTAATAATTATACAATACTGAATTACAATATATTTGTTACGTTTTTATGCAAGTGCAAAATAGTCGAGTATAGATAAAGAAAAATTCATGCTTTTGTTTAAATTAATAACATTAATATTCTTGATGATAATATTTTATTGTGAATGCTACTTTTTAGAAACATTTTATAAATTTCTTTCTTATGAATTCTCTCCCAAACATAGACATCACTTTTAAATATTATTAAGCATATATAACATAGAAAAACATTTCGAGAAAATGCAACTACAAAACATTGTTCAGGTAAAAAAGATTTTCGAGATTCTGATGTAACAAATTTGAAAGATAAAAAATTTTCATTAGAAATAAATAACAGATGCATTTGTTATTTCTATAATCACATGTGCTTGTGTGTTTTAATGATACTGTGCCATTTATAAAAATTACATATTTATGTTCTGTAAATTTATGCCTGTAAAGTAAGGTGCTCGCAGATGTTGCAATACATTTTTCTTTACACTGTACTATCAGTTTGGGTGATTCACATTATACATTTTATATAATTTATGCCTTCACTTCAAAAAATAACTTATACATTTTTTATGCAAAAAATAACATAAATTATACATTTTATTTTTTAAAGTGAAGACATAAATTTGCCATGCAACATATCCGCTTAAATTCAAATGTAATCATAAATGATAAATTTGTTATCGTATTTTTTATTTTACTCAACTGAATTTCAACTAATAATATAGTGTTCACAGAGCAATGTGCAATTTTTTTATACATAATGTTTTCACTAAATTACAATGTATATATATATATATATATATATATATATATATATATATATATATATATATATATATATATATATATATATATGAAATGATTTATGTATTAAATATAGTATTCTGATTTATGTATGTCTATTATGTCTATTATGATTTATGTATTAAATATAGTAATATAGTATAATATGATTTATGTATTAAATGTAGTATATATATATATATATATATATATATATATATATATATATATGAAATTGAGATGCTAAAAGAAAAGAATACTATATTTTGAAATATTAATAATTGGTTTTATTTCACTAATTATTGTTTGCATGGAAGTCAAGTTTGTAAAAATTCATTAATAAAATTGCTATTTCAGCATTTTTATTTGACTCTTTTTTTGTCCTGTTCTTATTTTATCTTTCCCTTATTTACCTTCAGATCAATTTTCAAATTCAGCCTATAAATATTTTTATTTTTCAGGAAACAACAAGACAACAAGTCTTTCGAAGAAATCTCAATTTAAACGAGAACGTGAACATAGCTGGAAGAAGTAAATATGCTTTTACAGCGTCTTTCTAGAATCCTCCTCTACTTTTTCACTCGTAGCGATAAAGTGTGTTCACGAGGTTTTTCCCTTTTATTTATTTTGTTATTCTGCCCATTCTCGTTTGCTTTTATTTTTCATTTTTTTTATCTAACTTTCTCTCATTAGGGTCAAAAGTGAACGACCCAGCCGGGTGAAAGTGGAACACACTTTCACTAGCTGACGTACTTCATTCTCTGGAATAATCGCGGAACACTCAATCTCTTTGAATACATTTGATTATTCAACAGGGTGTGTATATTATTTAACACAGACAGTTTAAAATCCATTTAATCCGCGGGTACTCTTTTCTGAAAGAGTAGCTCTGTTCTAGCACCCGCCCGCTCTATGCAAATTACGGATATATTATAACAATGAGAATTGAGTTTCAAATTTTGGGTGAAATTATCAATTCATTAAAATGCTATTGTATGACTGTATCAAAGTAAAGTTATTTAGAAAATAAAATGTAATAAATTTTTTTTTATCTTATCTTGTTTCAAGCATCCAGAGTATCCACTATAATTGTGTCATCATGCATTAAATTTTTATTTAAAAAAATAAGATAAATCATTTGAATTTATTCTATTAATTTATAAATAACGAATTAGATAGAAATAATTTATTTCTATCAGAAGAAGTTTCTTGTAAGTCGTGTGATAAGTTCCATAAATCCTGTTTAGTTTTCGAATTTAATTAAAAGTATTAAATATTTATTCATTTGATAAGAATATAATTTACTCATTTTAAGATAAAAAAATAAAAAAAACAAGTTGGATTAAAACATTTGCTGTCTATAATAATAAAAATTTTCTAAAAAGAAAAAAAATGAAGCACTCAAGATAAATTTTATTTTTTAAATAAGTGTTCAGAGTTAAAAAAAAATTAAAAATTAATATAATATTTATTTTCGTGGTTAATCCTGGATAATTGAAATAATCATGAAGAAATTTAATATATATAAACACACATTTAATGTATCTAAAAGTTTAGATAATTATTAAATTTAATATTCGTTTTTTACTTTTCTCTCAACATCATTAATCTCTCTTATAGTAAATAATTCATAAAAATCTCATTAATAAAATTATTTAAAAATTGAAACATTTATTTGAAAGAATCTCTAAGCTTTTATTATTCTAACAAGATTGTATGTAGCATAAAAACTATGTATAAATAGGTAAATCTAAGAGCTTTTAAATGAACGGAAATATCTGTGAACATCTTTCAGGTGCATATATTTCAGATGCATATATAACATCTATAACAGGTACTATCATCAGGCATCATCTATATCAGGTGCATATAAAACAGGTATTTCAGGTGCATATATAACATTTTTCAGATGAATATATTTGCACCCACAGCTAATAATATAAAATAATTAATACACATACAATTTATATTTATCTGCGAAACGCATAAAAATTGCTAATGATGGTTACACAATTTATGTTCATTAAAATAACTTGTCACCATCTTTAGATTCAAATGTAATAAAAATTAAGTGCATAAATAAAATCGATCATCTTACTGAAAAATTAAGTGTAAGGTGGCTAAAAGGAAGTACTGTATTGTAGAAAATAAAAAAATTCGTTTTTAAATTAAGGTAATTAGAAAACCATACTCATTATTTCAATATACAATTTTATCATTTGAACTGAATTCGGAAATTATCATTCGAATTTTGATGAAATGCCTTAACAAAGAGAAATGGGAATGAAGCATACATTAAGCCTAAAATTATAAAAAGTAACTAAGTTCAAAGTTTCGAACCATTTAGTTATACCAACTAAATGAAATAATATCAAACACCTGCACATCATGATTAATTAGTTTCTTCTCTGTATGGTAACTTTTTACACATAAGAATTTATTCGTCCAAAATATAATTTAAATAGATTCCGAATCGTTGCAATTATTTAGCCAAATCGGTAGATGAAGTTTATGAACAGTTCAATTGCACATCAAACCTTCGACTATTTAAGTACTAACTATTATGTAAATAGTTGAAGTTAAATTTTTACCACACATATATTTATGTTCTACATGAAAACTGTTGATATAATTTAATGTAATATTTGGAAATATTACTCACAACACTTCCATCAATTTCTATAAAATATAAGTTCAAATATTTTATAATATTATTTCATTTTGTAAGAAAAATATAAGGATTATGTCTAGCTTTGTTTCATTAAGTAAATACGTATAGATAAAAATCCTGTTATTTAAAAATGTATTTATTGTAGCTAATAAAGCGAATCATTAAAATAAAAGAAAAAATAGATTTATTCTCAATTTTGGTTTATGTTGCAACAAATACCACCTGAAACTATAGGGAAAAAGATAGCCTGCTAATTGCCAAGCAAAGCACCGGATGTGAGGAAGTAGGAAAATCCACTTGAAATTTCTGTTTCGTAAGTGTAGCAAATGTTCTTGGACGCTTTGTAAACTAAAAATTCCTTTTTTTTTTTACTTTCTATGGGAGTGAGAAAGTAATAAAAACCCATTAGGAAATTAGTGAATGATGAACCCATATAAAAAATGACTAAAAAAACTGGGTGCGACTGGGTTATTTCTAAATATTTTTTTGATTCATGGCTTCTTGCAAAACTCTAGCAGGAAATTTCTTGCAGAATTTAGATCTTCTTTGGGTGCGTTTACCTCCTGCACTTTTTGAACTTATCTTGCACAATTCTTTTTGACTTTGTTGAAACATTTTTCGTGAACGTCCTTTCCTGTTATCAAAAGTTAATGATTTGATGAAATCGAAATCTCACTTTGGTGTATATATCCAGAGGGCACAAGTTTATTACTGTTTTTCTGCCTAAAGATTTGCTGACTTTTATTTGTTACAGATCAATATTTCCTTTTCAGTATCAAGTGTTAATATGATTTATGCATTACTTTATTTTTCAATTTCTAAAATTTTTTTTTAAAAAAATTATTTGTCATTCATTAAAATTTATTATGTCATAATTGTTCAATCTGTAAAAAACTAGTTGAGAGTTTCAGGCAATTTTTTGTTATAAAGTCAACCTTTCAATTAACAATAATCATTCTTACAGAAACTTTATCAAATATTGAGTAAAAGCTTTGAGATACATTGATTATCTAATTTTTAAATTTTAAGAACTTTTAGATATTTTTTCATTAAAGTTCGATTATATGTGCATTAAAAAGTAATTCATATAAAAAGAAAATTTTAAAATATTTTTGAATATTTAAAGCTACTTCTCTGGAATAAAACTGTTAACACTTCACTAGCACCAACATATTTTTCATTTTCAATTATCAATAGTAAAAGTGTTGCTCCATCATTTAATTCAAAATTGCAATCACTAATTATTCACGAAGTTCACATATTTAAATAATAATCGCATGAATTTAACAACTATTTCTATAAATAAATTCAAGATAATCTACAATATTTTCACAAAGAATCAAAACCAAAACAGTTATTATGCTTTTAAGATGATGAATCTAAGAATGCAATGCGCTTTATTTAATCACAAGCTCTACCATATACTTATCACAAATAAAAGAAGCTTACATAATACTTTTGGCTGGAATTGTATTTTTGCTGAAAGGAAAAACATTCTACTTCACTAGCACAAAAAGACTTATAAATCAACCTTTTATTATAAGGAGCGTCACCCAGAAAAAATATAGACGGCTTTTTCTGAAGGTAAGGTCTTTTGTTCCATCTTTTATAGTCACCTGTACTCTTTAGCGTGTTCGTCATATCACAGAGGGGAACGTAAGGTACTCAAGGTCTATATTAGTGATATTTACGTCTTTTTGTGACATAATATTCTTTGATGGGATTCAGCTTCACTTTCTGTCTATCTTTTTTTTTTTTTCTTTTACAAGTTCATGACTTTTGAAGAATTTTACCAATTCAACAATGACGAATGTATATTTGCTATTATGCTTAAATGAATGATGAAATTAATTTATAAATACTGTTTGTTTCCTTGAAATTTTAAAACATGTATTTTGCGAGACGCAAAAAACACAAAAGTTCATTTTGGGACTACATTCTTTTATAAAAAAACATTGCTGTTGAATTATTTAATAATATTCTCGATATAGCATTAATTGCTTAATGATGTTCATAATTCAGTTGTGTATGGTTTTAAATACATCAATATGACAGTCAAAATTTTTCTTTTAAATATTTAATTCACGAACACAAACAAACTATAACAATTAAAATATAAATAATAACAAGTATATATTTTTATTTATATTTTGATTGTTACATTTTTTATTAATATTATCAATTATTGACCGGTATGTTTCAAAAGTTTTCAATTGTTTGTAACTAGGTTTTTTAAAAAATACAATAAAGAAAGCTTGATTGTAAATAAATCTACTTGAAAAATGGAAAAATATTTTTTGAAACTAACTGTATGACTGAATAATTTTCTTATAAAAAGTAATCTAATTATCTACAAAAAATCAATAAATAACTTAGAGCATTTTTTAAAATGGAGCTATTGAAATTTTGTAGGAGTCGGAAAAAATTGTAGGTGAAATTCAAAAGAAACAACATCTGTATGAATAAAATAATATTCAAACAAATCAAATATAAAGGAGGATAACTCAATAATATTCGACAAAATATAGCCCAAAAGCAATACTTAAAATTTTAGTCATAGCTTGAAGATTACTTTTAATATTGAACATAATTTTTTAACATTGAAGATATATTAGAGATGTTAAATATTTCATTAAAACAAAATTTGATGAAAGCAGATTCTGCGTTTAAATATTGCTTAAAAAAGGGAAATTAATCATGAAATTATAATGGTAATTTCATCTACACATTTGTAGAAGCAAACAGGATATTCTTCTGGTGGAATAATCATGCAGATTGATAATATAGATGGTATATGTTGACTTCTGAAAAAAAATCACCCACCACATTCCATCTTTAATTACGAGTTGTGCTCTGAAATAAATGGTATCGTTAATAATTTTGGAATATTTTTGAAATATGTATAATTTTGAGAATTATGGAAAAATCAAATCTACTTTTGATCAAGTATTATTATAGCAACATCATCGACAGATTTGTTTTGCAAGGTTAAGAAACAACCCTTTTTTAATAACAATGATGAAATAACTCTTTAAAATATTTACAGAAAGCTAAAATCTTTATCAACCTAAGCGATTACGTTCAATTTTATGTGAACTTTAATGAGAGTTAATTTTAAAAACTTACTTTTTTTCTTTTAAGGCCTATTCGGGTAATAAGAAATAAAAAATGTTACATAAAATATAGTCAAAATATTTTTCTACTTACAAGTTCTTAAAAATTGCAGTAAGAATGAAACGAAATAGTAATAATTTCAGGTAACACTAATCCCATATAAAACTGTACAATAATGTACAACAGATTTATAAATTTGAATTTTTTAATCTGATATAATCACTCATCTGTGTGTGTGTAAAACAGATTTAAAATATGTTATCATATTTGAAATTTCCATGTGTATAAAGACTATTTCAAAAAAAAGAAAACATACGCAAAAGAATTCTTTCAGAATATGTGAATAGGATAATTAATAATTATATTTTATAAATAGTAAACAACTTCAATAAGAAATTATAATGATAAAATGTAATTTTTTATTTTGTATTATTTAAACTCTATTCTAATTTAATTTTGCGCCAAACTAGAAATAGCAAATATTGGTAAAGTTAGTAACTTATTTTCAATTTATAAGCATACAATAATAATTAATTAATAGCATTATTTTGAAAAAAGAATAAAAATAAATAAAGGAATTTTTTATACATAAATTTATTTAGATATTATGTTTAGATTCTATAAAACGAAAGTAATTGTTTGAAAGTTATCAATAGAAGAAAAAAGTAGTCAATCAAATTTTCCCCAATTTAACTAATTTAAAATTCTAGTTTTTCAGTTATTTATTAAATGAAATTAGAAAATTTTATGAACTATACATTATATTAAAAACTACGTATTATTAATTATCATATTTTATCAATAAAAATTACTTTTATTACTTCAATATTTTTATTAAATTATTATCAATTTTTACTGAGCTATATTCAATACCAAACTTAGTTTCAAATGAAGATAACATTAACTTAACCAAACTTTCGAAATAAATACTATTACAGATATCTTAAAGCTATTATAGATGTTTCTTTTAAATGTTGCAATATATATTTTCTACAAAAATATGATTCTTGCATATTACATTTATTATTCGAATTGGATAAAATTTTAATTATTCAAATTGACAATTCTATGAATTGCTTGCTCATTTTAAATTATATATATTACAAAAAATGAACTTATTATTTGTGAAATGTTTTAAAAAAACGTAAAATAAAATTGTCATAAAGTACACAATACTTTCATTATTCTGAAACAAGTCTTTTATTAATTGTATTTTCGCATTAATAGAAAAGAAAGCTTATACAAAATAAAATTTAAAAAATAAATTTATTAATTACTATATCTGTGAATAATTTTTCATTAAAAATAATAATATTGATATATGAATTAATCGCTTATCATACAAATTAGGAAAAATTATTACTTAAACTTTTGTGAAAATATCTTTTTACCAAAGAGCGCAAATTATATAAGAATAATTAATCTTCGAAAAAGAATAGCATTCACAGATCTGGTGAATGCGAAGCTCTTGCTAAACGAAACCACTCGAACGACAATTGCGTCGAGCAAATATGGCGAATGATTTCAAGGAGGACAACGTGAAAATATAGCTCGCTAGCTCTCGACCTAAAATCGCACTCGAGTTCGTTCAACTCGCCCGACGAAAGTTAGGTCAAAAACGGGATTTTGCGTCATCCTTCACTTCGCACGTACATAACGAGTCCTTCCTTCCTCTACTCACAAAAAAAGGGATATTTTATAGGGAATTTGTACACCGTAGGGAAATATTTCCTTCTATAAGCTATGCAATTTCTGACAAAACATTTTATGAATTATTTACATAAATTTTTATTTTAAAAACGTACACAATAATGTAATATTTAATAAGTTATTTTTATATAAGGTCAAATGAAATTTATGACTTTGTAAATATCGAGAATTCGAAGTTGCTTAAAGTAAATCAAATTTAAAAAAATGTAATTAAAAATATTAGAGTTTCGAATGTAGAAGCTTTTTTTTTTTATTCAAATCGTAGTATTTGTAAATATCAAGGATTCAAAGTCCATAGTAAATAGAACAGAACAAAAGAAAAAAATTCATTTAAAAATATTGGAATTGAATTTAATTGAATTGGAGTTTAAAAAATAAGATCTTATTGAAATTGTATTATTTCTCAGCAAGGAATTCCATAATCTTTATCTTAGAAAATTTTTTAACATTTAACACAAAATCTTCCCTACAGAATATAATTTAATAATTCATGAGAATTTTTATTTTAATTTATTCATTGATTTAATTTGATGAGGAGAATTAATTTAATGATATCTCGTAAAATCATCCACAAATTCTAGTTTTTAACCCATAAATCGTAGCAGATCCCCATAATTCATATAGTTTTTAAATAAAAAAAATTCTAATATTATTACAGACACAATAATACTTTTTAAATTAAACTAATTAACTTTGTCAAATGAATTCGTAAATTTAATGCATTTCTCTAATAAAATGTATGCTTTAATTTTGACAGTTTATTCTCATCTCAATGTTTCATGTTAAACACATGTTAAATTATTCGATTAAGAAAGATTTATAAATTTATTATTGTCATAGTTTAATAACGTATGTGTTGTAAAAAAATTATAAAAATACAAAATTTCTCCAAGCTTACAATTTGAGAAAATTCAGAATTCCTTTTTCATACTTTTAATTATTTTTTTTCAATTCTTGATGTTAAAAATGAAAAACTGAGCAAAAAATGACACAATCATTTACAAAATAAACATTTTTTTATTGCTTAACATTTGCTATGTAAATATACTCTTAATTTTTTATAGAATATTATAAAAATCTAGTATTAATAAACATTAGAAAAATGCAAAGTTTTCCCAAAAATATTTCTGTTGAGTGCTTAGGTTAAGAACTTAGTTTTAAATTTATGAGTAGTTGAAATGAGAATTTTTCTTTATTGCCAAAAATATTTATTTTTTGAAATAGATTTATAATACATTGTTATTTAAATGTTGCTCTTTTTTGCAATTTGTAATGCAATGTTTATTTTTCAATCTGTATGTTTATAATTTGTATTTTCAAATGAATTTTTTTAAAATTCAGTTGTTACTTAAAGTTATAAATTTTATCAATTTATTTTCAATGACTTAAATTATATGATAAATTGAAATATATAAATATTTTTGTAATGATGCCGATTTTTTTATTATTTTTCTTTTGAATATTCATAAAAAGATTACTAAAAACAAATACTGTAAACTTTTCTAAATAGTTAAAAGAAATTTCAATTCACATTGAAGCAATTAATATAATTCCAAGCAGAAATTAAAGAAGTACAGGGAAACTTAAGTTAAATACCAAACACACAAGTTTAAAAAATTATTACTTTTATAGAATTAATCTTATAATGCAAATAATAACAGCCTGATTTTCTATGATGATCTTCTTATTAACTAACATTTTTAAATAATACAATATAGCATTTTTAAGATTTATATTGAAGTAATAACATATATTTATTAAGGTTTTTATTCAAAACAATATTCTTAAATATTGCAAAAATATTTTTGCTTTTTTGTAATCGATTCATTAATAATAATTTCTATTTAAATAATCATGAAGTTAAAATATTCTTCTTTTATTATTTAAAAAATATTTATAGAAGAAATTCTTCTCCTACTTCCATATTTTATTTTATTCTTCTATCTCAGTCCTCTGAATTTTTCCAACTGACTTTAGAAAGTGAAATGAAAGCGAGTAGGCGGGATTAATTGAATGACGTCATGCCTGTCATAGAGAGGCTGGGCCAATCGCGACCATGGACTTTTTTTATTACACAGCAGGGCAACGACCTACCCAAAAGGTGACACGCTTTCGGCTTAGCTCGTGACCCCAAAATTCACGTGACTGCATGAGCATGAAAGAAGCGCTGGTGATCGCAACGCCCGCTCGTGGCAACACTGGGAAGTGTGTTACAAGGTCACGATGGTGAAAGTAAAGGGATTGAAGTTTTTCTTCTTTAATTTGCATTTTCCCCATTGGATGAAAAGATCTTTTCGCGAAAAATAAACAATGTTCCACTGGTTAGGATTTATATACTTATCAATCACACACATACAAGATTTCTTTTATTACTATAGCTTTTGTACATTATATTTAACATTGAAGATTCTATTTAATTATTTCAAATTAATTGAAATTCATTTATTTAGAATATTTTTTATTTTTTATGTATGAAAAATTTGTGTAAAGGTAATGTAAATGTTTAAACAAATTTAATGAATGATACATTTCTTCACATATTTTTAATTATATTTCCAAAATTAAGAATTTTAAGTTCATATATATTCTCCGTAACTATCCTTATAAAAATGTTTTAAATAAATAGAAGTATGATAATACACAGAATATATAGATACGTATATATATTAAGCTACTTTTATTATTATATTTGCACTTTTTTCAACTATAGGAGTAATATTTTAAATTAAAATTTAAAAATTCGATATATAAATGTAAAAAGGAATGTGATATTACTAACTGCAAAACGTGTGATTTCACCATGAAACTAAATCTTAATATTTCAGGTATTTTAAAAATGAGTTTTATAAAAATAAATATGGAGTGTATAAAATAATATTTATTACCATAAATTAAGAAAAAACACACGATAAATGTATTTATAAGAACACAAAAATAAATCTCAGTTGTTTGTTTCAGAAAAATTAGTCACAAAAATATTTTGACATTAAATTATAAATCTGAAGAAAACGCATGGAAAAATACAATTTAAATATAAATAAAGCCTCGATATATGAAGAATGTTTATTTCATTACCACAACGTGTTAAAAAGTGATAATAAAGAAAATAAATATGAGTTTAGGGGAAAAAAAGAACACTTTGCTTATAAAACACGTTAAGATAGTTTTCCTACTTTCCATATGTACTTGCTGGGAAACTAGTTTTACTGGGATCAATTTTTATTTATATTTTTTTATATATATATTTTTTAAAAATTTTTATTAATTTATTCATATTTATTTTTTTAAAACCTCATTTATATTACGGTTAAATTTACAAAAGGAAATAAATACGAACTGTTTTTCTAAAACTGAAAGTATAACAAAATTTCAATTTTAAATAAAATATTTTATTTTCAAAAATGAAAAATACTTAAAGAAAAACTCTTTTATAATAACGTGAAGTTGTAACAAATTTCTGCGTTAAAGAGTTGAAAAATAAAAAAAATTTTTTACATATATTTCTAAATATATTTTATTTAGACAACAATTATATTTATAAAAGTGTATTATAGAATTATTTATTCTAGATATTCTTCTTAAGCAAATTATAGCCTGAAGATTACGTAACTATGAGTCTTTTAAGAAATATTTATTTAAAAATAAACAACAGAGTTGTACAAGCCGGAAAAATTCCTAATATCCTATTCTGCTTCATTTTTAAATGGTTTCCTTTTTTCATCGAGAGTAAATAAAGCATAAAAAAAAGCATCGTATGAACTTTAGATGCTTGCTTTAAAACAAGAAGTAGCATGGCTAAGACTTCCGGGTGTTATGGAATTTTTAGGTCGAGCTGAATGAGCCGGCTATTTTTATTTTGAACCTGGTTAAAATATTTTTTTTTATGTTCACGTGAAAGGATTATGATACGGAACAGGACTTAAGGGGTCAAAGGAAAGCATAAACTTTAAGGAGAAAGTGAATCGAGTGTCAAAAGGAAGTGAAATAAATATTTTAAGTATAATGAAATTCTTTTCGATCAAAGAATATTTAATTTATAAAATATTATGTAAGACAAATTATATAATATAAAATAATATATAAAATAAAACAGTATGTTTTAATTTAGGGAAATAATAATAATGAAATTGTACATTTAATTAAAACATTTTAATAAAATTTTATACTATTAGATCCAAAATTTTAAACATAATTTTGCTTATGGAATACAATTTTTCAAGTAATTATTTTGATATTTTTGGAAAAGAAGTCGTTTAAAAGAATTAGACATTAAGTTTTAATAGTAAAAAATAGCTCATTTATTCAATATATGTTATTCATTTATACAATATTTTACATATTCAATATGATACATTATTCTCAGTTGTATAAATAAAAAGAATACGAAATATACCGATTAATAAACACCTTTCATCGAATAATTATATAGAATTTTTTATATACATTCAGATGCAAATAATATTTAAATAAATTCCATTGTTAAATATTATTTATTTTCTATTTCCTGCTATTTTTTGCTATATATTTTGAGCAATGTATCTAAAAATCAATACAAAAAAATAATAAATGTAAAGTGCTTTTGTGACTTTTTTCATCTACGTATGATCAATTACTCTAAATACAGAATTAATTTTGCTGAAAATCATTTCTAGGAAATAAAGTAGTTATCATTTAATAGATACAAAACTATCTTAGCAAATCTAGTAAAGCATAATGAGTTATTAATTAATTTTTTAAATAAAATTTATAATCCAATATAAATAGTTCTAGTAATATTAGGGTCGCATTAGAGTTACCAAGTCAACAATTAATGACTGCTTCTAAAAAATTATAAAAAAAAGTATATCTTTGATGGTTTTACCGTATTGAAAGATTGACTTGTGCTTATTGATTATCTTGTTGATTATTTTGATTTTTGATCATTTATAGACTATTTCAGGATACCATAAAAAGTATTAAAACTGTAAATAACATTGTCTTCCTGATGAGTTAAATGCATATTTATTGAAGGAAAAAGGGAATTGTTAATTATCTTGTAAAATTCATAAATATCTTTATTGAAATCCTTTACAAAATGCAATTAGCTTCCATTGTATAAAAATTTAAACTCAGATTACAACAAAATGTTAAAACTAAAATTTCTTAGAACGCGTTTTTAATGTAAAAAATGCAATGGTTTGAAGCGAAATTTTTAAATAATTACAATTTGTGGGTAATACAAACTAATATAGAAATTATCAATATTCTATTTTTTAAGCTATAGTATATACCTTATTGTATTTTATATCGTTTATTTCAATAACTGACACATTAAGGATCTTAAATCAATTTAAAAAATAATTTTATTAATTAAACTTTGAATAAAAATAAAAAATGCGTGTATGATTACAAATGATAATTTAATTAATTAAAAGTAAGTAACAGAAATTATGTTTAATCAATAACATTAATAGAGTTAAAATTATTTATCACACATAGTATTTTGTTAAGTATAATTATTATAATTTGCATTTCTTACTATTATTGAAATAATTTGTTTAAGTATAGTTAAATTTAAAAATGAAATCGTTTCAATAATGTTAATTATGTAATATTCATAAAAACAAGAATATTTTTAGAAATAGCTATCATTTTAAGTGCAAAAGTAACCCCGGTGTGTGCACCTCACTCTAGAAAGGTGCACCGAAATTTAACCGGAAATAAAATAAGTTGATGCCAGGAATAGGAAATAGTTACAGAACTTAAAATAACGGATTTTCACGCGCTGAAACTGTCTCTCATTTTTCAAAACCGGATAATTACACAGTTGTCTCATTGGTTATTACAAAAGTGTGTAACTGTCCGCAGTTCCTCATTCGAATCCCCTTTTTTCCCTTTCCTGTCCCGCTACCTACTGGTGCTCACTAAAAAGCTCCCTGTCCCTCAGCCTTTCAGCACGCGGAAGATGGTTGTACGCTCAATAACGGGGTGAAGGCCAACACAACCACCACTTTCCATTATTCCAACAAAAGCAGAATCAGTAGGTAGAACGGGGCTTATTGGGGGTAAAGCATAGGGTAAGCACTGCGTCATTTCCGCGGGTTCAAGGTTGGTCAACAGTGTTTTTCCCTGTGCGAGGGAAAAAAACGTCCCTTCTTGTTAGCTCTAGTTTAAAATATAAATTTTGTATTCATTTTAACCTATAAAGGAGTAGTTAAACAGTCTACACTTTTAATTGAGCCAGTAACAGCATTTTATAAAAGAAATTCTGAAAATTCTTCATTCAAAGGGGTACATTTTTTAGTTTACATTTTTATCATAAAAAAATTAACTTTGAAATTAAGCTATATAAATAATTTTTAATTTATTCATATGTGTGTTAAAAAGCTTAAAATATTACTAAAATAAAAATTTGAAGTACGGCCATTATTGAAAGCTGAAACAGTAAAGATCTCATAAAATTTCCTAAAAATCTTATTTATATTAAACGTATGCTTAAAATTATGCACTTAAATAATTTAAAAATTTCATTTATTAAATATTTAAATTATAATAAATTTAAATTAGTTTATTATTAAATGCATTACATCATAATTTAACTTGTAGTTTAATTTTATTTTTCCGAAAGAGCAAAGTTGTAGATTTATGTATTATTTTGAATCACAACATTTTGATTTATGAAATGAATATATTATAAGAGAGTACTTTGAAAGAATAATAAAAGTCTGACAAAGTATTCATATAAACTAATCTTTTTATGTTTATTAAATACCTTAAATTTATTTAATAAATACTTCTACTCCATAAATTACATCTTTCATTATAGTAGACTGGTAGGGATTTTGTAACAGATCATGGGGAAAAACAGGGAATCATGAAACAGGTATACACGGGCAAATTCGCAAGGGGTAGGGAATTTTTTGTGAACTGAGAGTCGGAGTTCAAGGTGGGTCAAAAACCTGATGAACAAACCCATCATCTGCCATGCAGAGAGAGGGGTAGATTCTGGGAAAAAATGAAATGGGTTGAATAAAAAAGTGAACAGAACTGTATTTTTTCATTCGGTTTTCAGGGTCTCAATACCATTGTATCTGTTCATATCCTGCTTTTTTGAATAACAGACAAAACCAAGTTAAATGGAAATGAAAATCGACATTGCATAATTTTTCGACAGCTAAAATAACTTAAAAATATCAAATACAAATTGAAGATATATTGAGTTAAACTAAAATATGTAACAAATTTTTATTAGTGTAAATTAAAAAAAACTTTTATAGCCTTTTTCTTGGTATATATACTTTTATATTATTGTTGAAGATTTCATTAAATAAAATGTAATTTACGTGCTTTGTAGTTTTTAAATGTGCAATGTTTTACTTTTGTTAAACCATGCTATTTTTTTCTCATTATTCCATTGTCAAAGCGATGTTACTTGATAATTATATTCATTTTTTAATGATTGCTATTATTCAATGCATTAATTCCAATTAATTGTGATTTTCATTTTTATAAATATGTGAGCATATTCCATCATAGAAAAGAGCACTAGTGTTTTTTCCTCCTCATTTTCCCGTTATAAGTTTCAGATTTTTTTGAAAGGTATTAATTAAGATTGTAGTTTGAATTACTTTATGTCAAAGCAAATTTCACTCTCGCAATCTTCTTTAATAATGTCATTTAATCTTTAAAAAAGTTTTCTTTGTGAAAACATCTGATGAAAAAAACCTAAAAACTAAAATAATTCTTCATCTCAAAAGTCATGAAAGACTATAATGAATTATAAAAGTACATTTCATAAAAAGATTTTCTTGATATTTCGTAGCGTGTTTCTTTTAAATTTGAATTCAGATTAATCCAACTCATATTGTCTTCATTTTTGATCTTTGAAACAAAATACAAATGTTCCAAAGGCGTACGGTACAATGGAACAAATTGCCCCACAAGGCACCTCCGTGTTTAACCCTTGTTTTATCGTTAAAATATATACAGATCTATTGTTTTCCATCATTGTTATGTCATCCTTTAAAAATGTAGTGCAAGTCCAAGAAGAAAATAAATATAAGTTCTTAAAATGGGGGAAAATCAAAATGATGCGAGCTGGATAAAAACACTCATTTAAATACTGATCTACATTCAGAGACAAAGGCGCCACGAGTTTTCCCTTTTCAATTCACACGATCGGGACCACCCCATACCTAGACTAAGATAGACAGAAGCAGTCCGCTCAATGAAAAAATAAATAAATAAAAAATGAAGCAGGTCTACCGCGGTTCAGGTAAAGTGAAAACGCCTAACTATGTATTAAGGTCAGAAAGTTTAGGTAGGACAACAAACTTTATGTGGGTCAACTACAGCACCCATAACCTATATATATATTTTTTTTTCAATACTAAAACAAACGTAATAGCGAAAAAAAGAATTACATACGATTTAGTAGTAAAAGTTCTGTCTTTTTATTTGCTTTTAATGTCGATTTCGTGAGGGAGATTTCCTTTTTCATGCACTTTCGTAGTTGTGGTCACAGTTAAGACGGGAATTGATTTCGTTTGTGGTGAGCTCGCGCTATATTAGTATAAAAGTGCTAGAATTTAATTTTAAGTCTTTTTTTATTTTTAGGCAGCATATATTGTGAATGACAAGTTTTCTTCCTCTTTTAATATTAATGTTCAAATGCAATTTTTGTGTTGCAACAATTTTAGTCTCAATTATATTTTTCTTATTTTTACGGAAATGAATAAAAAATATTTTATTAACTATTTCATAAATAAAACCATGAAAAAAATTTGAATTATATTAATAAATTAACATTTTATTTATCAATAAGATTTGTTTGAAAACAAAAATTTTAACTTGCAAAATTTTATAAAATAATATTACATTATAAACTTGAAATAATATAATTTTTGTAAAAGGAAGTAAATTTTTTATGAAATATCCTAATTCTCTTTCTTAACGAATAATCTTAAATAATTTAAATTTTTCCTCCTATTTAATAGGCGAGTAAAATTCATTTAAAATACTACTAAGAGAATCATAATTATTTAAATAATAATAAATACATTACATAAGTCTATCAAAAATTACTTTATTTTACAATCATATATATATATATATATATATATATATATATATATATATATATATATATATATATTACATTGAAAATAGTTATAAATAATGGTCCTAAAATTTGATAACTTTAATAGAGCATAAATATATCTATGATAATTTACATACTATTTAAATTATATTCATATAGTTATACAGGCCATACTTACATAAATATAAGTATCATCTGATCAATTTTTTTTTAGAAAAAAAACTACATAGCAATTGTTAGAAAAATTAAAGCAATTTAAATGAAATAAAACTAGGTGACTTTTATTTTATTTTCCAAAATATTTTTATTCTTAGATTTTATAACCAATAATTTTCAATTATAAAGTTTTATAAAACGCAATAGAATTTCGGTTTCCGCATTGCACATTAATATCAAGACACAGTTACACAGGTTTAAAATGTACATCTATTTGATCTAACATAATTTTTTGTTTCTGAAATGAATTTTCATTACATTTAAAAAATTGCTCAAAATGGATATTTTGTTAGAGATTTAAATTGTTACCTAATGAATCACACATTTTTCTGAAACTATAAAATTTTCTTTATTTTTCATATTTTCAATTTTGCTTTTCTAAAAACGTATTTTCAAACAAACTACCGAAAATTTTTCCCTCAACACATGACATACATATTTGCCTATCAATTCTGACTGAACTTTCGTGAAAGGAATGAAGACAATTAGTTCTTGGGTGCAGATCTTCAGACCACATGAAGGGGAGATTTTATTAGTAGGCGAATCCATATATATATATATATATATATATATATATATATATATATATATATATATATATATATATATATATATATATATACATATATATATATATATAAATATATATATTTGTTGCCGCTTCTACCGATTCTTTAGATTTTTCTCAGAAATTCTTTATTGACTGTAACAATGACAGTTTCTATAGAAACAAATGAAGTATGGGATCGCGTACTAGAAAAGGTTCAGTTTCAGCTGTTTTTAATGCAGAATACGCTAAAAATAGTTGTTTTTTCTTAGAATTATATTGGCACTCACGAATGTAAGAAAATATAGCATAATGTACAAAATTAATAAATGACTCTTTACTCTATTCAAAAACAGAATCAACTGAGGCATTTTCACGACAAATGATAAGTACAGAAAGTGGCAGCGTAAATATAATTTTTGCTATATTCGAAACTTAATCAACAATTTCATTAAGTTATAATGTTTAAATGTTCTTGGTGAGATTTACCTTTCTAAAATAATCATAAATTTTAACTTTTTGGAAAAAAATAGTTTGAAAATTTTATATTTATTCTAGGAAAAAATTGTGAAATTATAATTAATGTCTGAATATCTTAATAAAAATAATTAGATTTTATTCCAAGATTTGTAAAACATATATTTTCTCATCAGAATAAATAAATAAATAGCTAAGATTCCTTGCTTGCTTTTTTTTCATTTTCATTAATATCATATTTTAATTTTTATAGGTAAAAAGTGACTATGTTTGAGTAAATAACACTGAACATGAATTGTTATTTGTATTCATTATCGTACACTACCATTTTACAATTTTTTAAATATTCCATTTGAATACTTTTTATTTAATTAATAGTAATATCGTACATAACACTTGTTTTGTGAAGATGTTTTGTTAACAACAATTTTTACTATAAAGTATATTAAAAACATAAAATAAAACGCAATTTTCTTTTTTTACATAAAAATTATATAATAATTACAAGGAAGGTTACGCAATGAAGTGAAACAAAAAATAAAATAATTTGCATAAATTTTGTCTTGACAATCGTGAAAAATAGCAGCAACATAAAAATATGAAAAACTAATTTTTTCTCATTAATTCCGATATTATTTCTCACCAATTTTTCTCTTATAATAATTGGTGAACAACTGATTATGTAGATATATATAAAAAGCTTTTGAAGTGTTAAAATTTAGTTTCTTTCATGTATTACTAATTTTCATCGCATTACAACATAATAGCAGCAATTTAATGCATAAAATTTGTAGTATATTTTGCATCTTTATTTAATATAGCAAATGTTTATTTTCAGTAGCTTCTTGTTTTCACATGTTACACCGGAAACCAAACAAACCACCTCTTATTGTAACTTACATCAAGTAATTCATTGAAAAAATCTCTTTTTTCAGAAAATATATCGGAGGTTTTAAATGAGATTCTGGTTTACGCGAACATATATATTAAACAATACAATAAAAATATTATGAGAACTTACCAATGGGTTCTGTTGGCACGGAATTATTGTTGCAATTATTATTTGGCAGCGAATCTTCAATAATACAGTCGATAGTATCGTCCTCTCCCATGTTTGTTAAATATTCTAATGATATGAATATGCACTAACACTTGCACACAAATACACAAGTACATAAACACTGAAAAATACACTTGTTCATGTGAAAAGCACTGTGAAATCCACCTCAAAAATCCTTCCGATTCCATAACGAAGCACAAAGAGTTAGCACAGTAGTAGAGTCAACACATTGGTAGCACATGGTTCTCATTAATGTACACATGGACTCAGCGTGAATATTCAAATGATGTACAAACAACAACAAACAAAAATCGGACGGAGCAAGGTGCCAGTAAGCGAAAATGTGTGACTGTTTTCCTAACTGTATCTGAGTTTCCCCACAACTTTCCCCGATCCATGAAAGCGGCGTGCGATTATTGGTTGAAGAAACTTCAACCCTGGCCGAGTGCGTTGAACTCCATGAGGGAAGGGAGGAAGAGGACGGGGTAAATTACGTCATGACCCATTGACATAATTCTGTGGCGGCTCCCGATACGAGGATCTGATTGGGTAAATCGAGAAAGAACGGACGGAGAGAAAGGATTTCTGGTTTTTGTTTTTGAGTTTTTGTTGATTTCTTTTTTTTTGTATTTTGGTGCTTTGTTTTCTCGATGAATCCTTTGTGTTCTTTGGTAGAATTATTAGATGTTCTGTTGTCGATTTTGGATCAACACGCTTTTATTTCTGATTTATTTTTAATTTCTTTACTTTTCTAACTTTTTTTCTGGTGCCCTTGAAACATCGATTGTTGGATGGCTTTTTTTATATTTCACAACTGAGTTAAAATTGGTTAAAAAGAGCTATTTCACACTCACTATTCGATGTATTGAACTATATATGCGCAATTTATTAACATGCATTAATGAAAAAATGCATACTAGCACTTACATATATATAATTATTTATGTAAATTTATTGAATATATTTTAAATTACAATGTAAATGAAATAAGGCATTTATTCTTTAAGTCTGGTTTTTTTTACATGCGTTTAGGTTCAAAATTTGATTGCTTTTACCTTTTTTCTCTGTTTGAATTTCTTAAGGAGATTCAGTTACAAAAAAATTAAAATAATTAAAAAAACTTTGATGAATATAGTTTTATTAGAAATATGGTAAAAATTGGTCATAAAAATGTAATTTAATTAGGGTGAAAATCTTTAAGAATAAGTTTTGACGAGTTATATAATTTTAAATTCATTGAATACTATAGCCAACAGTAACCTCAGAGCCTTTGTAATTATTTTTTTATTTTCATTTGTTTACGAATCTACTGAAATATATTAGTATTCCGTATCTATATTATTCAGAAATTTTTGAATATCAGCTGTTGAATTGCAGTAAGTCACTTATCTATGTGATAAATCCTAACTCTAGGCAAGGGACAGGGAAGTACCCCTGTACTTACTCACTCAATATAGTGTTTTAGTTCATATGAAAACTTCTCAATTATTGGTTTGTGTTCGAATTTCGTATGGGAATATGAAATGATTTCGGTCACTTTTTATAATGTCTAAGGGAGCTGTTATTAGAATTTCAACCTAGAAACCTATTTCTTTTGCGTATCAACACATTAATGTCAGTTAGAATAGCTTAATTTTTCGTTTTTTGCTCAAGTCAAATTTTAATGCATAATCTTCTGTTACAATTTTTTAACATTAAGTGTCAATAAATGTCATTATACAATTTATTTTATATTGTTCTACCGTAAAATTTAGAAAAAGATAGTGCAGTTTTAATTGGTTTTGGGTTCAGAGAAATTTAGAAATATCATACTTGTCTAATGTTTAATATAAAGTCAATATTTATTATTATTGGCTATTATAGAGCGAATATTTTGCAAAAAATGAAATTTTTGTAAATTTCTTAGATATTTTTGTAAGTTAAGCATTTTATGATAGTTTCTTAGATTAATTCTGGAAATATCTTATATTAGAATAATAACTACAAAAACAAAAATGGAAAAATTATAATTAAAATTACAAAAATTATATTCTATACAATTAAAATTTTACGTTCTTTCCCTATACATAACTGGTACTCTAAATATTGATTAAATTTTTCCAAATTTAAATAAATTTATATTTGCTAAATTGCTGATTTATAATTGCTTATTTAAAATTGCTCAACTTCAATCTGCACTATTACAAACAAAAGGCATGTAAATAAATTGTAAATACTTATCAGGCATAGAAAATTATATAAAAAATTAATTTAAATTTGTGAAATACAGTTAATTCAATTATTATGGAATGCCAAAGTAAAAGTGGCAAATTATTTAGCGAACATACATTTTAACATCGTTAAAATCTTTTGTTTAGTTTTTTATAGGGGTATTATTTGAATTTCTTGAAATTGTTAATAATATATATAAAATAAAGTTAAATTATTTTTATAGAATTATTTATAGAAATTAAAGTACAAAGTTCAATTGCTTAATTACTTCGTACAAAAATGATTAATGCATAAAAATTAAAATATAATAAACATTTACAATTTTAATGTGCATTTTATTGAAGTTTGATACTTAACGAAAAGCTCGATTACTTAATTTACTTCGATTAAAAATGACTAATGAATAAAAAATTAAAATTAATTTGACATTTATAACTTTTTTATGTGTTATATGTTGCTTACTCTTTTTCGAATAAAATTATTCTTAAATACATATTTTTTCGTATAATCGATTTAATCTGAAGTAATGCACACACACACACACACGCACACACACATATATATAGTTAATAGTATATTTTATAAAATACAATGAAAAATGCCAAATGGAGAATAGTACATTGAAAATAATAAATGGAAAACAATACACTGAAAACACTAAATGGAAAACAATACATTGAAAATACTTGAATTTCAAGGAAAATATCAAAGAAAGATATAAAATGGTATGAAGTACCAATATGGCCAACTTCTTCAGGGGGTGTTGACCACATTGGCACAAATTATGGCTTTTCTGCAATGGCCCAAGACATAGTCTTAAAGAAGCCAGTACACCCCAAAGCCATACCAAAAGTTCAAACCAAAATATCAAACCAGAATAAAAGAAGTAGAATTTAATCTAAAATATATAAGTCAAAATCCAATGTTGCCAAAATACATTTAATCCATAATAATCAAATTAAAACCATATCCAAATACAAGTCCAAATCTGCAAGAACCTCACCAAATACATAAATTAGCGACTAAGTGTAAACACTATCGGCATTTCAAGCTTCTTATAAGACCTTCAAGGCTTGGGTGACCCTTCTGTAGTATAGAACTACGCCTTACTTCACTCTTATAAGCAATGCTCTACAAGCCAAATAGTGTTTAATAAATTTCAACTTAATATAAATATACAATATTTGTAATAATTTAAACAACATCAATAAACAAATAAATAGACTAGAAAATATTTTAACTCGTAATGGCATTCCAACTAAATTTATTAAACACTATTTGGATATGGTTTTAATTTGATTATTATGGATTAAATGTATTTTGGCAACATTGGATTTTGACTTATATATTTTAGATTGAATTCTACTGCTTTTATTCTGGTTTGATATTTTGGTTTGATCTTTTGGTATGGCTTTGGGGTGTACTGGCTTCTTTAAGACTATTCTTGGGCCATTGCAGAAAAGCAATAATTTGTGCCAATGTGGTCAACACCCCCTGAAGAAGCTGGCCATATTGGTACTTCATTTCATTTTATATCTTTCTTTGATATTTTCCTTGAAATTCAAGTATTTTCAATGTATTGTTTTCCATTTAGTGTTTTCAGTTCAGTATCTAACCTTGCATTATATATATATATATATATATATATATATATATATATATATATATATATATATATATATATATATATATATATATATATATATATATATATATATATACGTACATTGAGGATACAAATTTAGTTTGAATTACAAATGGAAGTTATGTATTGCTATTTATTTCTATTACATATAAAAACATATCTTAATAAAATTTAAAAGTTGGATTTTTTTTTTAAAAGTCAACAATGCTTGCTGTTAATTTTTTGTAATTAATTATTTTAGTTTGAGTGTTAAGAATTCTTCAGTGTTAAATGGAAAAATCAAATTATTCTTGTAAATCGTGCAAAATACTTTTTCTTGTACAGAATCATATGCAATTTATTATTCTATTCTAAGAGACCTACTTTATACAACTCATCTTCTTGACTATAATAATTATATATTCATTTTCTTTTCATATTCTTTTTTTAGGATTTCGCCCTTTTTCGCTACATTTAATTTCCTGCTGCAAATGGAATAAGGTTAGTCTTCGAATATAATGGCGATTGTGACATGCTCTGATTACAATATTTATAAAAATCCTTCTATGTATGAAGCGGGATGTTTTAAGTTAAATAAAGATTTAATACCTTCCTTTCCATTTCACTTCATTTCTGCTCATATAATTTATGAGATTTGTTTTCTCATGAGACGCTTGCTTTCCTTCATATGTGTCAAGGTGAAGAAAAATAAAAATTTAGAACAGAGAATAAATTATATTCGTTTCATTATTTTAAAATTTAATGAAAGGGAAAATAAATAATCGTAACTTTTCCCTTTCATAAGATTTTCTCTTGAAGTAATTTAAGAGACATCTCCTCTTTTTTTTCTGCACTTAAGTTTTTATTTAACTTTTAAAAATTTCATTATCTTGTGAAAGTATAAAGAAAATTATGGGATAAACAAATGCTTAGATCCCGTTATTACATTTATTCGTTCTAGTATTATTAAAACTGAACGAAAGCAGAAATTAATAAGTTTAACAAAATAACAACTAGCGTAAAATAAAAATTAGTAAAAAATTTTCCCTTTTCATATGATTATGTTTTTTAGAGAGTTTTATTTTTTTCGAAACAATTATAAGGAGTTATTTCTTTGTTTCTAAGTACAAGTAATGTATTTCTAATATTTGAGTACAAGACAAGTAATGTATTATATTATACTATTAATATTCAATATATATTTTCTTCTTGTGAAGGAAATATATATTTTATATTTTCTTTATTTTATGTGAGAATAAGCAAATGTTTTGGGAGTTTGTTGATAAGACCAAAGTTCATAGGTTCAAATTAAGATTAAATGATAAAATAAATAAATTTGCTCTTATTTTATCATTAAATATTAATAAAGATTTCACATTAAGGTTTAATGATAAAATAAGTGTACATTTATTCATTTTGTAATTTAACATTGGTTAAAAGAAAAATACTGGTTTTCTTTTTCATATGAATTCATTTCTGCTCTGGAAATAACTAAGAGAACAACACTTTCTTGTTTTTAACTGAGCTTAATATTTTAATACATATTTTAAACTCTTTGTAAAATTATAATTAAATAATAATAAGATATTTTAATGACAATATGAAAAAGTAAATACAAAATTTACTCTTAAATACAATTACCCAAATATAAATGAAGTATATACATTTAAATGCTCATGTTCATTTTTATTAAATTATTTTAAAATTATTAACTCATACAATGAGAAACAAACAATCGTTTCCGAGTTATAGCTCACAGAAATCTAAGGATACTATATACAACTGCACAATGATGTACACAGATACAATATATAAAATTGTGATAACAATGTAATAGCAATGAATTCATACACGGAGAAACAACAATAATTTGTAAATTATAGTTCACAGAAATCTAAGGATTTGATAACAATGTATACAGTTACACGCTGATATATATAAATATAATGTATAAATATTTATAACAATATAACTGTGATCATTGAATAGTTTTTATATAATCGAAACACTTTTAGAACACAAGTTTCTGACAAAAGATTGCATATAACTAATATAACATCATTTGAAATAAATTATGTAAATTGTATGATGTAAATGGAATGGATTATATAAAGTATTTCTACAGTAAAGAGATTAATTTATTTAAAATTAATAATTATAATTCATTTTATTTAAATTATTGATTGAACAGGCTTTGGCACAGGTGCCGTATAATCCAGAAAGCCAAATTCTGAGATATGCGATTTTTTGGCGGATTTTCTCATGTATCTGGCAACCTCGTTTTAATTACGTCATACATATTGAGACCTATAAGAATTATGCAGAAAATTCTTATTTGGTAACCCTAGTATTTACGTCATCGAGGCAACATTTCTTCATCGCCGAAAAAAATTCAGAATTTGGAATCATGGATTATACAGCACCTGTGTCCAGACTTTAATATAAATCTTTGGATTCCAAAATATGGAAAATATTTTGTCATGGAATGAAATGGAATCCTACAATTGAATGTTACAGCTTTCTATTTATAGCTCCAAAACAAAGGTAAAACATTCATCTATTTAATACGTTTGTTCTCTAATTGTTAAAAAGCATGTTGTAATGAGAGGAACTTTGAAAAGAAATACAAATATTAACCTGTTGACAGTAGAATATTGTCATCTAAATAGTTTTGTAATGTAAAATTATTGAGTTGGCAGCAGATACTGAAACTAGATAGTTTAGTCGAATTTTTAGTTTCATACAATTTTAAAATTAAATGTGTTCAAGTTTCATTAGCATTTTATAGCAATTATTTATCAATTTCCCTTATTTATTGGATTACTTACAAGAACTCCGAAATAAATAATTAGGGATCAAAAATAAATTTATATTTTAAGTTACCATTTGAATACCATAGAAATAAAACTTTTATTTTACATAACTTATATTTTTGTATAACAAAATTAAATTATGAATAAAAAATGTGGATACGAAATAAAAAATAACATAAAAAGTAAGGGTGTCTTCTCTTCATCTTAAATATACTCTCACTAATATAATTTAGAGAGAATTCCACCAAAGATTTAAATACATGAAAAATTCTTTTGAGGAATCAAAATCGTGACACAAAGTTAGAGTTAATTAAAAATCCATCACGAGCGTTATTTCGAAACAAACCTTGAATTACAAATAAGCCATTTTCTTCTTAGTCTTCAATGCGAAAAGAAATATTGTACCAAGCAAACAGAATTAAATATATTGTGATATTTTGAATTCTGTAGTGTAAAATTTACGGTTTTTGTGTATGAGAATAACAAATCTTTGTGGAATATTTTGAATTAAAAGAGGTTCCACCCTGAGAAAAATCATGGCTGAGAAGTATCATTTTTCAGGGCGTCTTTGGCATTGCTATTCTTATTAAATGAGAGTGTTTTAGTTGCGCTTTTTATATGTATGTAGAATATATAATTAATATATTTATGTATAGGTAACATATTTCTTTATTCAATGAATTTATGATTTGTAATAATTCATACTTAGTAAAAATGTAAAAAATTAGTAAACTTTTTAAATGTTTAAATTTAATTAGCTTTTTTAACAGCATTTGAATAAAAATATTTTCTTAATATGTTTCTCTTGGGACACATAGTTTGTGTTCTTTTAGAAAATTTCTTGCTGTTGAATCATCAAAACATCTAAATACTCTCTCTTCTATATGAATTGAATCTCTGAGTAGTTATCATTATATATCATATATATATATATATATATATATATATATATATATATATATATATATATATATATATATATATATATATATATATATATATATATATATATATATATATATATATATATATATACATGCACGATATTTGGAGGGAAATGAAGAACAATAACAATAATACTAAAGATAAAATTTGAAAAATCATTGACAAGAATAAAACAATATACAATACAAAAGAGGAAATCATAGGGAATACGTCTTCATCAGGAGGGAGATGGTCAGCAATGCAAATTACAGACTCTTTTCTGACATGCACGAAGGATCTTCGCGCAATTACTCCGGCGAGTGTTTGTATTAAAGAAAAGCAGCATGAATGTATTTTTATCAAATATTAAAATTAAAATTATTTGGGGAGAGGAGGAATTGTTCGAAGATCTTTAAATATATCTCCTTTGTGCATATCAGAATGTCAGAAAAGAGTGTTTAATTTGCTTAGCTGACCATATTCCTCCTGATAAAGACGTGGTCCCTATGCTTTCATTCTGTTCTTTGTATTACATATTATTTTATTCTTATTAGTATATATATATATATATATATATATATATATATATATATATATATATATATATATATATATATATATATATATATATATAGTTAAATTATAATTATAAAAGATAATAATAAATTAACTAAGTAGTCTTTCATGCTTATGATTGAGTTCTCTGCAAATGTAAAGTTCTCTGCATACTTGAAAAGTATATATTTTGTTAGTCATAATTTAATAAAAAAAATAGAAATGTAACCACAAAATATATAGGTTTTATTAATTAATAATATATTATTTATTATTTTAAATTTTTAAGAAAGGAAATAAAGAATTTTCTTATTATTTATTTCGATCAGGTAATTTTTTTAAAAATTATCGTTAAATATTCTTAAATTAAATCAAGTACATTGATTTATTGTAAATAATTACCTATAAATTATGAAACTTTCATGGAATTCGGAAAATACAAGCAGAATTTGTAATATCATTGAATAAAAATAACACAAAAAGTTTATTATATAAAGAATAGACCATACTTTTCAAATGAAAGGTAATTAAAAGTTTAAATGTACGATTTTTTAAAGACTGGATTATTTGGAAGAAACAGTAAGAAAATTAAATAGAAAATTGTACTGATGCATAACTCAAATACAAAAATAGTTAGCTTTTCTCAACTATTTGTATAATAATTTTGACACAGTGAAATATAAAAATATGATATTTAACTTCAATGAATTAAGTCAGTTAATACAAAATTAAACATTGTGGATTTTAGCAAAGATAAAAATAACTAATAATACTGAGAATGGTATTAGAGACAAAATTATTTCCCTTGTTAATGCTAATTACTATGTAAATTATTGATTGCGTGAAACTCTGAAGTTATTTTACTACTCAATATGCTTTTACTGACAATCAAACAATACCATTTCGATGGAGTAAGAATGACAAGTCAAAGAAAGGTTACTGATATAACAAAACTAATTACTATAGCGTTTTTGGTGTATTCGGATATTGTCTGAAATAATTAACGGGAAAAATAGTTTTGAAGTTTTCGGTATAATTATTTGGTTTTGTTTCTGGTGTTGTCCATACTAACGTTCTTGTAAATTCAAATCTTAAATTTCAGGAAGTTTTAAATTACAACTGTATGTGTTGTCAAATAGAGTACAAATAGAAATTGCTTAGTTATTTTTGTGTTAAGAATGTCGTAGAATTATGGGAAACATTAGGAAATGTTTTATTTCACAAACACATCAAATGAAAGCCACTGTCTTTGCATGCTTTGAAAAGCCTAAAATGTATTAGCATTCCGACAACCAAGGTACGAATGTTTTTATTGGCACCAGTTAATTTGCTTTTTATATAATGAAGTAATCTTATTGTTTCACACACAAACCACAGAAGAATTAAATAACGTGTATGAAATTTCTCGACTTTTGCTCTAAATTATTTTATTTTACCAAACATTATGTGTGTGCAACTGAAAAAGTCACAAAAAGTGAATCCATAATAAAAACAATTGTGAGTACTAATTGAGATCCAACGTCCTATTTTCATTTTAATGACATAGTCATGGTATGAAAGATTATGATGAAGAAGCTATGCACAATGAAATATTATTTATTCTTAAACTGTTATACCAGCAGATTTAACAGACATTACTAAAGAATATTTTATAATTCTTTTTCAAAAAAAAAAAAATATGAGGCTTGATCCTATTAAATGGAGGATGTATGTTAGGAAAGGGAATTCCGCGGTAATGAGAATGTCCTTCAAGTTGAATTTCGTAAAAAAAAAATTGCGAAGGGAAGTGCACTGTTTTAAACCCGTTTCAGATATACTAAATAGCACCTATAATTTACCACTTGAAATCATCACTAAAATTCTTTGCAGTATAAGATTTTTTTTTTGAAGGACGAGATAAAACATCATGAGATCGTTGGATATTAAATGCTTTATAGCTTTCTAATTTTTTTTTTCATCCCATGGATTTAAAAAATAAAATTAGGATTCAACGTGACTTCGAAAATAATATATCATTTTTAAAATTACCTTTTTATTTTTTAACAAAAAATTTTGAATAAAATAGGATTCTTCAGCACTAAAGTAGTTTTGGAAGATTCTTCAACTTATATGGATCAAAACTTTGAAAGAATAAATAAATTAATTAAAGACACATATTACATCATGTACAAAACTTGAAAATATCTCTAACGGCTGTAGTTGATTGGAAGATACATTACTTTTGGAAAATTCTATTGATTAGAAATCGAAATGATTGGAAATTGATATCTATTCTTACTTAAACGAAAAAAAAATTTAATCATATTCAAAATTAAATAATATTATTTCTTTATTTGAAAAAAATTATCCTTAATCTATATATATTGTTACGCAAGATATGTTTATTGTGTAGAGCAAGGGTGCCCAAGCTTCTTAATAATCAGAGCCATTTTTTAAAATTTGAAATTTTTGGAAGCCGCAATTAAATATGTATTTAAAAGGTACGCAAAAAAGGTAATGCATTTTTTTAAAGAAATTATATTTATTGAAAACATAAAAATTAAAGTACAAAATATGTGTATTGAATTTAAATATTATAAATTAAGCATTTCTTTTACTTCTCTTGATAATTCTTTAAAATTTGCTGAATAATTGGTGACAACACTTCTCAGTAATTTTTTGAGATGCTGGTTAGTTAATACTGATAAGTGTTTGGATTTCAAGAACTTTAAAGTGGAATAAAATTATTTACATAAGTACGTTGTGTTCCGAATATTGAAATAATTCGACAATTTTATTGAAATAATACGACAAGCCTATTTTAATTTAGGATACTTCGATTCTGGTACGAATTTCAAAAATTCAGTAATCGGCGTAGACTTATATTTTAATTGTAGAGCTTGATCTTCTTGCATCTCTATTAATTCTAATTTTCCAGATGCTTTTTGGGTCATAATTATATTGGAAATGGAATACTCAACTTGAATTATGTTAATTTCAAATAGATTTAGAAAAAAATGGAGACAATTTAAAATATTTCAAGTCTTGAAATCTATTTTTGAATTCCGTCAACATTCCTCCTAGCTTATTCATATATTCATTCAATTTTTGTTGTTTTATATTGGAACACAAATTTTTTTAATTCGAGGAAATTGTCAAACTGTTTTATTTTTAATGTCCTTTTGAAAAAGCTGGTATTTAGTTTGAAAACTAAATATACACTGTGAGAAGTCAAACATTATTCTATCTTATCCCTGAAATTGTAAATTCAATGTTTGCAATTGTTCCATGGCATCAGTCAAAAACATTAAGTCTAATAACCACTCGTCATCATCTAATTCTGAATAGGTAATTTTCTTTTCTTTTAAAAATGCTGTTCCGACCCTGTATACTCAATGTAAACATTTAATTTCTTTGTGCACCAGATGGCGCTAACACAAACCATCGTTCTTTTGTCAGTCAAACAATAAAATTTCAAAACAACGGACGTGTCGTTTCTGTGTGCCAATATTATGGTCCGTCTAGAGTTGGAGTATGAAACTAACTTTAAAATTATTATGGTGAATACATAGAAGCGGCCAACGACTGTTGAATCAAAAAACAACAACAAAACGATTGATTGAGTGAAGGTCACAAAACCAAAATGGATACCCTCCTTAAAACCAAAAAGATCATAAAAGGTAAGCTAACTCGTTTAATTTCGCAAGTAAATAGCTTACAAAATCAAACAAATTCTCTTTCTATTATTGAAGTGTATGAAAATAACGTAAATTCTTTAGACAATGAAATAAACAAACTAAATAATGATATTCTTTATGCATGTTCTGATTCAGAATTCGATACATTTGAAAGCGAAATGCATGAACTGCTTTCGAAAATAAATAATCTAAAAATTATTCTTAAAGACGAATCAAGGAAACTTTCTAAAAATGATTGTCATAAAGAATTAACTAATGTCAACAATGTTAAACTTCCTAGAATAGAATTACCAGTTTTCACTTCTAATTACATAGATTGGATTTCTTTTCGTGATTTATTTTTATCGAGTGTTGGTAATAATGATAGTTTAAGTAATAGTCAAAAATTACAATACCTTAAACTTTCCATTAAGGGAGAAGCATATACATTATTACAGTCTATTCAAATTACAGATGAGAATTTCAAATTAGCTTGGGATATGCTTACTGAGCGTTTCGAAAACGAAACAGAAATCATAAACGCAGCATTAAATAAATTAATTTCTCAACCTATTCTTAAACATGAATCAGCAGCAGGTTTGAGGAAATTAATTGATACAACACAGCAATGTATTGATACATTGAAAATCCTGAAACAGCCTGTTGAGCATTGGGATACAATTATTATATTTCTTCTAAAGAGTAAGCTTGATAATGAAACACTGAGAGTATGGGCGTTAGAACAATCGAACAAAAAAGTTTCTTCTTTCGCTGAATTCAAAACATTCATGTTGAATAGATCGTGTGCGCTTTCGTCTTTGGCAAAGTGCCAAAAAGATAAAGTAGGTCAATTTGATGGGAAAAGTATTGCAAATCAAAAACAAAATAAATATTCTTTTTCATCTCAGATCGTTTCTAATTTATGCATTTATTGTCGAAATGATTCTCATTCGCGATTATATCATTGTGATAGTTTTTTAGATCTTCCAGTAAAAGAAAAATGGAATGTAATTAAAAAACACCATTTATGCGCTAATTGTTTAAAAGATAATAAAACTCATCCTGTTTCTAAATGTCGCGCAAGCATGTGTAAATTATGTTCGAAACCGCATAATACATTATTGTGTTCAAAAAATACACATGATACAAAAACTGACACACAAACAACAGATGAAATTTCTATTAGTAGCAATAATGTAGTTGTACCTGTAACAAAAACAGTTTTATTGCCAACAGCAATTGTTAATGTTAAGGACATTAATGGTACATTACATAAATGCAGAATTCTTATCGATTCAGCCAGCCAAGGCTCATTTATTAGGGAAAGTTGTGTAAATTTATTGCAACTTAAACGTAATAGAGTTAACATTAATGTTGATGGGCTTAGTTCTCAAAATGTAGGTAAGGTCTCAGGTTCGGTATCATTGCAAATATCATCTCTATTTTATAAAAACACACATATCACTGTAGATGCATTAATTATACCCAAAATCACTTGTGACCTTCCTCAATTCAAAATTGATGCTTCAGCATTAACTTCATTCAAAGAAATACAATTGGCCGATATTACTTGCTTGCAGCCTGGTCCTATAGACATTCTCCTAGGTGCAGATGTGTTTGGAGAAATCATGATCAATAAAAACATTACTATTCCTGGACATTCATTAACTGCACTAGAGACAATTTTCGGATGGGTTGTTTTAGGCAAAACAAACAACATCTCAAAAACAATAATTACAAATCACGCTAGTTGTACCACAATCGAGTATCAACTTGATAAATTTTGGCAACTAGAAGAAGTTTCTGAAACAAAACCTTATTCAAAGGAAGAAATCGCATGTG
The DNA here is from genome assembly GCA_037975125.1 of Latrodectus hesperus. Lineage (NCBI taxonomy): Eukaryota > Metazoa > Arthropoda > Arachnida > Araneae > Theridiidae > Latrodectus > Latrodectus hesperus. Next base: position 12,574,488 of record JAJQOW010000014.1, on the reverse strand, counting down.
AAAATCACTTCGAAAAAACATTCTTTCGTGATTCTACAGGCAGATTCACTGTCAAATTTCCATTTAATGACTCAAACAATGAGCTTGGATCATCTAGAGACATTGCATTGCGCCGTCTTCAACAAATTGAACGTCGCTTTTCTAAAAATCAATCTCTACTTGAACAATATCATAAATTCATGGATGACTACATAAAACTGGGACACATGGAATTAATTCCTGAAAGTGAAGTTAATGTTCCAGCCAAATCTAGCTTTTATCTTCCACACCATCCGGTTCCCAACAAAAGTGGTGACAAGTTCCGGGTAGTGTTTGATGGATCTGCTAAATCATCCAATGGTGTTTCTCTTAATGATATACTCATGGTGGGACCGCAAATACAGTCTGATTTAACTACATTGCTTATTAAATTTAGGATGCATAAAATAGCGGTTGCTGCAGATATTGAAAAAATGTATCGACAAGTAGTTTTACAAGATTCAGATTTCCAAAGAATCGTCTGGCGCAAATCAAAATATGACGCAGTGAAGGATTATCGATTAACTAGACTGGCTTATGGCACCGCCTCAGCACCATACCTGGCTATAAAATGTCTACAAAAATTAGCAGAAGGAGAAGCAGAGAAGTATCCATTAGCTTCTAAAGCAGTTCTCGAGGACTTTTATGTTGATGATCTTATGTCTGGAGCGAATTCAGTTTCCCAAGCCATAGAACTGCACCAACAATTAATGCAAATGTTGTCAAGTGCCAAATTTCCCTTGAGAAAATGGGCTTCAAATTCTAAAGAATTTTTGAACTCAATTGATCCAGATTTACGATTATCAAACACTTCTTTAAGCTTAGACAATGATGAAACTGTGAAAACATTGGGACTACTTTGGCAACCTGAGTTGGATGTATTCTTCTTCAAAACTAATCAACCATCTCTTGAAGATAACTTAACTAAGCGGACATTACTCTCAACAATTGCAAAAATATTTGATCCTCTTGGATGGTTATCTCCAATTACTATTCAGTATAAATTAATAATTCAAAAACTTTGGAAAAATCAATTGCAGTGGGACGATACTATTCCTTCAGCCATAGCATATGAATGGAAGCAACTTACAGAAAAACCTTTGTTCGTGAAAGACATTCAAATCCCCAGATTCTTATTTTGTGATTCAAATAACCAATTTCAACTACATGGCTTCAGTGATGCCTCGGAAAAGGCATATGCAGCGGCAATTTATTGTCGCTCAGTTTCAAGTACCAGTGAAATTAAAGTTCATCTAGTAATAGCTAAGACAAAGGTTGCTCCACTTAAAACTGTTTCACTTCCGAGATTGGAACTATGTGGTGCTCTGCTGTTAACTAAATTGATGGACTTCACTTGCAAAGCTATGAACACACCTATTTCCCAAGCTCAATTTTATACAGATTCTACCATCGTTCTATCCTGGATTGGTTCTTCTGCCAGCCGATGGAAATGCTTTGTGGCCAACAGAGTGGCAAAAATACAAACTCTTTCTTCCCCTACCCAATGGCATCATGTTAGTGGAGACATTAATCCTGCTGATCTTGCTACTCGTGGCACATCATCTTCTGAACTACTTTCTTCATTATGGTTAAATGGTCCAAATTTTCTTTATAATTCACTTTCTTTTCAGATAAAGCAGCCTGAACTATCAGTTAGTGATCCTGTTCCAGAAGAAAGGTATTGTACTTTACAATCAACCACAGAAAACAAACATTCCTTTACTGATATTGATATTTTTCGTAAATATTCATCTTTTTCTAAACTTAAACGTATAACAGCTTTGTGTTTAAGATTTGTGAACAATTGCAGAAATCCTATGAACAAATTAACTGGATTTTTACAAACTTGTGAATTAACTAATGCTGTGCATGTGTTGATAAAAATAGTTCAAACTAATGAGTTTAATAATGAGATCAATGCATTACAAAAAAATAAAACAATATCGTGTAATAGTAAAATTTTATCTCTAAATCCATTTCTTGATAATTCAGGTATTCTTAGAGTAGGTGGTCGTTTGAGACATGCAAATCTAGTATACGATCAGAAACATCCTATTTTGCTGCCAACAAAGCATATATTAACTGATCTCATTGTTAAACATTTTCATGAAAATCTTTTGCATGCTGGTTCACAACTTGTTCAATCATCTATTGTAGAACAATATTGGATTGTAGGCGTTAGAAACGTAATTAGGCATGTAATCAGAAAATGTGTAAAATGTTGTAGAATAAGAGCTTCTGTAACCAATCAAATGATGAGCGATTTACCATCTTCTCGCATTTCTCCTGCTCCTGCATTCTTGCGATGTGGAGTAGATTATGCTGGTCCTTTTCAAATTAAAGCATGTAAAGGTAGAGGCTCTAAATCATACAAAGGGTATATAGCACTTTTTGTTTGTTTTACTACAAGAGCTATACACCTAGAATTAGTTACCGACTTATCTGCAGATGCGTTCATTGCATCTCTTAAGAGATTTATTTCTCGTAGGGGTAAATGTAGTGATATATACAGTGACTGCGGTACCAACTTTATTGGTGCAAAGCGCAAACTCATGGAAATTGAGAAACTTATGAACTCCAAAAATTATAATCAAAATGTAAACAATTTTATGTCTGAAAATGGTATTAATTGGCATTTAAATGTTCCAGGTGCACCTCACATGGGTGGACTATGGGAAGCTGGCATAAAGTCTACCAAATTTCATTTAAAACGCGTTATAGGGGAGACAAAACTAACTTATGAAGAATTTGAAACATTGCTAACTCAAATAGAGGCTTGTCTTAATTCTAGACCTTTAACTGCATTATCTACCGATCCAAATGACTTATCAGCCTTAACACCTGGCCATTTTATTATTGGTAGGGCTTTAACAAGCCTTCCTGAACCAAATTACGTCGATACAAACATATCTTTTCTTTCAAAATGGCAGCATATTCAAAAAATGGTGCAACAGTTTTGGAAACGTTGGCATAAAGAATATCTCACACGGTTGCAACAAAGGCCAAAATGGCTACTGCCGACTAAAAATTATCAAATAAATGATTTATGCCTTTTAAAAGAGGACAATTTACCCCCAACAAAATGGAAAATGGGTAGAATAATTAAATTGCACCCTGGACTTGACAATAATGTTAGGGTAGTAACGCTTAAAACATCAGATGGTATATACAAAAGAAACATAACAAAATTATGCCAACTTCCTGTGTAATGCCAATTTCATGCTTCAATTTAAATAAAATTTCATTTCTTATCTATGTACAATTTTATACTTCTATTGTATATTAACCTATAAAACTTTCTTCATTTATGTGTTTGTTATATACTTTTTCATTCATGTTCATTTATGTTGTATAACTAATCTTTATTTGTATATGTATGTTGCATATAACCTATTTCTTTGAAATAATATTTCAAGGTGGGCGGCATGTTCCGACCCTGTATACTCAATGTAAACATTTAATTTCTTTGTGCACCAGATGGCGCTAACACAAACCATCGTTCTTTTGTCAGTCAAACAATAAAATTTCAAAACAACGGACGTGTCGTTTCTGTGTGCCAATAAATGCAGTAATAGGATCAAACAATTCCACAAATCTATTTAATACGTTGTAGTGGATAACCATCTAATAATGCAAAATAAATTAATATCATTTGGAAATTCGTCCTTTAATTCTGCAAGAAAATTTTTTAATTGGCCATAAATTTTTGCATTGGTGCGAATGTAATTTACAATGTGTAACACTGTTTTCATAATATCAGGATATTTTAAATATTTTATAACAAGATGTTCTATGTGAATTACGTAGTGAATCGGTATGAATTGCGGAATTTTTGAGAATCATCTCTTAAAAGCCCAATAAAACCGATTTCTTTACCCAGCATTGCCGAAGCACGATCCATTGCAATGCTTACAAGTTTATAAAGAGATACATCAAAAGTTTTCATTAGGAATCTAATGCATTTTTGATATCGACACTACGAGATGACTCTGAAATGCTACTAAATCTAATAATTCTTTAACAACGAAGTCAAGTGAATCAAAATGTATGAAAACTGCCAATTGCCGAAGATCTGTGATATCTGTCGATTCGTCAAGGTCTTAGCTGAGTGCAATACAATTCTTCAAATCATTTTTTAAATTGTACTCAAGAGATGCATTAATTGCAGTTATGCGTCCATTCGGTCGTGTGTCTCCAGATGGGAATTTGCGAAACAACTTTGAGCAATGCTGCATTATTTGGATCCAAAACTTTAAATACATCTTATAAGTTTTTTTTTTAATGAACTCTCCCTCTTTCTACTCGGCATTTTACACGAGCAATATTCAGAAGGAAGTAAAAAACTAGCTTCAATCACATTATTAGTGTGATTCCTAAGAGCTATCAAAATTGACTATTGTTTATTTGAATTTAATTTTAAAGAAGCAAGTTTATCTGATCTTAAAAGACTTTTCGAAACACATAAGGAACGATAATATTTTTTTAAAAATATAACACAAAATGAAAAAGTAAATCGGGTACATTTATTGAGAGACACAAATAATCCTTCAAAGAGTCGCAGGTTGGCCACTCCTGGTAAGAGTTTTAAACGAACATTTATTTATCTTTGAATTTTATTTTAATTACTACGATTTAAAAATCTCTATTATTTAAAATAAAGTTTTACATCTTAAGGTGAAGGATTTTATTAATCTTAAGTTATTCCTGTTATTTTTTATTAAACAAGATTTTTTGTTGTCCCTTTAAAGTACTGTTAAATTTAGCAAATATCAGATATTATTTCTTTACTTTTAGTTTCATATTTGTTATTATATTATTAACCTATCTTACTATTTGAAAACTTTGCCCAGTTTTTATTACTTAGCTGCATTTCAAATTTGTAGAAATTTGTTGAGCTCTGAATTTCTTCTATCCAGTTATTTTTCATGTTTTTCTTTATGATGAAAAGAAAAGTTAAATCATAACATTAAGGAATATAAACATCTATCAATGTTTACTTTGCAAAGCCAAAATTTTTACTCTAAAGAATTTTCTAAATCATTCACGGAATAAGGATTATATTAAAGTTTGAATTCGCATACCATATAACTTTGTGAAGTTTTTATAGTTATCTTAACTTTAAAATGTCTGAAATTCTCAATGTTAATCAACTAGATTGCATTATACGAGTATATAAATTTTTTTCAAATGTTATATAGGCAGTTCTTTATACAATAAAATCACCTATTGGAATGAATTTCTAAAATTTCGTTTAAAACTTGAATAGTCTTTCGTTGAAGCAGAATGGTTCTGTATATCAGTAATAATCTAATCTTCGACAAAAAATTAGATTATTACCGATATGCAGAACCATACATTTACAAATAAGGAAATATTATCTTTATGTAAGTAATATAGATATTAATGAATTTTTACTCATATGTTTATAATATTAAATATAAATTAAAATTTATCGAAGTTTTTATAAAACTAAATGTACAATCGTTATCCGAATGAATATATGTTTGACCTGTTGAAATTTTATTGAAATGAATAGTGTAAACTAGCCAAAATAATAAACACTTTTGAAAAAAATAAGTAAAAAAAAATATTGGGTCATTATCAGTTGATGGGAATAAAACAACAAAAATAGAAAAAAACTAGTATTTCTAAACCAAGCATATCTACTGACACAATAGGTGTGAAAGGGTTGACATAAATACATGCATCTGTCACGTGTCATAGGACACTGAACTCTTAAATCATTTGTCGTAGATTGCGCGTACACACGATTTATGAAAGTATTCATTTAAAGATAAAGGCCACAAAAACACTCAATCCAACTAAAAATATGTATATAGTTAAAAGTAATCCTTTTAAGCAAATAAAGGTGTATAGTTTTATTCTTTTTATGATGATAACACAAATTTGTTAGTTTTTTAAAATTATGTGCAGTTAAAAATTTTAATAAAACTCTTCAAATTGAGATTACTTTGCAAACTACTTTCTCAAAGCCTTTCTTTCTCAAACTTTCTCAAAATACATCTCAATAAAAGCTATTAAATGTTATAAAAATTAAAATTAACTTTTAAATTTGCAGGTATTTTTTTGCAATTTAAAGATACTTATCATTTGATTGAAAAAAATGTTTGGAAATAAGATGAACACAAAATATTTTACCTTTGTATTTATACTTTACTTTTTATTTTAATTCTGATACTAATTTGGTGTGCATGTGTATATTTTAATTTAGTAGTATGGGAAAAATTTGCAGGACATTTTAAGGTTTTTCAATAAAAACATGTATAATGGATGGGTTGGTAATGATCTAGGTATGTCTGTGTCTCATTATCTGAGTTGTGGTTCCCATTTTTAAATTAACATAAAAACAGTTAAAATGTCTTAAAAATATTCAATGCGCATACATATATATTAGATAAAAAAGAAACGACATCGAATTAATAAGTAATTTGAACATTTATTAAATTTTTCCCTCCATGCGATCGAACCATATTTCTCAAAAGTAAAAAAAAATCAATAAAAATTTTTACTAAAGGAAATAAAACAGTACAGTTAGAGGAAGCAAATGCATTTTATAATGAAATATCACAATTTATATATATATATATATATATATATATATATATATATATATATATATATATATATATATATATATATATATATAAAGGTTAAGTGGTTAATTTTGTTCAATATGAAATGAAAGTTGTTCCGTTTAATCATCAATATGCTTCTGTTAACTTTCAGGGCCTTGAACACCATTTTCAACAAAAAAATCATAGCTGATCCAACATGATATTTCGCATATGCAGCGAGGTTGTACTCTGTATATCTATCAATAGAGGAGGGTGCTAAATTAGGTGATACCACGTCACCTGACTGTGGTTCAAAATGACGAGGTGCTTGGTGATGGGCGAGTAATACAAAAACCCGTTAACCTTAAGGTAGAGTCCGAGGCCCACCTATGTACATATGTATGTCTATCAATATCGCTGTGTGTAGATGTATCTATCAATATCTCTGTGTGTGTATATATCTATCAATATCGCTGTGTGTATGTATATCAATGTCGTAACATCACAATGATAAATAGATTTTTTTATTAATCTGATTGTGTTAAATCAGATCAGTGCGGTAGTCCTGGATTTCAAGAAGAGTGACTAAAAATATATTTGTCCCCGAAATTTATGACCAAAAGCCTCCTTATGGACCATGATATATGTGGGATTCATTAATTATGAGATGCTGCATTCCACGTATTTCATACATCCGGTATATTGCACCCCACATATCCAGTAAAAAAAATGCGACTAGACTCAGTGAATTTTTCCAAGAAATTATTTTTAATTCATTGTTGGATCCATTAGAAAACTCGACTCAGGAAGATAGGTTGGCGGAATCCTGAACTAGGTTGGTCAGTTCTGATGAATATGAACAAATTTCTTGATGCATCCATGGATTTTTCTAACTTCAAATGTTACTGTTCTGAGTGTTTTGATTAATCTCATCAGACAGATAGGAATTTCAACGTCTCACTGGATATTCCATGATCATGGCATGTCTACCACTATGTCATTAGAAAAGGAATTGCTAGCATTAACCTGTTCTTGGCCAGGAACAATATTATATTTCAGAATATCATTCAGATGGATGTGAAACGACGTAACTATTTCTCGAGCTACTGAACTCGTATTCTTGTCCTAACATATTGCTGAAAAAACAAGCAATCAGGTAATTTTACATTTTAACAATATGTTCCCATAACTTTTTTAGTCATTATATTTGTAAAAGTTTGCACATGTTTTCTCCAAGTTGAACCTCTGAATTTTCTTATTTTCAAGTCAACTAATTAAAAAACTATAAAAAGAATTTCTTTCTAGAACTTTCGTGTTTAATATGCATTGTGTAATTTCTTAAACTACACAATGTATTAATGTATTATTTGCAAATGCATTTAGCTATTCTATTTTTAATAATTTTATAGGTTAAATAGAAAATAGACTTCAATTTAGCAAAGCATATATATATATATATATATATATATATATATATATATATATATATATATATATATATATATATATATATATATATATATATATATATATATATATATATATATATATATATATATATATATATATATATATTTCTAAGTAATTTTATTTTAAATTCTATCTTTTTATAGAAGACCACAGAAGACTTTCTTTTCTTTTTTCTACAAAGGAATTTCTTTTTTTTTTAATTCTATAGACTTTCTTTTTAAATAGGACCATTTATACTTTGATTTCTGCATTATTTAAAAATATTTAGAATTGGGACAGTAAAAAATTTTTTTCAAATCAGTGTAATTATTAATTTGTATCACTAAACATATTAAAAATAAGGAAAGTATAATTTACGGATTCATTTTCGCAATCATGTAACCTGATTTTCATTATACTAAAAATGCAATTTCTTGTTTTACCCAGTTTTGAGCATGTATAAAACGTCAAAAAATTTTATTTTGCTAAAAAGTGAAAAGTATGAATGCAGTTATATCATAATTCATTGAAATCAATTAAAATACTTACCATCAAGTTCAAATTTGCCAAAAAAAAAATTCTAGCTCTTCTAAAAAAATTAAAGTTTAATATATTTTGCCATATCTTTAGTTTTTAATCAAAAATTTTATTCAAAGCATTAGTATCTCTGAATCAGTATTTTATAAATGAAAACTTATTATAAAGTGTCTTTCAAACAATTGATAATGATTGCAAATTTATTCGTACTTTTCAGAAGCGTTAGGGTGGTCGTTCTCTTTATCGGAAGGTAATGAGTTCGAATCTCTGCTTAACCGAAGAGTATTCGTGTTCACAAAATGTTTCTGGGGCACTTTAAATGAATCGTTGCCGTAATGACCTCCAAGTGAAATGATACCTCTGAGGGTGGCAGACTGGTAATCTTCCGCTTGGTCCTTGCCTCAAAATCACGAAGACTCCATCTGGCTGCTTCTATCTATCTGGTAAACCCCAACTCAAGGCTGCAAACAAAGTGCATGTTGGTGCAATAGCAACATTTTAAACGTGTGAGGTATTATGTAATACAATTAAATATTGAAAATACGATTTCTTATGCAGATCATTACAGACTCGTCAGCCAGTGTAAACTAATATATTTGTAAAATGTTAATTAATAAGAATATATTTTGCTACCTTAATCTCTTAATTTGAAAGAGTAACTTGAATGAATTTATACAGATTTAATTTAACGCAACTTTTAACAGAAGAACAGAACACGATTTATTAGATTCTTTTTAAGCGAATTAATTTATTTTAATTCCCAAGGATTGAACCTCGAAGATGTGCCGTGAGAGAGTTAAGTGATGTCACTACGTCACAGGATTCCGATAATGACGGTAAATTTATAAACTGTTAATTTATAAAATGACAAAGTGTTGAGAGAATTGCAGCAAAAACTAGCTCTAGTTTTTCTTAGAATTTCTTGAAGGGATATTAAAAACAATATACTAACTAAAATTTCAATAGCATTATATGAGCATTAACTCTACGAAAGCCTTTTTTGCGATCCTATTCTGCATCACACCAGATTCGAATTATAATAATAACTCTGTTACATACACATAGATGTTTTCATTTATTTAGAATGTTTGGTATGTTTATAGCTCAATCATTGCTCTCAAGGGTTATTAAGACCGAGATTTTCAGCTTAAATTGGAGTCCAAACCACTACAAACAATCCTAGCTTGAGATGGAATTCGAATTTACGAATAGTTAAACTAAAAGTAATTGCACTAACTATTCAGCTACCAACTCAACTTATTTATCTGGGTGTAAAATTTGAATGAAAACTGCTTGAAAGCATCACGTTGAATCCCTGATAGAGATGTTTTCAAGAAGGTTTAATATGCTGAATTACATGGTGGGATGAAGTACAGGATAGTTCCCGATCTTTTCCATTATTATTTGTAAAAACCTATGTATTTCCGTTTCCGCTAGATTACTAAAAACCGCAATCTTGAATTCTTAACTTAGAAAACTAGACTTTACAAAAGCATTTATTAAGACTTATCACATAGGTGATGAAATTCACGCGTATTGATGAAAGGTTATTTTTGAGAAATACAAAATATCATTCAGGTAAATATATACTATAACATTTTAAGAAAAGATTTACTATACTCTACCTTTTGCAAAAATTATCAATTCCAAAATAGAAGCCACAAGAATTACAATAAATTTGTTTCGAACATCTTAGTCCAAAGAAGAAGAATTTTAGAATTTTAGGATGAAATGTAACTATTAGCAAAATCCGAAAATCTCAAGGAACTGAGACAAACTTAAATTTGACTCAATATGTATCAAAAAATGATATTTCATTGGATGTGTGAAAATGTATTACTTTTCAGATTATTGGGACTTAATATTCTGAAAATGAGCGGCTATGTGTTTATATGGAGATCACAGTTTTTTTAAGACAAAAGAACGTTGGAGCTGGTATTTTCTTGAAATTATTCTCCTTCTATATATCATTTGAAAAGCATTGTATTGTCTTTGAGGATGAAGCGGAGGTGATCCGCGTCTCATTAAGGCAGATAACTAGCCGGCTGTGGAAATTTAAAAACAATTTTATTATTCCCAGCTGTCATTCAGTCCATCATTGCTATAGTAAAAGGAGAATTTCCAATGTCAAGAGCAGCTGATTTTCTTGGAGTCTGGCAAAAACGGTTGTTTTGTAGTGGACTGCAATTTACATAAAAACGATTAAGAATTTTTAACCAAAAAGGATTTTTTGCTTGTTACACGATACAAAATGTAAAACTCCTTCTTCTACATCTCTAAATTACTTATTAGACAATTATTTATGCTGTCGATTTACGGGATGAACTCCTATGTAAAATAGAAACCAAACAATAAAAGTAATTGCTATTTAGCCGTTATTTTCCATATTTGGAATTGGTTATATTTCCATATTTGCTGCTGATATATTTAAGTTTTCTTTAAATTATAACATTTAATATTCCATATGATAATGTTTGACTTTGCATTTGATACCAATACTATCATTTGTAGCATCGGTATCAAATGCCCATTGTTAAATATTCCCCATTTTTCAAGGCGAATTAAAATAAAATGAATTTCATGTATACTTAAATTCAAGGAACTTGAAGATTTTTCACTTCAAGTCAGAATTGTTTGTTCTGCAACAATGACTGGTGACTTAGTTTTGGAAAGAATTGAAACTCCACTCATTTTACATTCACATTTCTTCAAAAATTTTATTTCAAGAGTAAAAAAAGTCTTTAATATAATCATAATCTGAAACTCATACAGCAACAAAGTGTTTCCTTCTAACAAGACAAAATCTAGAAATATCTTTTTCTCTACTTAACATTGAGTAATACTCTCAAAATACGAAAAATACGTTTGGAAAATATTTCATACAAGAAGTGACTACAATCGCATTTAGAGTTTACCACGATATTTGATGATTTGTTGAAGGAAATATATATATATATATATATATATATATATATATATATATATATATATATATATTATTATATATTATATATATATATATATATATATATATATATATATATATATATATGTATATAATTAAAAGCTGTGTGCACTAATGGCACAATTACTCTATGATTATGAAACCCATTGATAATTTTTCATCTACTCATAAAACAAACTGTTTAAGCTTCGATTATCTAAATTATATTAATGAAGCATCACTTAAATATATCATATAAATAAATAAGATGGAAAATATATAACTTGTTTTTTCTAACATTAATCTTTACCTAATGCTTTGATTTTAAAAGAATGTTTTATTTAAATAGAACATATTGCAGAAACTTTTTCTCTTGTTTCAAATAACATTTATGTTAAATTTTTAAGGTAGAATTATTTTCATCTATATTTCTTAATAAATTTATTATAATTATATACCTACAAATATGTTATACATTGTTTCTTTAAATTCACTATTTTTCACCCTTATAATTTGATGAATGATTGGGTTGTACCAATGAAAATAAAGGAGAAATTTTAAAATAGTTTTAAAAATCAAATTAAATTTTCAGTTGAAGATAAAAGACATTCCATAAAATAATGTAATCTTTGTAAAAAAAGAATCTCGTGGTGAATTGAATCAATCATAAAATTTGACAAATGCAACTCCTACGTGAGCTATATCATTAGAAATGGAGGAAGTTTCAAAACACCGGAATTAATAGCTGGCACACATCATTTTCCGCTATTCCATTCCCATCACGGTACTAAACATTTCGAAAGAAATAGGGTCTCTGGGACCCCTCTAATTGTGCCAACACTCAAGATCTTGCGGCCATGAAAAACTATCTTCACGACAGGCGACTATACAACAATATACCTTCACTTTCCAGCCAGAACGGGTTTTTTTAAGGATGATCTGATACAGAAAGCTGAGTGGATGAGGCCCATCTTTAGGGTGTTTTCAACCTTCAAGCGATTTTACAAAGGCAGGTAGGTTCACGCAGGTTGAAGGTGCACTCACCTTCCTTTATGTCCCCCGGTAACTTGTCCCTCCCTGTATCCTTTGACGAAAACCTTGAGAAACAGCGAAGATCCATCTGTTTGCTTGGAAGTGTCGAAAAAAGGGGGGAATTGAAGGGATGCATTTTCGGCTGTTTTTCCCTGTAGGTAACTGGGTTAGTGAGGAAAGGCATGGCCTCTCCCTCCCCTCTCTTCCAAAATGAGGGAAAGTTGTAGGCAGCGACTTTCCCTATCAGGATACTTGGGTAACAGATTCTTTATGCGCGTTTTATGGGACTTAATTGTAAGTCTGGTTGACAGATTGAGGAAAACGATTTATTAGTTTTATTAGAATTCATCATAACTTTCAGTACCGACAGTTAATTGGTTATTAGAACATTCTATTTTATCAGAAGAATCTTCAAGGAAAGAATAGGTAAAATGCTTCTCTTCAAGGCACTATTTTATGTTCTTAGTTTTGAAATAGTGTTTTTCTATATCTAAAAGCTCTTCTGTTGATATTTTAGCATATTAAGAAGTATAAAAATAATAAAAAATTTTACCTGAAATATTTCATTGGAAAATGTGCTTTCGGATAAGTAATGGGATACATAATTTAAAATTTATAAATAAATGATTAAAAATTTTTAATATATTTTTTATTGTTTGCTAATTAAGAAAATTTAAATGATTATTGATCTTTTTAATATATTAATTCCAAAGAAGTTATAAAAGATATCTTTGACTAACTATGTCATTTAAATAGTATTTTGAAACAATTTTTGACATTTTGTATTAAGAAAAATCTAAAAATACACAAAAGACTTTCGAATATATCTAATTTTATATGTGAATATCCTATATTACTTTCCAGGCTAGCTGATAGAAATTATTTATATTTTAGCAGAACTATAAAGGAGTGCATAATATTTGGATAATAATATAGTTTTTATTAAACATAATAAAAGAAAAATACAATGGAATAACAAAACAGTTACGCAATTTCAAATTAGTGCAAAGTAGCTTCATGGATCAAAATACTACTAGTCTTCTATATAAAGTAAAAATACTATTAAAATATTTAACTTCTAATATTTTTATAATTATTTTATTAGTATCAGCATTTTCTGAGTCATTAAGGACCATCAAAGGAAAACGAACCTCGTAATTATATAAGAAACTAGTAAAACTGATTTGTTAGTCACTTTTTGGCTAATTGATCCGGAGACATGGCTTAAAAGGGGTTCTACAGCTCTACAAATATACATTTCCGAAGAGTTGAACCTACGAACAGCTGAACACCAACCATTCAGCAACTAGTTCGTTTTTTAGGAAGTAAAATTCTATGTTCTTTTCTTCCAAATGGTTGAATAAGTAAAAAGTTTATGTATGAATAACTTCTGTATTAGTTGATGTTTTTATTTCGATTAATTATCTGATTATTTATTAATTTAGAGTATACAAAAGTTTATCTCAATACGTTATAATAATATTTCTCCTTAATAATTAATGTCTTGAGATTTTATAAATGACAAATTATTCTTATAAAAAGTAATTTAAACATCAATATAGAAATATAATTTGAATAAAAGAAAAATGAAAATCAGTTAAAACAATTATAACAAGTTAATGAAATAAAAGAACGGAAATATTTATTGAATGAGAGATACATAATTCAAAGACAGAAACTTTTTTTTCGATGTTAAATATTACAATAACTATAAAATGAATTCTGAAAATATAGTAGCAAATTTTGTCGACATTTATTCTCAAACTGCCGATCAATCTGTGTCATCTTTCAGATAGCTGAATTTTTTTATGAACCCTTCCCCTACGCGTTTGAGTTCCCCCATCCTTTTGATGCCGAAAAAATAAACCGTGATGTGGGGAGGGGTAACTGACGCGAGAATGGATGTGGGGAAAGGATGCAGGTTCGATGTTCTATACCAAGGCCTTGCGGATGTGACCTTGATGGAGGCAGATTACTCAAACGGTGCCTAGAAATCAAAGATGGCGATACGTTCATCTTCATTTTCGGATAGAACAAAGAACCCGCTCTTCTTGCCGCTTATTGGCTGTTACTCTGAACCAAAAACTATCACAACCGCCATTCCCAATCAAAGGTTACAACAGTAAGCTATGCGTACAATTACAGTGAAAAATGCAAGGTTTATTCATTACCCGCATGATGACAATAAAAAAGAAACTTTGTATTTTGTAATGACTATTTCAGATATTTATACTTTTTATTTAATTTAAATTATTTATAAAGGATTTCTTCTATCGACATAAAAGTTTACATTAATAGCAGACTATTGCTTGTTAACAATATATATTTAAATACGGAATTCATTTAATTTTTTTAAAATAAAATCATTGTTTATCCATATTAATTTAATACATAAATTCTCAGTATTCATGTATCATTGTGTTTACTGGTATGAATAAATTAATAACTTTTTTCATTCTAGAGCCATAGATAAATGATGCTATGCTGTTGTGGGAGGGATCAGTTCTATTTACACAATTGTCCTCTTCTTTATAGAAAATATTAAACTTATCAGTTCCTATGAATGATTGTTGTGTTTCTTTAACCTATACATGCTGACTCAATGCAATAAACATTTTTAGGGTGTGTAACTTTCAAAAGAATGTATTACTTTTGGTGTCAAACTAGTAAATTACAATGGTTAGCCTCAATGTGGGTCTTGAGAAGTCTTTCAAACCATCAACAACATCTCATTGCATTGAAACATAGGTCGTAAATATACCATTATGAATACAAAAGTGCTTTAATGAATTAAAAATCATGATTTCAGTTATTTTTTTCATTAAAAATTTAGAAAAAACACTCGACATTTTATTCTTTATTTAATGAGCTATCAGTTATCGAAAATGACAAAACGAATATTTGCTTTTGAAGAAATACTTTATAAAGTAACCAAATTTGTAACTATTATAAAAATTTAAAGTAAAAATAAACATATTAAAAGTAAAGATATAGTTAACAACATTATAGTTAGTAATTAATATAGTAATTAATAGTAATAATATAGTAGTAATTAATATATACATATATGATTTCCAATCTTAATAAATAATAAAATTCTGGCACTAAAAATTAGTTGAAATAATTTTCGTGAGTATTCTGCCTCTTCATATTAATGAATTTTTCAGAATATATAGTTACTGGTTTTTTCAGAAAAAATATTAATAATTTTCCGTTTCTAACAATTTTGTATTTTAGAATATTTGTCTTAATTCTTTCCTTAAATTAAAAAAAAAATATTTGTTTTCAGTAGTTTTTTTTTATTTTTTCAGTTCTATATATTTCTAAATCAATTATATTATATCAATTTTATCTATTATATTATATCAATTATATCTCTATTATATTATATCAATAATATCTAGTATTATATATTTCTAAATCAATAAGCAATTTAAATCGAAACAGACTTTTTAAGATTATATATATGTTCTTTCAACTATTATTTTAATATACATCTTCCAATCAAGGTAAATACAAATGCATTTAAACTGATATATTTAAATTTGATACATATTTAAAATTTTTGATATTTTTATACTTAAAAGAAAATTTGTAATAATAATCTGTTAAGTAAATTTAATAAAACACCTACGTAGCAATTTAATTTTTAAAATGTGCTTAATTTCTCATTTTATTATTATAATTTCTTAAAAATCGCTTAAATTTACTTGCAGCCTTTATATATTCTCAACATCATTTTTTTACTTATTGTTTCAATAGGAAATTGCTTTTTAAAGTATAAATCAAAATAGCTAAATTTCTCATTAATTTGAATTTTCATAAGCTTCAAATCTAATGTTATATTCATTGAAAAATTTCTAAAATTTGAATTTTAATCATTCGGCATATTTTACGATAAATGAAGCAAATTGTAGAATTTAAAACAAGAATCTATTACCTAAAATACAGGAAGGTTTAAATTATTGTTTACTTAATTATTAAACTATTAGTTTAACTAATTATTAATAATTTATTTTGAATATTACTATGCACACTTTCTAAAATAAAATCTTTAAATAAAGAAAATAATTTTAAAAAATAAATAAAGAAAGAACTTGCATTAATTAAGACGTAATAGGCAAAAATATTCTATTAAAATTACAATTTGACTGAAAAATATATTATAGAAGTTATACGTGTAAAATATAAATATAATAAAAATCATATAAAACCACAATTGAATAATTTTACATATTCTCAGAAAAGTAACTAGTATAAGATCAACATTTTACTTATTACTAACAGTTTTAAAAGTTTAAAATGGATAAGTTTAAATTTTAGTTCGATACATTTTATTGCTTTAATGTAATAAATGTCATCAGTATTTATTTAGTAATTTTGAAAACATAAATTGAACCATTAATTACATTGAACCGTTAATCTTATAAAATTCCAAAACACATACACTCTTCAAATAAATATACAAAATTTATCACACTGTCCTTTTAAAACATTAAGAAGATAAAAAGTGAAGAGGAGAAAAATCATTTATATCAGCTAACTGTCTTTCTTTTAAGAGAACCTTGATTTTTCTATTATTATTCAGGGCAAGTAGTTTTATTCCCATTACTTCGTAATCCTGAATAACTCCTGTAGTAGAAAGTATCTTATCTTAACGAAACTATCTATGCCTAACTGCTTCGTCCAATCGAAAAGCACCATTTTCTTCTCTCTGAAAGGATTTTTTTTCACATTCGAATTAGTTCCTTTCGCAATATTTCCACTCGAGTCACGTACGTAAAAGAACACCAAAGTATTAATTTTGCGTTCTTCCCAAGAGGTTTTGCAAACATTTCAAATTCTGGCGGGGAGTACGTGTTTGTGCATTTTTCCCTCCCCTTTTCTACCCCTCACCAGTACCCCGAAAATGGCAGAAGGGTGGGAGATATTTTGCTTAGTGTCAACGCACCATTCGAAGGTTTTGCTTTGGCGACCTTGGGGAAGAGTAACCGGACGTTTACACAAGGCTATGAGAAATCTTTCTTTGTTACAGAGATGAACTTCGCCAATTTAATTTTGAAACATGTTGGCAGGGTGACTTTGTTTCGAGGTGAATCGGTGTATTTTTGTAGGGAGAGTTTTATTGATCTT
The DNA here is from genome assembly GCA_037975125.1 of Latrodectus hesperus. Classification (NCBI taxonomy): domain Eukaryota; kingdom Metazoa; phylum Arthropoda; class Arachnida; order Araneae; family Theridiidae; genus Latrodectus; species Latrodectus hesperus. The sequence goes on along the minus strand of JAJQOW010000014.1, from coordinate 12,556,800 downwards.
TAGAAACATCACTTGAAAAAGCTATGCGTTATTATTCGGTTAAACTTTAAAATTATTCCTTATTTCTTTGTCGTTATTTGAATGTTTTATTTATTGATCTATACACCTTATTAAACTCACATATTGCACATTTAAAATAACATTTAATCAACTAATTAAAAATTTAGTAAGTTCCGTGCGATATTTCTTTTTAAAAAAAAGTTAAACTGTTTTGGAATCAGAAATAAAGAAAGAGATAAATAACTAAAGGTAATTTTTTAAATAATTTAGATAAATAACTAAAGGTGATAAATTTAACAACATTTCAAATTTAGCAATTAACAAAATATCTTAATTATTTAGCAACCAAGTAAACTTTTTCGTTTCATGTACCATGGCACCATTTTGAAAAAATTCTAAGGCATATCCTATTTTACATTATTTTTGGTCAACTTTTATGTTCTATTTTGAAATTTATTATGAGTAAGTATAAGCAGACAAGCGTTTGTATTATGCTTTTAGTACCTGATGTGAATGTGAAGTTTCTTGCCGTATTTATGCAATGCTACATATATATACGGCAAATAACTTTAAAAATTATGTCTGTCCTTGTTAGCGCTTAGAGACGACTGTTGAAAATTAATTGCTTATCAATAGTATTGTAGTTTATACAGCATATGCAACTTAATGTGAGAGTATTAATTTTTGAAAAAAATTTTTTTTGTCTTCGCCAAGATTTTTTCTATTTCAGCAAGTCTTCTATAACTGGGAAACGTCTGGAATGTTAATGACTTACTTTAAAGGTAAGTGAGAAATGTTATTTTTATACTCTATTGAATTCATTGTAAAACTTTATATAATTTTAAGATAATTTTATCTAAGTTCTTATATAAAGGACCAACTAAAAGTTTATTAAAAGGTAAGTGTGAAATAGATTTCTAATTTATATATTATTTCATTCAATCGTTTATTGAAACCAATTTACAAAACTAATTTTCCATTATATTTCTATGTAAGTTACAATTTTTAACTTTAGTTATAATTTAGAAAAAATCTTGGCGAAGACAAAAATAAAATTTTTTTTTGTCTTCGCCAAGATTTTTTCTATTTCAGCAAGTCTTCTATAACTGGGAAACGTCTGGAATGTTAATGACTTACTTTAAAGGTAAGTGAGAAATGTTATTTTTATACTCTATTGAATTCATTGTAAAACTTTATATAATTTTAAGATAATTTTATCTAAGTTCTTATATAAAGGACCAACTAAAAGTTAATTAAAAGGTAAGTGTGAAATAGATTTCTAATTTATATATTATTTCATTCAATCGGTTATTGAAATCAATTTACAAAACTAATTTTCCATTATATTTCTATGTAAGTTACAATTTTTAAGAATTGTTTATTAAAAGGTAAGTGTGAGTTAAGCCAACTTGATTTCATTCACTATATCTTACAAGGAATAATATGAATAATTTTATTACTTTTTTTTAAGAATATTCATGAATTAATTTGCTTCTGAAAAATAATAAAGAGTATTTTCATCATAATGTGCATATTAGATGTAGATTTATTGTTGAATTTTGAAATGTGTGTGTTACTGAATGAATAAATTGGCATCAAAGTAATTGCCATTATAAGGCGAAGAATTAGGTGACTTATCAGAAAAATATTACTCAAATTTGTTTTGGTCATTAGATAATAGAAATAAAGTTCAATCTATATTAGAATTTCTTAAAAGTTAATTCTCTACCTGAAATGGGATCGTGGGACCTTTAGCAAGTATGGTATTTCTGAAAAGTTTGGCAATTTTGATATTTATTTAACTTATTATTGACAACATAATTTTTTGAGATTTCTGAAATTATTATAAGCTTTTATACCCCGTATCTCTACGACATATTTGTTTGAGTCGATATTTTCGTTGTTAACTACCACAAAATCAAATTGCCTATCAAAAGAATTTTTTAAGATTTCTGAAATTATTATAAGCTTTTTCCCCCTATTTCTACGACATATTGGCTTGCGTCGATATTTTCGTTGTTAACCACCACAAAATCAAATTGCCCATCAAAAGAATTTTTTAAGAGTTCTGAAATTATTATAAGCTTTTTACGACACATTTATTTGATTCGATATTTTCGTTGTTAACCACCACAAAATCAAATTGCCTATCAAACCTAAAGAATACTGAAGAAGTGCCTAATCTTTGGGTGTCAACTTTTTAACAAAATTTAATAATTTAATTAAAAATAAACAAGCACACGTGTTTCATTAATACTTAATATTCGTATATGTGCTTTATTATGGAAATATATATTTTTTTCAATTGTGAGCTTCCAAGAATATGTACACTTAATGAACATACTATAGTTAACCTTTGAATTTAACCACATAATTGAATTAATTTTTTTATTGCCTTATATTTTTAAGTTTGTTACTTATTTAAAAATTTCAACGTGTTTTATGTCTTAAAATTAAAGTTAATGATCTGCAATCATATATTACAATGCTAGTGAAAAAAACTGACAGTTTCACTCATGTGCGTGTAAGATTTTGCAATTTTTATGAATTCTCTAGGTTATTAGTATTTTCTAGGTATTATATGGGGTCTCCATAACCAAACGTTTAAGAAACTCAGCCCTAGATTAAATGCTGATATTATATTCACCCTCTGATCCCTCTAAGAAGAAGTGTAATAAAATCTATTTCGTGAGAGGCCAACTAAACTTCCCAATAACGTTCTAGAAAATTTTTTCGTTATAATTTTCAGAATTAATTTGTGAAGAAGAATGATGGTTTTAAATATAATTGAAATAATATTTTATATAATGACAATTTTATAATAAATCATTTGATTTTGATGATATCAAAAATTATAGAATGATTCATAATGTAAAATGCACTGGAAGATGCAAACCTTACAATGCTAAATAAGATTTTTTAAATTATTTTTTAAAATGATTACAGTGACATTATGTAGCTAAATATATGATCATGAAATTAAGATACTAAATAAAGAACTTTATAAGGATAGTTATTAAACGCGTATTTTAAATTAAAAAAACTGGATCGAGTTTGAATTGTATATATATATATATATATATATATATATATATATATATATATATATATATATATATATATATATATATATATATATATATATATATATATATATGTATGTATGTATGTATACTATAAAAGTGTTTAATTAAGGAAGATTTTGATATAATTAGATTTCATTATTCTTAGTTACTTTTTTTTGCCAGAATTTTGATTCCACATTAATGAATGAATACTAATATAAATTCCAAATAATTTATTTAAAATTATTGAAAATATCCAAAAATCACTTTAATGATTTGAAAATAGATCCTTAAAGTGATATTTGACAGTTTATTTTTCTAAGGCCAGTTAAAGTTTCTCATTTTCACTCAAATGGTTTCTTGAATAAATATATGTTTTATTGGCTTTTAAAACATATATTATCGGGTGATTTGTAGATTAATTGTTTTTATCAGTTTACCAACTATTCGCTGGATTTATTCCATGAAAGAGCAAACTCATTTGTAAATCGAGAACTTCCTGTTCTTTACCTAGATAAAATGACTATTAACAACGTATTTCGAACTATTAAAGCGTAAAATTTGTTCATCTCTTTTTTCCACTTCACATTCAATTTCTCCTTCCGGTTGGTGTCGCTGGCGCTTATTTTCAAATTCATTTCAGTAAGTAAATCAGTTTTTTTTATTTCTAGAATCTAAGTTGATTCAAAGACTGCAAGCAGTCATCGAATCATCTAGTAAAATGAATAAAAAATTCTAAAATTCTTCAGCAAAAATTGAATTTATTAATTCAATGATTACAAAATGAAAGTACGATTCCATAATTGAAAAGGCTATTCAAATGAAAGTTTCAAATGAGAAAGATTCTTTTTGTTATTATAGAATAATGGAAAAGAATGATACATTAAACGTGACAATATTCATTAATGTATTGTCACAAGTTCTAGGAAGATTTTATCTTTATTAATGAGCTGTTTGCCTGACTAAATACTACTCATTTGTCGACTCTCTAATTATACAAGTAATATCAAAATTATTAAAAACTTAAACACACATTTTCTCACATCCCTACAAATTTCGTTAGCAAAAACAGAATGTTTAAAGGAAACTGATTCATTGACAATTATTTCATCGCATTTTATTTCAAAAATTAATATCATAATTTGCAAAACTCAAGGGGGTGTAAATTTATCAGAATACATCCAAAACTTTCATGCATCAAAACTACCCACACTAAAACATGTGGATAAAATATCTTATAATTTGCTTGCCCCTAAGCAGTTTGCATTGTGATGATGAAAGCGAATTTTTATAATCAGAATCGCACACTAAGCAGAAATCAAAGTAATTCAGAATAAATCTGAAATAAAATCAATATCACAGAAATAGCAAATGAGTAAATAAAGACGTTAAAAGCATATTGACTGTTTAGAAGGGTAATAATAAATTTTACAAGAGCAATGTGGCCATATATTTTGTACAGTACGTTAAAAATTATGCTTGCCAGTCTGAAATTCTTTCTGAATCCACGTTGTTTGTTTGTGATGCAGATATAGAAATATCTTATATTATAACACAAAATTTAATGTATTCTATAAGAGATAATGAAGATCTTGTAGATTTAGAAAACAAACCTGAATATGCAAGTAAAAAAATCGTGAAAGCTCGTAAATATAAAATCAAAATTTAAATAAATTTTTGTACAAAAGCACCGTTATTAGCTTCTACAAAATCGTCTGAATAAAAGAAATAATTTGTTAATAATTTTAAATTGTTTTTTTATTCGATAGACTAAAATATGCTGTAACAAACGTTCAGTTATCCGGAAACTATAGGATATTATCTTAATTGATAAAAAAAGTTATGCTACTCTCAATTTTAGAAGAATATAAGATTAGAAGAACAGTAAAATCTAACGATTGTATTTCATGCCAACAAGAAGAATCAAGTGCCTATAGGAGTAGATTATGTTACCCGTTCATTGATATTAATTACTTTATTTCACCACAATAAATATCATACATTAATCAAACAACTGTAGTAACAGAAAATAAAAAAATACCATGTAAAATATGTAAAATACTTTATAAAAACAGGAAACAGAAAATATTATGAAGTATCGAAGATATTCAAGAAAAAAGTAAAGTAGAGGAAAGCATTTAGATGACATAAACTATGAAAAAATGAGAGAAATCCTAAAATTCATTTAAAAATAATTTGAGGTATCCCACACAGATGTTCACAAAACACCAAAAATAAGAATAAATTTCTTATTCTTTCTTTAATTGCAGTAGTAGTTTTAAATAATTTAAACTATTCCCTATAAATCAATGTTTTGGATATTTAAATCTGTGTAAATGTTGTATAATTAAAATATTTTATTAAATAAATATTATTCAATAATAATATTTGGAATCATATTATTGTACCAGCAATTTTCTTTCATAAGCTTTGACTAACATTACGTATTCAATAAAAATAAACATTACTAGCTTCAATTATTTACTTTTATATTGTTTTCGGTTGTAAAATGTAGATTAACAATATGTTGATTTGTTTTAATAAAATTGCCTATAATTTTATAGTGTAAGAGCGTAATGTTTGAGTAAGTACCTGATTATCATGTAACTAATCATTCATAATAATTTAACTCCTCGTTAAATAATTATTATTCGAAAAACAGCTACTTCTTTTTAGAGTTACCGATATATTTTATATAAAACTTAACATTAATGTAATCAATGGACTTAATTTTCAATTAAAAGAAAATTAAATAGATCAAATCAATAAAAAAGTACAATTAATGATTATTAATCAAAATACAAAACAAAATGCTTGGGATATAAAATCAATCTAGAAAATAGCTATCGTTAAATTTTATTTCTGCCTATTTGATTAAAAATTCATGTATTTAACTTTTATCAACTATTTTTTTGTGGAAATTTCCCTTTTTTTCTTTTTTTTGAATAAGTTCCATCAAATATATAGATTAATATAAAACAATATAAACAAAAGAAAATATTCAGACCTGAAAAAATATGGCAAATATATTTTGAGTTCCTTTCCATATTATACAAACATTTAGATACATATCTTGTTGATATCTAATATCTTTTAAACTTAGTTAAAATCATGATTGTTTTAATTTCTATTGAACTTGTCCTTGAAAATGAATAACTGAAAATTATTTTTTCAAAACTCAAACAAAAGACGACTCAAAAATATAAACAGGTTTTTAGGATGAAGTTGAGTTTTCTGTAAATATGTTTTTTTAGCAGCTTTCGTAACTGCACTGGAGAACACTATTTACAGAATTCATTGAATATCAATGTTTTAAGTTTTCAACCATCAATCGCACTTTTGTTAGGTTATCTTAAATAACAAGAAACATAAAGTTAATTGCATAAATAGCAATCAAATGTGGTTCGAAAATGCTCAGAAATTCTTTTTAATGTACAGTAAACATGTTCAATTACAAGATATTAATAATATTTGATTTTCCTATGTTGATGAAAGAATCACATTTGGATAAAATAATTATTTAATTCCGACGATTTTTCACCGGAAATTTTCAAATAAAAAAATTTACTAGTAGGCATAATTTCTATTATCTTTTTTGTCCATCAAGTGCAAATTTTATAATTTAATATTTCAATAAATGGCTTTGAATTAAAAGTAAAGTGCAAAAATAAATAATTAACAAATGAAGCAAATATAATTAGTTACTATTAACATTTAATTAATATGAATTATGTGAAAATAACTTAAATAATTTAAATAATTTTTAGGAATATTTAATTCTTATTAAAGAAGAGAATCAAACCAGTACAACAGTCAAGTCAGTTGTACGGTGTGATAGATTATATTACAACGGCATTATGATGTCATACTCTCTCACTTATTGGAATTCATAAGATATGCTCAAGACAAATCGAATAGAAAACAATGCCCAAATATGGGCTCGAATGTACATTTTAACAAATTAGAACAAAATATTTCATAGATCAGAAACACCAAAATTTATAAAGAATTTACAACATTGGAAATGCCAAATGCTTAACATTTATAATAAAATATACTTCTATTTCATATGAAAAAATATATATTAATATTATAACAATACTATGTTAATATTTAATTATTTATATTTTTTTATTTTTGAAAAAATTATTCTTAATATTTTTTAAATAAAAACTTTTTAACTACAATATACCTATTTAATATTCATGTTCTAGAAAAGTACTCTTTCTCCAAAATTTTTTAGTTCATTGTTTAATAGAGTGGGATAATTTATTTTATTTTAGAAGCTAGGAAACAATTTAAATACTTCGATAACTCAGTGAAAATATTTGAAAATGCTTCCCTAAAGTAACTACAAACGAAACTTTTAAAAATGTTTTAAGGGCTTAAATAGCAATAAAAATAAATGTTTATAATGCTTAATTTATTTCTTAAAGCATTGATTTTGAAAAAAACATAGGGCTGAGATCAAAATAATAAAAATTAGGCTAAGACCAAAGAAAAAAAACATTTGAGCTTGCATTAGAAAAATATTTTATAGTTACTAAAATGCATTTACAGCTATTCTATTAAAAGAAAGAGTATGTGAGTTTCAATCCAAAAAAATAAATAAATAAAATAAATATAGTTTTCGAAAATATCTATTTAGCTTAAATGAATAAATTCACTGAGGGAAATTGTATGCTATAATACATAACAATACACACATAAATGTGATGCATGTTATTAGGGAAAATATCATGTAATTTTTTCAATTAATTTTATTAGATATGAGTATATTTTAATATATATATTAAATTTGCTGAATTCTCTTGTGGAGATCTTAAAAATGAGAATTTATTAACTGTTTGATAATAAGCTAATTTATATTGATATAAAATAAAAATTGCAAAGTTTTGTTCCTTAAGAAATAATGTTAATCACAATGGTAGAAATATGAATTAATAACAATGATTGTTAATGAATTAATAAAAATAAATTTTACAAATTTCGCTTAAGGCTTTAATAGTCTTTCGAAAATCTTTAAATCAATTCCATCAAATCAGCATGATTTGAAACCTTATTTTAGACAATATTTAAATAACTTTTGTTTAAAATACGATAAAATATCATTTTGTATTTAATAGCTTTAGTATAGGATGTTTTATTTTGTTAAGTGTCACTTTTTTTAACCGAACGTTCAAATTAAAATTTTGTTCACCACATATAAAAATCACAGGAAACTAAAATGTTTTAACATTTTTACTGTTGCCAATTAAATTGCACTTTTGTATGCAATAAACCTTCGAATTGTGAATTTTTATCAAAATCTGCTTTTTTCTTGAATCAAAAGACAAACTTTTATATTTCCAGTGCAATTCTACACATATATTTTTATATAAAACACACATATTTTTTATATAAAATTATAGATGAATCTGGTGTAATAATTTTAAGCAAGAATAGTTTTAAATATGTATTTTTAAAAATATGTTAGGAAGAAAAATATGCGTTTTCTGCGTCTCTCTATTATCTCATCTTTAACTATTCAAAAAAAAAAAACGATTGTATTGATTGACATAATATTATTAATAAGAATATTGTCAAAAAGTCTTAGCTGAAAATAAATATAATATAATAAAAATCATTTTTAAACTAGGTTTTTAGTCAGTTTTATTTAAATATCAGAAAACAATTTTTCATGTTTTCAAATAATATTCGAGTAATTCATAATATTTGTTGCATTTATTTATGATGCACTTTAAATATTTAAAATCTTTTTTTCAAAATACATAATAAATGCTTAAAATAAAACAAAATTTCAATCATTATTTTGTTTAAAAATGTTTCACCATTATCTCATAAATTTAAAGTGCCAAACTTGTTGAAAAGATGTACTATAGTTTAGTCTATTAGCGGGCTAGTTATAGCAGAAAACATGTACCTAGCATTTGGAAAATTTGCAATTCTCAAAAACAATGATATTTACTTAGTCTATATTTTAAGTTATCTCTATATTTTAAGTTGTAATCTTCCATATCCCGATATGTTTCTATCTCTTGGTATGTTATCACAGAGACTAACATACCGCTGTTTCTTTCCACCCGTTTGTCGTTATACCATTTGTAGAAAAAATTTCATGATCAAACTAATAATTTTATTTATATAGGTATGTTTATCATTACCCTATTAGTATACGCTTCAATATTAAATTGGTGAAATAGTTTTATTTCATTCTAACACATCTAATGTTTTGATCAAATATTCTCTAAAACACAATCAAATGTTTTTCTAATAATGTGATTTGAATGTTTCTGAAACTAGAATGTGGAAAACTATAAACTTAGTTGCATTGTCACTTGAAAATTCATATCTGGACTTGAATACAAATTTAAGATTGTGAAATTCATTTCTTCCTACTAGTACAGCATATAACCCATCAGGAAGCTATTATATGAAAACAGACACAATTACTTTATCCAATGATAATGTAACAGAGATAACGAGAAAATGGGGCATTTTACATCTTTACTTCAGAATAATTTAAAAGAATTTCAAAATGGATAACGAGAAAATGGGGCATTTTCTCACTACATCTTTACTTCAGAATAATTTAAAAGAATTTCAAAATGGGTATAAATATGAAGTTACATATTAATGTTGAATAAATGAATAAAATAGTATGAATAGCTTGGATTACACTGCTTTGATTCGGAAATCGATGTTTTTTAAATCTTAATAATGCATTCCATTGCGATACGGTAAATCTATGTGGAAGGTTTTCTAGAAATGCAATATATTGTGAACATAAAAAAATAACTTATATATAATGCTAGGTATGTTAGGTAATTTTTAAATCAAGTTATTCCTTAATGAGGAATATCAATCATTCAATATGTAATTCTTGTAATGTAATTTTATCAAATAAATACATTTTCACATTTTTAATGTCTGTTATAGAGTCTCATTGATCATTTCACAATAGAAACCAAGAATATATCCTTTCCTACAAAAAATTATGAATATTTCATATCAACTCTTTTGAAGCACACATTTATTGCATAAATGCTAATTTCTATGGAAGATAATTTTATTCGAAATCATAAAAATAATTAATGGCAATTAAACTATGTTTTATATCATTTAGCTAATATTTATTTAACATTTTTAATTTAAATAACATCTAACAATAATTTGTACTGAAATAATAGAAGAGTACATGTGATACTTAACCTTTCCATTCACATTATACTAGAGTTACATAATGACCCATTGGGGAGGTCACTCTAAAATAAATTGGGAAAGAGATCTTATAATTTTAAAGTACTGTTAGACAATGCTATTGACATCTGCAAAAGTATTTGTTCTCAATTTTTCATGGCATTGCAAAGGAGCACTATGCCGACCGTATTTACCAATTACAAATCTTCTTAACTGCTGTTAGGATAGAACTCACATTCTAGTAGATATAATACTGATGACTTTGCCACCTAAGTAATAATAAACCTCGCATTCTCCTCTTATGAAACTTTAAATCTAAAAATGAAGATTTCTGCATTCATGCATTTTTGTAGGGATAAAAAGAAATAAATAATAAAAAGGATAAATACAATCTAATATTATTTTCTGAAATAGTGAGGGGCAAAAGTTATTTTTTACTGAGCAAATAAAATTTATTTAATAGTTTTAAATTAAAAATGTTTTATTTCATTTACAAATGAAATGCAATAGCTTTTTATGATAAACTTTTTAGATTATAAATGTGAAATTAAACTAGCGTGTAATTTAAAATTTAACACACACATATTTCTAAAATAGCTTCAAAACCACTATTACCGATAAGAATTTCTATTTCTTGTAAAATTTTATTACTTCAAATTAATGATTATGGATTTAACTCTCATAAACTTGAACTTAGAAAAATGTTTTCTTATGTTATTTATTCTAATTTTTTTTTAAAAATCAACATCTTATAATTAATTAACTCTTTTAAAAAGAACATAAATTTATACTCAAAACATATATTAAATATACTAATTGAAAGTTTCTTTAAGTAGCAATTTTTAACTAATTTTTAAATAGTTTGCAGTAATAATTATCAATAATATCTACAGCATCAGTCATACAATATGCTCAAATAACAAAAATATTTTTATTATTAATAAAATTCCAAATAGAATCCTAACCTTTATTTCCAATGATACTTTCGTATGAAAATGTAACTATTTCAAATTAATAATTAAGTAATTAAACAACTACTTTATTATCGTTAAATTCTAGGGAAACTAATTCATCTGTTAAGAAATTAAGAATTATATTTAAAGATTTTTTGTGTGCTAAAAAAGGTATCCATTAAAATTAACATAAGTGCGAAAAAAAATCTGCATTGTGAAAATCGTCCTGAAATCTTAAACATTAAAAATTTTAATAGCTTTACGAATTTTAATATGATTGAAAACTGATATATCACCTTGCATTTAATCATATTATTGAAATTACCAATCGTTATAACAGGTATTTGATAACATAATTTTTATAATGCATATTTGATTTTAGCTATTAAATTGATTAAAATAATTTATTAATATTAATTAAATTGAATCCACCCAATTACTGCATTAAGAAAACATATTAATAATATGGCCAGCAAACATAAATATCAGTTAAGATATTTGTAATTACTTACTAAAAAACTTAGAATCATCAAATATCGCCCAATTATCTTATTTTATAATTGTAAATTTATTGGATTGTTTCGACAACCTTTTAGTCATTAATTAAAATTAAAAATGAGGAAATATGTCGAAACATAAATAATCAATAAAATATTCTCAATTAATGAAATCAAGCGTATTTAAAATTTAGCAAAATTAATTCAGATAATTCCAAGGAAAACTACTTAGATGTCAACATAAAAATAAATAACCACCACAACATTAAAAATCATAAAAACAGGACGTCCCTAAATTTGTTAAAAAGAGCTCTCATATATTCAAACGAATTTTTGCCATTATCATATCTCTATCAGGTTTCCAGATATCATCCTCTCAATTCCAGTTCTATCGACTTAAAATTATTCACTCTTTTAAATCGAAATTCATCACTAATTTGATTCACATTAATTTTATTAACTTTTATTTAAAAAATCTGTACAAAACTAAAATTTAAATTTCCAAATAATATCCGATAAAATTTTGTTAAACAGTTTAGTAATCAAATTTCTACACTGAACAATTAACTTTCTTCAGACAGAATAAGGAAAATTTGAATAAAAAATTTTTAACTGTGATTTACACATTTGTATCATTCTTTTTAATAACTTTAATAATTATAAAAATTTAACTATAAAGTTTTTCGTAAAAATTAAGTTTTTTCTGATTGAATTTTTTCATTGTTTAGTTAATACCCAAATTTTCTTCTTCTTCTTATATATATATATACATATATATATATATATATATATATATATATATATATATATATATATATATATGTATATATATGTATATATATATATGTATATACATATATATATATATATATATATATATATATATATATATATATATATATATATATATATATATATATATATATATATAAGAAGAAGAAGAAGAATATATATATATATATATATATGTATATATATATGCTGTTCTCAAATTTATGGATGCCAAACCTGGACTCTAACAAAGACTCAGTCAAATAAAATTGTAATATTTGAACGAAAAGTCCTAAGAAAGATTTTTGGTGCTGTAAATGAGAACGGGGTTTGGGGGCACAGATACAATTTCGAACTCTACAGATTTTTTAAAGAAGCTAACATCGTCAATTATATTAAAATATGTCGCTTGAGATTTGCGGGCCATATCTGTCACAAATGGGCCACTCGTCTTTGACTTTAAGAATTTTTAATTATAACCCCATTGCAAACAGATCTAGGGGTCGGCCCAAACTTAGATGGACTGATGGTGTAAATGAGGACTTTTAAGTACTGAAAGTGACAAATTGTAGAACTGTCGCGTCTGGGAGAACACAATTTAGGAGTGTTTTGAGGAAAGCTTTGATCCACCCCGGGCGGAAATAGTAATAATAGTAATAATGATACTGGAAATAGTAATAATAATAATAATTATATATATTATTATGATTCGGATAAGTGACGTATGAGGAAAAAATAAAAACACTTTCGGTGTTGTGAGTAAAAATAATACTTTAAAAAATTAAAAAAATAGTGTATGCCGTTATGTTTTTATTTTAAACTCACACTGCTAAAATGTAGAAGGAATTTGACGCTTGCATAATTTTCTACCTTCCCAATTTATTACCTATAATGACAATCTTAAAAGGAGAGAAAATCTCCATGCTTCCATTTTTTAAGTAATCAAAAATACGGAATATTGTGCCTTATAGAATAATCTATTTTACAATGAACTCAAATCAGTCTTGATTACGGTTTAAATTAATTACGAGCAACGTAATCACAAAATTTCGAAATAAAATAGCTTACTTCTTAAGTCAACTAAAAATCAACAATGTAAGTTAAGTTTCATTCCATTTCGGATTATCGTTTCCAATGCAAACTTGTAGAAAAATACGGTAAATACATATCATAAGAATTTCATTTGTATTCTGGCAATAAAGAAGAAAAGATGTAACTATTTTTATTAATATTGAAGGCTTGCAAAGTGGAATATTGCAAAATATATTTATAATAAATTGAATTGTGCAGTAAAATATTATAAAATTAGAGTGATTAACTGTGAAATTATGTAAAGATGTGTCATTACGTGATAATCTAAACATTTTATCTTTCAATAAAATGTCTATATCTAAACATATTATTGTAATTAATTAAATCGTATGAGGGAAATTCTACTTCTGTTTTTCAGAATACCATAAACTTATTGATTAAATTTATCTAGAGTATGTGATGGCTATTTTATGGATATTAGATTTTTTTATTATAAAGTAAATATTTTTATAAAGAGATATTTTAAATAAAGAAACTGCTAATCGTGAGTATTATTGTATAAAAAAAGACAGAGAAACACGAAGGAGATAATTTGGTAAAGGTTATGTTATATTATAGCATATTATTAATTAAAATGAATGAAAATAACAAAAAAATAAAACGTGAAAAATTATATCTTGTAGGGACGTAAGAAAATGGAAGTTAGAATAATACAAAACAAAAAACATTTATTACGACATTACACATGATTAAAACGGTTACAAAAAATACTTAACAATAATAAACAAGGTTATATCTAAGGTTTTAATGTACATTACACAAAAAAATAAACGAAATTATTTATAAACCGGATGATTTGCCTTCCATTTCTCACTTCTCTCTTCTATATCATCTATCTCTATTTTTATTGGATAGTGAATATTTTGTACGTTCACTCTATTGGGCAGTAACGCCATCTCTTGTCAGTGGAGTCAAACAGATCTGTTACCATGTAACAAAAATGGAATTAAGCAATGAAAACGTGTCTTTTTCTCGTCAAGGGAACAGAGGACATGTGATACGGTCAAATCGCCGGACATGTTTTTCTGAAACTGAAAATATGAAGCAATTTATCCTCCGCCAACCTTTCCTTTTTTTCAGAATTAGATCTATCTATCCACTGTTGAAAAGAAGTAAATAAAAAAAAGCAGCTTATTCCGCGCATTCCTGATAGTGGGTTGATCCACACAGCTTTCGAGTTCTACAGCAAGATATCCTTGACACGGATCACCGAAAGAGAAAGAGAAAACGCGAGCGGCTAACGAACTCTGGCCGACCTACGCAATCCGACGCCATTTTGGATGGTGCCCTACGGTGCACATTTCATTATTCCACGTTCCCGCCTAAATGGCAAAAATGATGCAAGATTGTTCTTTTTTTCCCTCTGTAATAGACTGCAAAGATTAAGAAACCTTTATTAGTAATTTCTCTCTCTTTTTCTTAAATTAGGCGGAACTTTTAATCGATAATTTACAGAAAAAGAAAAAAAAGAACATCTTCGTAAAAGAAGATAATGAAATGTGTTTTCATTAAAAGTTCTGTATGTGTTTTAGTTTCTTTTTGTACGATTTCAATGCGTATTACAGTGGAAAGTTAACAGTTTGATAGAAATATCGTTATTGGCAAAATATATGACTTAAAAGAATTGAAGATTTTTCTTTATTGTTATTCGTACCAGAACAAAATACCTTATTGTGTTTAATATTGCACAACAATATTTATGCCAATCAAAAAATTATATTCAAAAACAAACCAATACCACCTCACAAGTAGTTATTGAATTAAGGGATAAAATCAGGGTTTTTTTTATCGAAAATTACTATTTAAATATCAGTTTTTTTAGATATATTCTAAATTCATATCTATAGCAGTTTTATCATACGTAACATTCAATAGCTGTCAAAGGTTCCATGTTGGAATAAATAATTCAAATTCATTTGATTTTGCAATAGGCTCGAAAAATGTAAATACCGATGTATTATTCACAAATGATAATAATTGAAATTAAGCATTTAAAAAAAACAATTCGCTCATTTTTATCTTTCTTTATCTTAAGATATTCAGTCAATAATGATTGAAAATCATTGCATTTTTTAAAATTTCTAATTCTTATGAAAAGTATATATTTTTTTACGTGTTAAACACTCTCATGAATAAATTAACGTTATACACGTTTTTTCTTCGCTCTTTGATTTAAAACATGTGATTTTAATTTAAAATTGCTTCTTCTTTACAACTTTGTAATGTCTTGTTTTTCTCCTATCTCATTCAAATTATTGAGTAGTTTACTTTTTAATTTTGCAACTAGATGGCTATAAATCGTTTCTATGCGTACTCATTTAAAAAACTTGATATCTTATATATATAAATAGATGCTCAACACAATCTTGAGTTGTTAAAATGTTTACTATGCAATATCAAAGTTAATACAAAAACAAAGTGTTTACAATTCTATGCAAAAAAAAGGAAATAAAAAAATTGAAAACTATGATTATTTTCAACACTACAAATATTTATGTATATATATTTCATTTGGTAATTTGCTTAGTAACTCTAATTTTGCTGAATTCCAAAGCAATCATTACTTATGTAATGAAAGAAAAGATCAATGAAATTTATAAATTTTGAGAAAAGTTCAATATATTCTCATTAACGCTGGAAATCAAATGTACTCATTTTTTATCCAAATAAACCAGAGTTTGTTTTATTTATGATGATGTTAAATTGAATAATAACCAAACATATTGTCTATTATAAGCCTTGCGCAATCCAAACATTACAAATTCAAAAAAAAAAAAATTAAGTCACTTAAAAATATACTTCTATAAAAAGTCAATGTTTTTTTCATGTTTGGTACAAGCTAGTTAATGTTTTTACAACGAAACTGATGACCAACAAACTTATTCGTGAAAATGGACCTTTGAGTAAAAATGTTTTTCTCTTCTACAGTAAAAATATTCTTTCTCAATCTTGGTTCGTGTCATCAAATGGATGGTACGAAATAAATAATGTGAGTCGCAGCTTTAAGAAAGAAATTTAGTTCGTACCAACAAGAAATTTTCATTAAAGAGATAGAGCATTAACAAGAATCAAAAATGTAAATCTGGTTAATGCAAAAGCTTTTGTTTCATGTTTATTGAGTGAACTTAAAAAGATAAAAAATGATGGAGAGATAAAACTGTTACAGTTTTTGAAATTATCAGAAAATGCTTACAGGAAAAGTGACTTAATTTTACGCTATAAAAGTTTTGAGAACTGCAATAAATATTCTACAGTCTTATAGAAAAATCTATAACCAATTTTAATATATGAAGGGGGGAATGAATGATAAATTATTTACATCATTTCTATATAAGTAACTATATAAGTGCGTGTGTGTCTTCTAGAAATAACTTTCCAATATGGTAACTGTGAATGCTAAAATCTCTATCCTTCAATTTAATATGTCATGAGTTCACCTACTACATCAAGTAAAAAAGTTTGTAGTAATTCGGTTGAATTAAAAACGTCAGCCAATGGTTCTGCATTAAACTTCTTTGAAAAGAAATAACCCTGGAGAGAAACAAATTTGCGAACCATCATCAAAAACATATTAAAAAAAAATGCTTTCGTGTAATAATAGTTTAAGTGCAAAGTTGACTTTTATTACTTTTTAATACTTTTTATTACCTTAAATTAAAAATGCAATTAAAAAGAGAAATAAATTTGCTAATCATGAAGTGCAAAATCTTTTGAATAAATATAAATTAACGCAATTATTAAGTTTAACAATAACTTTATATTATCTCATATTACTTTTATCAATATTAAGCTGTTAAATTTGCTCATACATCATTTAATCATCATTTGCATGACATCCGTAGAAAAAAAAACAATAAAAGAAAAATGCATTCTTTCAAATAAATGATATTAAGATTTCAGTCAATTGTGCTTTTTCAGAAATTCTGAAATCGAAAGTTTGAATAACTTTTTTTCTGAATTTTTGAAATCTGTATATGCTTTTCTAGTGCGAAGTGAAATATCTCTGCTAGTCTACTTCATTGTTATACATGATATCTAATTTACATACATATATCAGACACTAAGCGATAATATTCAACTATCGAAGCTCCCACATTTCAAAAATAGACCTTTAATTTTCAAGATATTGAGCATGATGGTGGATTTTGATCAAATGGATAATCTATCCCATTACTTTTCCATCATTTACAATTAAAACCTTGGAGATCTGATATTTTTTAAATACTATTAGAGTTCTAAACATTTGTCAGTAAGTAAAAAATTCTATGAATTATCGCAGTTATAGTACTATTGACTACAATCTTATGACTGTATGGTTACGAATAACCTTAGTTGTCTCAAAAATGTTCATTAATGTAGGCTGTTTGTCATGATGTTGCACACGTATCAACGAGACATTAGTAGTCAATTTTTGACATAGGAGAAGTAAGCTTACTATCGATGAATATTTATAGTTGTTCCAGGGCTTTGAATTTTGCCTTTAGAACAAAACAATATCAGATAAGGGTCATATTTTTAAGAATAAAATTTCTCAGTGTTATAAAAATAATATTTATGTATGTATAAAACTTTGCCTTAAAAATTTTAGATAAGAAATGTTATTCGTCGCAGAAATATTATGTTGCTTTTTCTTTTTCTATATAACCCCAGGTCTTATAGCCCTATGCTTTACAATTCATGTTTCTATTTGAGTAAAACATTTTTGTAATGAGTTAATTTGAATTGGAATAAATACTTTCATTTTCTTGGAAATGTATTTGATTCTGTTCGCAACTTGCATTACATGGATACTTCATTGATATGGAAAGCAAGAAATTTATAACATTTTATTACAATATTTCTTTGACACACTTACTAGGAATGTTTGTTTTATTTTAATTACTGTTTTTTTATTATAACAAAATACGAGATGGACCTTAATGACTTTTGAAGTTTCACTTTTTAAATTTTACTTTAAATAAAAATTTGTATTTTAATCTACATTTCTGAAAAACTTTGATGCAAAAGCTATGATTTAATTATGCATGTAGATAACGTGTGTGTGTTTCATCCTCATAATTATCATCCACCACAGTTTCAAAATAACTATGGCACAATTTGCTTGGTGATCTCCTGACACTAATCTGATCAACTCAAAACAAAAAGAAAAGTTCCTAGTGTAATACTACTTAAATACTAGGAACTTAAATACTAGTTCCTACTTAAATACTAGGAACAACTTATAAAAACACTAAAAATTCTAAGCTTGGTGTATACAGGAATAAGACTTATCCGATTATATAGACTAGGACGTATAACCTAGATACACCCGTAATGTGACGTCACGAATGTCATCACGTCATAGGGAAAAGCGAGCTAAGTTACGTATTGAGAAAATATCTTTGCTAATCTATCCCGCCTTTTTTGTAATTGGACAATTTTAGAATGTTTGGCCTCCTTTGTGTCCTATATTCTTAATATTATTTTAATGAGATTGGCCCATATATATTATGATTTCTAAAGAGGAAACAAAGGAAAATAGTGAAAAATTACATTAAAAATTTTTTTCCAAAAAACAATATAATTTGAAAGGAACATTTTTCTTAAAATTAAATAGTATGATTTGATTAATTAACACGAAATTAAGAGCTTATTAAAATACCTTGACATAATCCGAAATTAACTGATTGAGCTATTGATACAGTAAATTCTGGTTGTCAGACACATTTCACAGAAAAAATATTACTTAAAGAATAAAGGTTTAAAAATTAAATGCTCTGTCTCAAAACGTTCTGACAAAATTTACTGCGGTAAGTAATTTTTTAGAATAAAAAAAGATTTTACTGAAAAGTTTTCTCTTTCAAATAGCTTAATTAGAACTCAAGTTCACATTTTGTTTATGAATTTTCTTTTTTTTTTCCACTCTTTTAAAGATATTATTATGCATATAGTTTTTTTATTGCAAATGGAAACAAATCTGTAATATTTAATTTGTTGTTGGTGAATTATATTATTATGGGACCCGTTATAGAATGTAACAAAAATCATAAAACCATTTTCTCTTGATGGAGTGAAAGATATTAATAAGGGAAGAATTTTTCTAGCATGCAATAGTTAAAGAAAACAACACTTTTCTGAAGACTTTTTTTTTTATTAAATAAGGAGTTTCATATATTCACTAATATCATTTTTATCTATTATTTTATATTTAAGAAATTAGGCTTTGTTCAGAAGAAAAATCCGAGAGAAAATATTATTGAAATCTGTTTTCAGTTTACTCCTATATTACTTTAATTACCTCTTATCATTCCTTTTTGAATACTGAAGTTTTAGCTTTGCCTAGTATTCAGTATTGATACATTAAATAAATCTTCAGTTTTGGAACTTTAAACTCGTTTTGCAATAACGAAGAAATTTTTGCTTAGATTAAATAAAAATGTGAGAAAGTGTGGGATGAAAAGAAATGGGATCAGTTTACTAAAACTGATCATATTCTCCTTTAGAAGAAAAGAAAAGAACTTTGCAAAGGAAAGAGTGTAACAGATTTTGAAAAAAAATCTTAAAAATGCTGAAGAAGCCAATTCCACGCAAGATTTTAAGATTTCGTTATGCTTTTCTTCGTATACAGAAATTTTTTTCGTAAATGTTTGTATTATGTATGACATTAAATTTAACAAAATGAACTGTAAAATATTCACTAATATCATTTTTATCTATTATTTCAGATTATGGCGCAAGTAATGGACACGTGTTTAACTGATGAATGAAGATGCCCGCTCAAATACAAAAATTAATTCATTTGAGCGAATATATACGTATTTTTGAGGCTTTACACGTCTTATGATGTATCAAGAATTGGATCTCGCACTTGATCCAGGAAAGGCTTCCATTTGACTAAGCATTCATAGAAGAAGAAATTCTTTCTTCGGATGGTTGATGAAAGCTTTTCAATATGATGTTAATGTTTTCAAATTGAATCTAAAATCATTGAATCCTGCCAACATCGAAAAATAAACTATTTATGTATATATATATATATATATATATATATATATATATATATATATATATATATATATATATATATATATATATATATATATATATATATATATATATACGCGAAGTCTTATACTATATACGCGAAAAGGATATTAAGCTTATATGGTATTCTCAAAATGGATACCTGAGCAAAAAAGCTTTTTTGCCCTCATCCATACGACTAAAGTTATAATAAAACTGAAAAGAACTTTGCTGTCTGTTGGGACAAATTATGCTCTCATATGAAAATTTCATACTGATATTCTAGAGTTCAAATTTATGCATTTTCGACTAATATCTTGTCGTAATTATCATGTATCCTCTTGTAATAAGTCATGGACTCGGAAAGAAAATTGCGAATTAAACCTGTTCTTATTTTAAATTCTGAAACACATAGGAATTTCTTTCAGATTATTTACCTAAAAATATCTTTTTAAAAGAGATTATGTTACCCTTGACCAACTTTCAACCATGACTATCGATATTTCCCACGACGATTACTGTATTAAAACATTGTCCATTTATATATAAACTGCAAATTACTCTTTATATTTCAATGAAAATTTTGTGACTTTCGTAAGTTGTTTTCTTATTAAAATTTTGACATCAATTCTGAGGTTGATGCAATGCTGTTAATTTCTTTTCTTGGAGTGATCGAATTGTTTATTTAAATACAATAAATCGAAAAAGACCCAAAATTCCATCAGCAAATATTGTATTTATTATTTTTTATTTAGTATTCCAAATATTAATTTTATAAACAATTATGAAAAATTATTTATTACTTATAATATGTAAAAAGCATTTATTTATTTACAACATGTTTGAAATAAAAATGCGTGTTTGAACTTGACAGTCTGTACTATCAAATACATGCATTTCTCTAAATCATTTCAAAATTATCCCAATGCTTTTTAACATAGAAACAATCAAAATTGTTTTTGATGAATGTATAATGAAATTTAACTAGTCTAGCAATAAAAACGCAAGTTACTCTGATCGAAAATGGGAAAAATTTTAAAGAAGCCGATTTTTTTAATTTTCTAACAATGCTTTAAAGAATTAGATAATCTGGATGAAATTTGTGTACTTGAAAATAAGTTTACAATTTTAGTCATATATCACATTAAATAATGTTTAAAAAGAAATATTGAAGAATATTATTATGCATTAATATATGAATAACCAGTGTAGTTTTTTTCTTAATTCTGTGTGTATTCACATTTGTATATTTAAAATACTATGAATATTTGCATGTGTTATCCATAACTGAATAAAAATTAGCTAAAATTAATTTATTGTAACAAAATATTCATTAAGGATTATTCCATATTCATAATTTAACTTATTTCTTTTGCTTTAAATTTATGCTATTATTTTAGTAGTTAAAGAAGTATCTTAATTTTTAAACGGAATAAAAATGATTTTTCAGGAAATATAAACTCGGTTTTTTATCTTTTTATTTATTTTTTATTAGAAAAATCAATTTTAGCATGCTGTTTATATATGGAATGTTTCATGTAAAATCAGAACGCTTCAAAGGTAATTTATATTTACTGTGGGAAGTTTATAATTAAAAATAATGTAATACTTAAATTTCAGACAAATACAAAAATTATATCTTGAAGTGTTTAAATAAGTAAATAAGGAGAAATATATATTATCAGTATTGTATAACACATATCAATCACGGTATACTTTTAAATTTCTTTTACTAAATTTGTTTTTCTATATATTATATTCAATAAATGCTTGATTTTATATTTTCTAAATGTTACACGTAAAATTATTTGCGTAATGATAAGAAAGAAAAATTATTTTGATATTTATTTTTGATGTAAATATTTTTGATTTTTCATGCAAACAATTATGCAGTTTTAAGTTCATTACTTAAATTATTGGAGTAAATATACTCAAAATCAGAGTTACTTCATACACTTACGTAAATTTGTGATTTGATAAAAAATAAATAAAATAAAAAATCACAACTCTTAAAATTTTTCTTATAGATCGTTTTTTTAATAAAATTTCTATCATTATTTTTTGATTTGTAAAATATCAGTTTCAGCTGTGCAAAACAAAATATTCATAACAGAAAAATTTTCTTAACAAAACTAAAAGATACCTACTTTTAAAATTATATGAACGCTTGAAATACAATTTTGAGATAATTCGACAGAAAAATATTTGGCGTTAAATCGAGAATTTCTCATTACAAGGTTAAAATATCCTAATTTTAATAATTTATGGGAATATACATTGAATATCATTACCCTTTTTTACATTAATTTTTCAGAAAATAAATAAATGTTGTCGCAAATTTATACGTTGTGTGTAAGCATTAACTATTTAAACTAATTTTTGTTTACAATGAATTTAAACAACTTGCAATAACTTTTATGACATTCTGAAAATTAATGGTTTAATTCACGTTTCATTTCATGGATTACTCATACTGTTTTAAATTTGAAGCGTGTACAACGTGAAGACATTGAAATATAGAGCAAAATAATTTTAATCAAATAGCTGATCTAGTCTGAGAGTAAAAAATAATTAAAACTGTGCGAGGTTTTATTTGTACAAGTATGTGGATTTGGTAATAAAAATTGAAACGAAATTTCTTTTTGTAATAATTACTAATAGACTTTTGCATCTACTATCTCAATGATTCAAAACGTATCAAAAAAATGTTTTAAGATTAATTTTTATTCATAATATACATTTTGTAATGACACTGAATTAAAATTTAAAAGATTATTTTCTTTTGGTTTTACTCAACGTTTTTAAGCGCATTTTTCGTAATGCATGATTTTATGTCAAAATTAATCGAATAAAATTGTATGATCTATTATCTTCCATTATATGAACATGAAAAAAGAAAAAAGTATTCATGAGATTGATACATTTTTAGAAATGAATAGGAAAATATTTTTAAAGAAAACATTAGATTAATTATTTTTATAATACTATCAAAATAAAAAGAAAATGTTATTTAAATTAAAATAATCATGCCAACTAATCAGTTAGATGGATATGAATTTGGGCTTTCTAATGCGATGATTCATTATAAGAGCAATAATCACATTTCAGATACAGAATTTATACATACATATGATAATTATAATTACATGTATAAACTTTGGTTTAAAAATTCAGTTTTTCGAGGTTTTTTTAACTTAAAATATATAAAATATAATTTTAAAAATATTTTGTAATGATACTGTATAAAATATGATGATAATATGTAAAATATAATTTTTAAAATATTTTTAATGTATTTAAGTGAATAATTTTCAATTAATAAACTATAAAAAATTATTGTAATTTTATAAATAGTAATTATAAAATTATATAATTCTTTTAGAGTTTATTTATGAATAATAAATAAGCTATAAAATATTTTATAATATATTAATATTTATATTATAAAATATTTAAATATATTGTAAATAAATGCATTTTATAAGACACAATAAATTACGCAGCCTTTAATATTTTAGCCGGCCACAGAAAGGAAAATAACACCTTTTTCTTACTCTATGATGTTTAATAATTTGATAATAGTTTCAATAAGCAAGTGCTGGAATGATGTGAAATCCCTGATGAAGTGTGTCAAAATAGAATATTAAAATGTGCCATGTCATCAAAATGCATGTTTAAAGGGCAGACAAAAAATTAACAAAATATTATAGAAGTAATATTTCCATTCATTGCATTATTTTTCTGCCGTACTTTTCTAAAAATACAAACCTTTATTATAATAAAAAAAATTTCTAGTAATACTAGTACATTTTTGTTGATTTGATTGTTATTTTTTTTAAATTATACGTAGTTAATAACAATTGGCGGAAATTTTTATAATTCTGTTCAATTTCTTTTGTCAATCTGAGATCAAATTTCAAAAATGATCATGAATATTAATTACTTTTACATTTCTTCTAATTAGGTCAAAAATATCTTCTATATTTTGGAATTAATTTTTATGGACTATCTTTACTACAGGAGATTCTTTCTAGATCAAACCATTACGGAAAAATATGTGCTTAGTAATAAAAATTAAAATAAAATTGGAAATTTTCTGAAATATTTTTGGAAGGAGTTTGTATTTTTTTTGAAAAAAAATTAATACTCTTACAAATTCAAGAATTCGAAAAAATTAAAGAACTAAAATCTTGCAACTTATTGAAAATATTCTTGTCAAATGATTTTAACAAATAATTTTTCTTGTAAATTTCGAAGAAATGTTCATTTACAAGATCTCACTAAATGGCTGGACAAATCAGAATGTAACTAAATTTGCAATCTAAAAAGAAACACGAATTGATTGAACTATAATTACTAATTAGTATAAAAGTTTTTCATACTTATAAAGAAACTGGTTTTAGAAAATTTTTAAATGCGGTTATTTTTACAAAAATTTAAATCAGGTGACTAAGATTATGAAGAAGGTAACTAAAATTGTTTAAATATAGTAGGAAAAGAAGTTGAGTTATTTATCATAAAAGAAAAAGACCAGATTTGGAGCAATTTTTTCCTGCTCTTTGATTACTAGCATATTGGCTGATCAAAGAACATATGAGACATTTCTAACGTTTTTAAAAATGTATGTTATGTTGACATCTGTATAGTACGTATAGTAAAAAAACTGCTTTGTTTAATGTACATTGATATAAAACAAACTCTAATAGTTTCTTTTTTGTGAATAAGATAAAGGTTGTAACATAAAGAAAGGAAAAACATACATCAAGGAAAGACACGATTTCATTAAAATACAATGCTAATAAGCATAAGAAATTTCGTACTAGTAAAAAAATGATTTTAGAGAATTTTCAATTACTGTAATCTTACAAAGGCTTAACTCAGCAGAGTAAGTTTATGAATGCGACCTCAATATAGTAGGATAAATATTTTGGATTATTTATCATAAAGAAAAGACTAGATTTTGATTTTTCCACTTATTGGTTGATAACATATTGGTTTAGCCAAGAAAAATGTGAGAAACTTCTAACATATTTGAAAATGTACGTAATTTGCGCATCTGTGTAATACATATAATAAAAACTACTTCTTTCATGAAACCTCAGTGATATATATCAAGGAAAAAATAAAAACTTAAATAATTTCTTTTTTTATTAATAACGTAAGGATATAGCATAAAGAAAGATACAGCATCAAAAGAGAGCCATGGGTAAATAATGTTGAGGAATTTTTTGTTTTAAGTGATTCCGAAGACGTTTATGGTTTTATTGTAATTTGATTTTTAATGGGTATCTACTCACCTGATTTCAATTTTCTGTCTAACATAATTTGTAAAACAATGGGTCTGATTGTCTGATCGGCTTTTGAAACCATACTTAAATGTACCCCTCCGAAGTATAATATAATTTGCTTTTAAATTTTTAATATGTGCAATTTAGCACTTAAAGTATTAGTTGTAAAATATCCAATTAATGAAAATGCTTGATTATAATATAAATATTCTAATTTATTTGATATTTGTAAAAATTCTTTAATATCTCAGTCAAGTCTAGTGATGAAGAATTTCCAGATATGTATCTGGCTATAGTTTTAAGAAATTAATTTGCTTCTCTTTATCCATTCTTTTCCGAATATTTCGGGACTCAGGTGTATTCGGTAAGCCACATATAATACGAAAATACAAAAAGTTTTATATTTCTCACTTGACAACAATTAATTCAACTCTTCAATAGTATGTGTATGACAGTTCGAACATTGTTCGCAAATAATTAAGAAATTGGTTTGATTAAGTAAATTTTGTTGATTTATTACATTGAATTTTAAAGAATTCTAATTAATTTAAAATTTGCATGTTATTATAAATTTGTATATTTTAGGTTGAAACATATTGTCATTTATTTTATTTTTCAGTACAAATATAAAAGTAATATTCATAAAATAAACATCTGAATCTGATAAAGGATTCATTTTGAAAAATCAGAAAAAACATTTAAGAAAAATGCTTATGTTCATAGCATTTATATTCCACAGTATTTGAAAATATTAAGGTTTCATAAAACATCATCGAAAACTGTTTTGATAAATAAAGAGTTATTCATCTATTATATCGTTCTTTTATTCATTGCAGTTTCAGTAATAATGCCTTCAATTCTTCCTGATTTGGTTTAATAAATAGGTTTAAATTAGATTAGTCGCTCACGGTTATTTATGAACTTGGAGAGGGGACTAACTTGTCGGTAATCTACAATTGAACAAAACTTCCAAAAAATACAACCATCCACTACAAAAGTTTTTTATGAACGCATGAATATTTGAAATGTGAGAGTTAGAGCGTTAATTATTCGTTTACCACTTCAATTCAAATGAAGGTAAAGTTGGTATTTATTATTAAGAACTGAATGTTGAAAACATGATCATACTAAAAAATTGATTTATACATAAATAAAGTTGTTATAATGCATAGCTCAAATAAGTTTCCAAATTTAATTTATTTCAAAAATAAAATTGAATTTGTTTTTCTTGAAATAGCTGTTAATTTAATCCTCGCTAGATGGCAGCCCAAAGCAATCGAAGTGTCAGTATTGTCGACACTGAAAGTAATGTTCTGGTGAAACCTAAAGCATCCATTAAAATTTGCTAGAAATTTCAGCGAAAATGTTTTTAAAAATGTTTTTAACACATTATACAGTATTATTTTTAAAAAGTCCTTTATTGAATTACACTTTTCTTTTGGATCTAGTAAATAAAAGTATTCTGACATCTATGTCTCAAAACTTTTCATTTAAAACAGAAATATTTATTGCAATAATTGCTTTATTTTAAAATTTTTTTTTAAAATTTTAATAAAAATATTGAAAATTTTATTTTTTAGAAATTTATTTGAATTTAAAAATGTTTATTTTAATTATATTTTTATATAACACTCTCCCCAAAAAGTTTTTTAAAAAAATTCGAGATTCACAGGAGCAGAAAATATTTTAAGACTAAGATGAAATATCTTTATTCTCATTTATGATAATATTACTTTTTTATTAAAATATAAACGATTAATGAAATATCTCCATTTTTCCCTTATATTTTAATAAGTATCATTTATATAAGAAGTATATTTAAATAAGAAGTATCATTAATAAGAAGTATTTCATATAATATATTTAATTCAGTTCAAAACATGTAAAAAAGGTAATACAGAATTATTGAAAAACAAGTTTGACGTAGGTTACACAAATTCAAAAAACAAAAATGTTTTATATTTAAGCGATTAAAGCACATTTAAGTGGACAGATGAAAATTTTTTTGCTGGCTTTTATTCTAAAACCAAGGAAAAAATGTTCTTGATGGCGCAATGATACAAACGAAATTAATTTTGTGCTACATACGTTTAAAGTCCGGCAATAAAATTTCATAAGTTCAGCTATACTGAGAAAAATATATACTAATTTGTTTAAATTTTTTATTCAACAACCACGCGCAATTGTTACTTGTGTAAAGGGAAAAGTAACATTGTGTTTTTTTATAAATATGCATTTCAATAATAGATGGCAGCACTAATATTTTAATTTCAATGAAGCTCTATTGAAATCTTTTAAATGTATTAAATTCTAACATAAAAAAGGTCAATTTAATTTTATTAAATAATTTTTGATTAATTTTTAAATATAATTTTTTTAAATTTAAATAAATTTCGTATATGAGTATTTTTAGATTCCACTAATGTAGCGTAAAATCAAATACAGGTTTATTTGTTAATTAATCATTTGATGTAATTCTAATTAAAATTTATTTTGCTCGTGATTTGAACTTACGTAATATTATATTAGGAGAAATTATTTCTGCATTATGAAAAATTTAACAACACTTCGTCCGTGACAGGACTCGAACCTGCAATCTTCTGATTCGAAGTCAGACGCCTTATCCATTAGGCCACACGGACTTACGAAATAAGCTAATAAATATATTAAATGTCTCTTTTTGAAAAAAAGAATTAATCATTTTTGTGTGGATTTTGAATAATAGAGAAAAATACTCAAAATTGCAATTATTCCAACCGTTATTTTTTATATTGAATTTTTTTATTTAGAAGAACTGTAAAATTCTCCAGAAAGTTCAAATTCAAAAATGTGCTCAAAGGAACATACATCATTTATACCTCTTATTCGTACATAATTTTAAAAAAAATGTATGATTTTGTTTATATGAATGGGAAGCATTTAATTCTTTTTAAATGGCTTATTATTAACATTCTCAATTCAGGCTAACACTCCAGTTAAAAATGAAAGGTGTTATTAAGAAAAACAATTTTACTGTAGCCTTTTAGTTAACAAACTATGTGCTCTACAATGAAATATCCACACAAAGTAGAAATGTTTATTTGTATTTTAGCATCTAAGTCGAAGGTTTTATCATTAAACTCCAGACAGTCATGTAAAGGGATTGCAAAGCTGTGACAATAAGAAAATTTGTCCACTGAAAAATGAATAATACAATCATTTTTTTCTGTATATTTGGTAAATTAAAATGCATAGTTTAAAAAATAAGCTTTGAACAGATTTATTTTATTTCCAAGAATTTTATTTCTAAGGAAATAAAATAACAATGTAGTTTATGCGCATGGTCAGTAGTCTTGTGTATTTTGAATATTTTAACCAAAAAAGGATGGTTTGTATTTTTGACTTCTAGTTTTTTTAATAGTTTAACGAGAATTTTTATCTAAAAATCTAGTAAAAAATTTTAATGAAGTAATACAAAAGATAATTTAATTGATATAAAAGTTATATAAGAAAATGCATTCAAACAATTGTGTATTTTAGTAAAAATGTGCTTTAGAAAACATTTTGCATTTGTTGAATAGTGTGTAATCGTTTTTAAAAATAATTGTTGTCATTCATTTCATTCAGAAGAATTCATTTTTGATTTTAAAAATATATGTTTTCTGGTCAGCTTTAATATGAATTAAGCAACTTTTAAAGCATCTAATTCTTTCGTTTGCCCATTAATAAGCGAATTCTCTATAATTAATACTGGAACCATTCTCGATCTTAAGACTTTATATAAAAGCCTGCATTCAAAATTTTTACTTTATAACTTTTCAAGTTTTGATTGTCAAAATTAGTATTCCTTTTTATTCGTGTTTATAAGTACTACCAATTAGGATATTCTCAACACATTTTGTATTTATATAACTGTGTGGAAACATTTTTTAACATTTCCTAGCTAGAAAGTAGTCTTCATCGGATAAAATAAGATAGTTCTCTTAATATGTCGAAATTATAAATTCGTTTTGGTCTATATTCAGTTTAATTATTTAATATAATTTGTAAAATATGATTTTAAGTTATATTTATTGTGAGAAGTTACTTTATTTTCAGTCCTATTATCAATACTGATTGTACGAATAAAATATCCACTTGCATAATGTTTCTGAAATAATGAATGAAATCTAAATTCTCTAGTTATTGACTAATTACGATTTTTTTTACACAAATGGGTACGATTATTTACACAGATGCAGTATAATCCTTTCGGAGTATTTTTAATTTGTTTGCGATTAAAAATTATCGCCAAGTTAACATAACTGTTAAATTATAGTTTCATTCTAAATAAATTAATTATTTCCGATTAAAGATAAAAAAAAAAAAACTTAAATAAAATTTTGAAACAGGGAATTTTAAAGAACGAAAATTCTAAAGAAAATGTTGGAATTATCCTCACAAGAAAGTCTAAAGAAATTCTAAAGAAAACAAATCGTTCTAAATTATCCGGCGATGATGTATTAACAAGAGTTATGGAATATTCTTAGTGTTCTCGATCTTTCTGACATGATAAAAAGTCCAAGTAGCCGGGAAGACTATAAAATTTGCAAAAAATTTACCAAATTCAAAATTATTGCGAAAGGATTATACGCCATCGTACTCATAAATGCATTAGGAATTTCAGAGTTTGTAATGCTCTTGAAACAATGCTTATCGTATATTGCTTTTTGTAGTTTTTTAAAATCTTGAATAAACACTTTTTTTAGAATTAAAAATGTTGAGGAACGTCGAACAAAATTTATGGATGTGAAATAGAAAATGAGACAGTAAAAATAAATATTTAAATGTTTATAATTTTATTTTTGTTTTGAAATACTTTTTTCTGTTTTTTTAATTCTCAAAACACACAAAAATTTCCACATTGTGTGTAATTTTTATATAAATGAAATAATCACTATATATATATATATATATATATATATATATATATATATATATATATATATTATATATTATATATATGTTTACTACTAAAATACATCACTAAAATTCGATTATGCCCAACATATCAAAATTTGGCCATTTACGGTAATAACACAAAAAATTACTTTCCCTTTTTCTTGTCATTCATTGAAAACCTCAAAAGCCTAATTATATTCCCGACAATCCACTTACTAATTTACGTAATACATATGTCATTAATGTGTCTGGCTTAATTTTAGGAAGAATTCTTTCAATAACCTTTTCGCCATTGCTTTCTTACTTTTTATGACACTCAATTTTTCATCAAATTTCGGAAGTAATGCAAAACCGACATTCTTAACTTCGAGATGATATTGAAAAATGTCTGAATTACAATGAAAATTAAAATTTGAATAAATAAAAAATTGAGAAATAGAACTACTGAGTTTTTAGATATAGCTAATCTAAAATAATAAAGCCGAATAAAGGGTTGGATGATCGGGATTCTGTCCTTTATTTGCATGACTAGTAAACTTTATTCATCTTGTATATGGTAATTACTAGTAGAGTTCCGATTCCAGTTTAAACTGAAGATCCCGATCGAGTTAATTGTCATTAACAAAGTACAGGGGGTAAAGGACAAATAAAATCTACTATAGTAAATAAATGACGTGAAAAAAATGGCAAAAATATTATTCATATCATAATATCATCAAAATTTACACTAATGTAATAAAAAATTTTCATGTTTTAAGAAAGAAAATTTTGGCAGGAAAGCAAAAACTGTATTAAAACCATATAAATTTCATGAAAAAATGTAATAATAAATATAAGATAAGGGAATAATATATTATATCTTAAATTTTCTTATTCTGATATTCTTATTGTTTATTTAATAGAAAAGATCCTCACCTTTTTGCTTTTGAAATAAAATAAATCAAATATCAGAATATTTTCATTCATTCTCTTTATAACTTGATAATATTTTTATGTATAAAATTTTATTTAAGAAAAATGAAGTTATATAACAAAATAAGTATTTTATAAAACAAAAATAGAAAATTATTCTGAAATTGATTTTGACATGTATCTTCTGTTCTCGAATTTAATACATTTATGTTATGCAACGATAAACACCTCACTATATTAACGTTATTATGGAATCACCTTCAATCATTCAATAATAAAATTTACTCTTGATACTTGAATGTATGACAAAAAAAACTGTTTTTTTTTTTTAAATAATTCACGTAAAAGAAGTATGTTTAGTCTTATTATATTTCCGATTGTATTACTCATGTTAATTGGAAATCATAAAAATATTTTTTTGATATTTTTACATTAATTCAGGTTTGTTAAACTAAATTGCAAAAATAAATTATTTAATCAGTTTTTTTCTTATATTTGGTTTTACAAAGATAATTTCAAGATATATAGTATTAAATTAAAATATTAATTTGATAATAATAATTAAATTAAATTATTATTAAAAAATTATATGTTTAGGATTGCATTGAATATCAAGAATAATCTTATAGCACTACTGTTATATTTTCTTGCTTTGCAAATGAGGATAATTCAGATGCAAATGAGGATAGTTCTAATAAATAGACAGTTATATCCTATTTTTTGAATCCTATATTTCTTCGAAATTTTAGAATTTGAAAATCTTTATAAATGTAATATATTTTTCGCTAGGTAAAAAAGTCGCAATAGAACTCCAATTATTTCAGAATCCAATCAATTTCAGAATTTCAAAAAAGTTAATTAATAATACTGAAGAAGTGAAAAAAATTGAGAAAAGGGGAAATAGCTCAAGAAAAGGAAACGTAAGAGAAGGTAGAAGATGAGAATGACAGAGATGTATCCCTTGAGGAATTCAGAAACATTCTTATGAAAATTCCTGGATATTCAGAAGTTAGTGCTGAAGAAATAGGAAAAGGAATGGATTACCAATGAGACCTTAGATGTCAAATTGCAGATGATGATAACTTATTTACATGCCGATTATGAAGATAACCTTAATGTCCAAGTTGAGGCAAACACGAGACCATCAGCTGATGAAACATTTGCTGGCTTCATCAGCCCGAGTATAACCACGTGCAAATTCTCATTGTCAAGCAGATGCGCGACTTGATTGCCCTAAAATGGACGAAGGCAGTGAAACATCGTACTCTGACCGAGATGTTCAGCAAGCAATGACTTTCATTTACAGCACTGTACACGGATACTGTATTCTTCTTCTTCTTAGAATTGGGTTTGTATGTCATTGGGCACCTATGCTTTTATCAGCATTTTGTACCATTTAACTCCAAACCCAATGTTTCCTAGTTCCAGTTGCTCGGGTCACCCACTTTATTAATAAAGTCCGATAACCCTTTAATGGAGTCTAGGTGTAACTCTCTAGTATGGATGATGCCTAAAGAAGTTAATCTAGGGAGGGCAAGAGCCTCGCATTCATAAATGATATGCTCTGCCGTTTCCTCTTGCGTATGACATTTCCAGCAGATAGGGTCTTGCTGAAACAGTCCCATCTGGTCAGAAAGTCAGTCATGCTGAGGGTAGCTTCCTGACTTTCACCAGAAGAAGATGGTTTGGAGGTAATTTCTACCTCAAGTGAAGGATTCATTGCTGCCCCTTTACTAGAATGCCTCTGAGTTCCCTTGTCTTTTTCAGCAAGGTCTACTACAGAGGCTTCACCTGCAAATGCAGAAAGGTTTGTTATTTCTTGTGTCTTTTCAGCCACAAGATAACAATTAAAAAACTCAGGTAATATAAGTCCACCCAGCATTGCCTGAGTTACTGAGCAAGGCAATTTACTCTAGAAGTTTGCCAGGCAACTAGAGGCTCCGTTAAGACACCAATACCGCGGTGCCAATTAGCCCTAGGCACGGATCGCATAACACCAGGGTTTACGGGAGCTGGTTCGCGGCCTCTGATTCTATATTCAAGGCTATCCTGTCATTCCTACAGGACATTCGGCGATCCACCACCTGCCGACGCGCCTGGTGGCTGCTCAAGCCCCAGGACGCGTACCCCCTGGTTCCAGGCGGATACTGTATTAATGTACAGCACTTGTAAGTACCTTAACATGTAAAAGTGTTGATTTTTCATTTAATTGTTTAAAAGTTATGTTTCTTCAAAATTATGTAGTTTTTCTCCCATTTTCAATGTACAATAATTAATTAAAATATAAACTTTTTTAAAAAAAAATCTAACTACCCGAATATGTAATTGTTAGAATTAGGTACAGTCCCAAATGATTCGGATAACTGAAGTCTTCCGGTAGTTTGTTTTTGGAGCGCTAAACAAGCTTAATCGAGCATCGGAATTGACTTTAATAAATTTTGAATCGACTAATACTAATGATTGTATTAACGTTTTGATTAGGACTAATATTACATTCACTATTCCTTTAAAGCAAATCTCTTAAGCAAAAATGGAAATACCATAAATAAATTGTAATTATTAATTGCTAATTAGAGCTTCTGAAGCAGTCAACTTATTGTCACTAAAAATATTTTTAATCCGAGTGAACTGTGCCTGCTTTCGTAAAATTTTACTTGTTCACATATAATTACATTCTTCGACTAAATGATGAAAAAATTAATTAATTTACATATTTGAAGCTACTTTTTTTATGTTTTTCATTATTTAATTTTAATTACTGATCAATATGTTAATAAATAATCTACAAGATGCTTACAAAAATTGAAACAATCATTAAATTTCTCTCTTATATTTCTTAGTAAATCAGTTATGAGTACAATCATTTATAAAAACGCACAATTAAAAAAATGAGTTTAATGTAAAGAATTATTATGTTATCAAATAAAAATATGTAATCATAATTTTATTTTTGAAAAGCATATGATAAGTTTATCATATTAAATAAAAATAACTTTTTATAAAGATTAGAAAATACTGAGTTGTATAATTTCAATGCAATTATATCCACATTTTTAAATATATAATTTAATATATTACATTCGAAATATCATTAATAATCATACATAATAAAGTTAAAATAAAAGTGTCAAAATTATAATCATTGTTTAGGCAAATCAAAATAGTGAAATGGAAATGGCTTTCATGAATTTGTTTTTCTTACTTATTTTATTCTTTATTTAATAACACTAGTTTGTTTCAGGCAAAATGTTTTACATTTTTTAGAAAACCTTGAACTACCAACATCTTTTTACTTTCTAGACATTGTCTTCCTTTTAAAGTAGGCCATCATCCACGACATATAATGATCAACAAGAGAGTGATATCATTCGTCATAAGCCACTTTATTATCTTTTTTCACGATTTATTTTAGATACTGTAAAAGAATATGCAAATACAATAATAGAAAGAAGTTATTACCACAACTCAAACTTTGGCCCTGGATGTAACAACTCAAGGCTAACTGAGAGGTACATTTTTTAGATAGAAGTAGTTTGTTCTAATCGATATTTTAAAAATATTTTTTAAAACTAATTAATTTTGATGATGATAGAGCAATAACTTTTCACTCGGAAATCAACAAAACACTACTCACATCGATCATGATTATCTGATAAAATCGATTTATAACAATCGATTTAAATATAGTCTCGAATACGATTAAGAACACTAAGTTTACTTTCAATTAATTTCAGGGTAATGACATCAATTCATCAAAATTAAGATTTGTAAAAAATATTTTTTTTTACATATATTATAGGGATATTTCTGATTCTATATTGAAAAGACATTTAATTTTCTTTCTTTTTATTAAGAGCGATAAAAATAGTTGTTTTAATTTTTTTTTCACATCTTTCTTGAGTAAAAATTAAATACTTAAAAGAAGCAAATCTGATATTTAAATATGATTGTTAAATATAGTAATTAATAATCTTCCTAACTTTTAAAAATAATTCAAATATTTGCCTTAGAATAATTATTCAGTCCTTAGAATTCTGAAAACATTAAATAATTAAAACTTCATTTGGCCAAATATTGCACTATAAAATAATTAAAGTCTTCAAGAAATTAATCCCGAAATCTGAAACTAAATTTAAAACTTTTCCTATCACATGTAAAAATGCAGAACTATTTAGAATTGTCTCAAATGATCAAGATAATTTGTTGTCCAATCAAAGACGCTGTTGTTGTTGTTATTTTCCTATGACACTTGGACAAGCCAAGCTCGCTTTTGCCTTTGGCAGTGCGAATTAAGTCAATAAAGAGCGTCTTTCGTTTGGATCAGAGCACCACAAAGGTGAAAGTACGACTTTGCTCTTTTTTTAAGGTGCCTCGTAATTTTTAACCACGGTAGGGTGACGAGGCCACACTTGAGCTGGCACCCTCCTCTCCACATCCACGCCACACCAGCGGAAGGACATTGGACGTCTCAGATTAACGTGGACATGTCCCCAACCCACGGAGCTCCAGCAACCCAGTGAAGGAGAGTACACCGTGGTCACTCTCCCAACCACCGCCCGCGGCAAATGATGCTTCCCTTTACTGAGCTTACGGGAAGCGGCGTAAAGCTACTGAGCCACTGGAGCTCATCAAATACCTTTTTAGAGGAAGTGAAGTGAGATGGATCTTTAAAAAGAACGCCAACAAGGAAATTGTGCTATCTACATGTTTGCAGATGCTCTTTCATCACAAAGTCAGACAAACCTATACAGAATTTAATAATAATTAACACATTTTAAGCAATTTTCCTCTTCACTTTATGAAAATCACTTATATATGAAATTGCTTCATTTATTTTTGGTTGAATAATATTGGATTTCAGTTTATTAGTTTGAGAAAAATGAAATTATTGTTCTCAAGAGTCTTTATTCATGTTATTATTTTCATTTCAACTCTTACTCTGGCCAATAATTACTGTCTCACAAACAAAAATCATGATAAAAATCTTGTAAAGTAATGAAGTTTTGAAACTCGAATATATATATATATGTGTGTGTGTGTGTGTGTCAAAAATTTTTAGTGCTAAAAGTTAAAAAATTACTTGTAATAAGCAATTTTAAGTTAATTAAAAATATTATTTTGACATAATTTGACTACTAATACACACACAATCATTATATGTTTGTTTTCATATAATATATAAAATGGCTTTTCATGTTAGTAATTTCTATAAGTTTCTTCTGAAAGCTTATAGAAATTACGAATACGAGAAGTCACATTCTATATTATATAAATAATATGACGCCGACCGATAGCTGAGTTGTTAGCGCTCCTGACTCCTGAGCTGTGGGTCCCGGGTACGAATCCAGGTTAGGACATGGATGCTACTACCTTTCTTAGTTCTCTCTATGTTTCTGTGTCCTTTCTTCTGCGGTGATGTATGAAAGTGGCCCACCCTATGAACGGGTTTGTGGTGGTATGGCACGGTCAACGCTATTTACCTCCGTGACTTGGCTCACAGGTGCCCGATGGGTGACGACAAATGAATAGCAGTTTCTGTCCTTGTTGTGGCATAGGGTTCGTCACCCAAGTGCCCGCTGTTGGAAAAATAATAATATGGCTTGTTTTATTTTGTTTAATAGAATTATATCGGTTAATGGAATATTTTCTTATGGAATCTTGTTCAATTTTGTGCAACTGTCTATTAACTGGCAATTGCGTTGCTTTTAAAATCGTGAAATAAAAACTTCCAAATTTTCTCTAATATTTAAAATCAACCATATGTTAATGTGATAAAAATAATATTGAGAAGTAAAATTAGTACTTAGATATATCAAAAATATAAAACATTATTCAAAATTTTGACAATGGCTTAAAGATTCATGATGCTTCAATAAAACACTAATTTGTCGTAAGAGAATCAATTAAACTGAAAAACAAAACTTTTACTCGTAACATTAAAAGATATCCGACATTTTGTTGCACTATAAATATTAATAATAAAGACAGCAGAATACGAAACAGTCATAAGCCCGATGTAAGCCATTTTGCCATCAGAGCAGCGAAATGTTTTTCTCTAGTTTTAAATAAGAAATATTAGAAAACCTTGAGTTTATTATTTTGATTAGATTCTCGTTTCGAATGAAAACAAATAAATTACAAATTCATTTAAATTAAAGTTCAAAAATACCAGATAATGAAAAAGGAATTCTATAAAAACTGAGAATTATTTTTTTGACTTAGTTGCAACAATCAGTGAATTAAAAAAAAAGTGAAAGCGAATTTTTCAAAATGTTAACTAAACGTTGATAAAAATTTTAAACGAGACAAAAAAAATCTTATTTTTTGGTACCGTACTTATTTTAAAAAAATAAATATTTGTGCCCTATAAGAACGGACAGGAATGATTCACAGGTTAAAAAACAAAGCACTGTGAGCTATAAAATTTTGCAATTGTTTCAAAAAAATTATTCCAGAAACAGTTAAGTTAATGAAAGAAGCTTTGAGGACAAATATTTTGATGAATCTACAATTTTTAGAAGACACAGTGATTTCAAGAAAGGACGTGTTTGCGAAACTGGCTCCAAAGGGAAGCCAAATAGAAATTCTATAAATGATCGAAATATTAATACCATCTAATCAGTCTTGCAGGAAAATCGGCTAATGTCATGTGATGACATAGTGGCATCCATTAACATTTCAAAAATGTCGAAAATTTCCATTCTACCAACAATTTGCAGTTTCGCCATGTGTTCTCCAAATAAAAATCTCCTCACCTTACTAAATACACTTATGTCTATAAATTAAGGATAACTCAGAATCACTCACTCTAAAATAAAAATTTCACATTTAGAATTATCACACACACCTTGAAGAATAATATGCAAATTACAAGAAACCACCAGATGGCGCCTATAGTACTTCACAATGACAAGAGTGAAGAGACGGGTTTATAGGGAATGGTTTCAAAGAAGTAAAATTGTTCACAAGAGCTTTAAAAGCCTTTCAATGCAATAACCGCATAGTTATGGCACAAAAGAAGCATTTGGATGATGTTTTACTTGGTAGAATTATCGACCGCCTGGAATGTGGACGTACCCAGATGGAAGTATCCGAGGAACTTGGAATCGCCCAGAGTGTCATCTCTAGGTTTTGGTAACGGTTCCAAAATGATGGTAGTGTGAATAGACGTTACAGCGCAGGTCGCCCCCGAGTCACAACGCTGATCGAGGACCGGTATTTGGCAGTTACTGCCAAAAGAAACAGGCGGAGCACAGCTTCAAGACAGACGGTACGACAGCTTCAAGGCAGACCTTGTACAGGCGCTTAGGGCACATTGGTCTATATGCTCGTAGGCCTGTCAAATGTGTTCCACTTACCGCAACTCACTGTCGCCTGCAGTAGAGAGCATTGTGGACACCGCAACAGTGGTCTTGTGTAATGTTTTCCGACGAGTCCCGGTTTAGCATTCAGTCTGATTCTTGCCGGACTTTCATATGGAAAGGGCCAGGTACCCGTTACCACCAAGAGAACATCATTGAACGACACTGTTACGGTGGTGCAGGATTGCCCGTTTGGGAAGGAATTATTCTGTGTTTCAGACCTAACCTGCATGTTCAGAATGTTACCATGACAGGCCACATCTATCTGGATATCATTCTGGAACAACATGTACGTTTGTTTCGGGGCGTCCTGGGTGTAGAATTTCTGTTTATGGATGACAACGCTCGTCCACACCATGCAAACATTATAGACGAATGCCTTCAATCGGGATATATCACCCATATGCACTGGCCAGCATACTCACCGTACTTGAATTCAATAGAGCATGTGTGGGACATGCTTGGCCGATGAATTGCAGCCCGTCAATCCCCTCCTACATGTGTACCGGAAATTGGAGAGCATTGCTCGATGAGTGGTGTAATATTCCCCAAAACCAGATATATAATTTGATACTCCGCATGCCTAGGCATTCGTCTGAGGGGCATATTACATCGTCTAAGGGGCATACTCTGTATTAACCATCATACCAACCATGTTATATTGGTTTTTATAAATAGGTTCTTTTTTTTTAATTTGCTCCAGGGAGAAAAAACCGAAATTTTTATTAATAAACCTGTATTATTAATAAAATGGTTATTAAAAAAATTTTTTTATTAATAACCTGTGTCAAACATATAGCATCTTTTTTGCTCTTTATCTTTTGTTTAATAAACAAACTTTATAAATAAGACACATTTGTTTTCTTTCTGTCTCTTTATATGCATAAACTTGCATTATCCTTAATTTATGGACACGAATGTAAATTCAGACAAGAATTCACCAGTGTTGTGAGTAGATCAATCATGCAACATGCCTTTTCAGTCCAGGTCTCGCGCCAAGTGATATCTGGCTGTTTCCAAAGTTGAAGAGAAAACTTGGTGGGAAAAAAATTATTACATATTTATTAACGTTATTTCAGTAAATTCAAAGTCCCTTATAGTAGTTTCTAGAGACAAGTTTCTCGACTTGTTTAGAAAAGTGGTTGGAACGATGAGAATGTTGCTGGTATCAGCGGGAAGTGAATTTGAAAAAGAATCAATTTTTGCTCTTAATATATTTATTGATTTTTTTTTTTGATTTTATTCTCTGTTTTCAGGACCACCTTTTGAAATAATTTTTCACAGTAAAGCGGCATTTTTTTTAAAGAAGTGTTTGAGTCCTTAAAGATGAATGGTTTGTTTTAAGCAAAAACACTCAAGGTTTGCAAGAATCGAAATATGTTAGCCTTGCAATTTCTTTGGATTTGGTATTGGAACAATTTAGAATTCGCTTCGGCCCGGTGGTAGCGTGATGGTTTGGGCATCGGCCTTCGGTCCAGAAGGGCTGGGTTCGACTCCCAATGACACCAAAGACCCACCGAGAACACACGATATATACGCTCATTAAATCTGTGGAATCGAAAGTTCTGTGATCGGGAGTCAAGCACTTACCATGGGTGTAATGGTCTGGAGCGAATTTCCTTCCCATTCTGAACAAAGCCAAAATTGAGAGACTAGCTCCTAAGATGGGGCCATCTATTGGAGGAATCTTAGAACAAAAAAGTATTTTCACTTTAGTGATGCTCTGATTAAACAAACGACGCGCCCTTTTTGACTTAATTTTACATAGCCATCAGCTTGACTTGTCCAAGTGTCATAAGTAACAACAACGTTACTAGAATTCGCGTTAAATTAAAGCTAATCTCACAAATTGTTTTCCAGAAATTTCAAATTATTCGTTGTTACGAAATAAATGTTTATGTACAAGAAAGAATATAAAATTTGAACACTACTTTTCCCTCGAAATCAATTTCTTTGTTAATCTTGAAAAATTAAATATAAAACCTACGAAAAAATATAAAAAATGCTAAGTGATATCAAAAAATTTCAAGCGTTTGTGGTTTCTGTTACGGGAGATCAGATTTTTCTCATTCAATTTTTTTTCATATTGGGCGTTAGGCAAAATTTTCTTTCTAATGTCATTCATTTCTAACACATAATATTCCTTCTCTTTCATAAACTATATAAAAACAGGTTTTTTTTTTCCATCTCATGATCTGATAAAATTTTAATTTATTTTAAAAAATGAGATGTTATATACCTACTAATGACCGAATGTTTGCTATAAGTGATGCATACTAGATAATTAAATTTTTTTCTTCAAGGTAACAACAAGGTTGTTCAACATAATGTTGATAAAAAATGTTTTCACTAATCTATGAAGGAAATGGTCAATTGTGTCAAAGTGATTTGTCTGTTCATTAATCTGTACGGATTTAAGAGACATCAATGTAACTAGTCATTTATGCATAAATAACACACTTAGTTCTTATGGTATTCTTCTCACTACAGTAAACAAATAGAAAAAACCCAATTGCAGAGCAGAAAAATATTGTTGCGATAACAGTCCGGTTAATTAATCTTATAGAACAACCTCGTGATACCAACGTCACAAAGAATGATTCGTTTCTTTTGAAATCATTCTTTATTTTCAATTCTCTGACGTCAATAAGGTGTGATTTCTAACGTTTCTGTAACACGGATTATTAATGATAGCAAATTCAAAACTGCAGCGGAAGGCAAAACATAACTTTAATGAATTTTTTAAAATATTTGTAATGCATATATTGAAATTTTTACTATAAAGACAAAATTTCAGAAACTAAAATGGTTAAATATACCAGACATTTGGTGAAGTTTTTAATTATCTGAAACTTTTTAATCGTATAGTAATTAGTAAATGTGTTATTTCTTTAAACAAATGAACCTAAAAAAATATTTACAACAACAAGTGAAATAGCTAGTTTATGAGATAAAATCTTGCCATTATAAGTGCACAATGTAGGATTATATTTTGAAAAGTAACTATCAAGAATAAAAGATAAATATTTACCTGAAATAACTAGCATTAATCAATAGAGAATAAGGAAATACACTTCGCATTCGAGTAAATTTCCTTATGAAACTAAAAGAAAATGTCTCCCTGTTTAATATATATTCAGGAAAAGTTTTATGAGCTATAAAATAAAATACAACTACCAAATGTAAAAAGTATTCTATATTTCTCTTCATACCAACTAAAAAAATATTTAAATTTCCAAATAAACATCCCTGAAAACCTAGAAACCATTAAAATTAAGATTTTTTTAATTGATATTCTTTAAATTTTTTAAATTCTGTCATTTGAGTCTCTAATTTGTAATTCTATTTAGTGATATCTTCAATTAGACCTTTAGTGATATGATCGTCTATGATAGGAAGTCAGTGGTTCTTCTTAAAAAGAATTTTGGTGATGATAGAAAGATAATATGAATATCGTTAAAAGATATAAGCAAAATAAACCTTTTCACGTTAAGGGGATACAGCGAGTGCTATACACCGGGGACTAGCAACTGTGCGAACCCCAAAATGATCAAGAGCTAAAATAATGTATTCTTGTACATGAGAACTTGACAATATTTCTATATTTGTCAGTATGATGAAAACTATCATATTCTCCTAAATGATATCACTATAGATCTCTGTATTTCAACAATCTTCAAACTAATTCATAATGATCTGAGTGTCTAGATTTTGTTATTTGATTCAGGGAGCTAACGAGGATACCATTACCTAAATTAAACATAAAAAAGTCTCAATACCATATGGCCTGTGTTGCAAAAAGAAAACGTGCTTTTTCTTGGGTGTTTTCAAATGTTAATATTTAGTTGCCGTTTTGTGTACTGATATTGGATTCTTGGATCTTCTGATATTTCTCTTATAAGGAACAGCAGTAATTACTATGTATGTTAAATTTAATGACAAAAGATTAAATGGATCATTTATTTATTTAACTAAAGTAATTTATGTAACTAGAAAGGGAGTAGTAAAAATGCTTGTAAAAAAGATTAATAAAGTAAAAAGTAAGCATGGTTTAGATATTATGAACTGTTGAGAGCAGATATGGGACGTAACATTAGCAACATAAAAAGTAAATA
Organism: Latrodectus hesperus; assembly: GCA_037975125.1. Lineage (NCBI taxonomy): Eukaryota > Metazoa > Arthropoda > Arachnida > Araneae > Theridiidae > Latrodectus > Latrodectus hesperus. The sequence continues at coordinate 12,513,624 of JAJQOW010000014.1, read as the reverse complement.
TAAAGGCGGATAATCTAGAATGATTCCTGTAAGCCCTTATATAATTTAAGCGTTTAGCACACATATCGTTCTCTCTTTTAAGTTAATAATTTATCATAGCTTTTCCAGGCTATATATATATATATATATATATATATATATATATATATATATATATATATATATATATATATACATTGTAAAAATAATTTTTTAGATGTCGAGACGTTTGTATCGATTATTTTCTTCACCTACAAAAAGAATGAGGAACTTCTATGTAAAAGTTTAAACATTACTCTTAATTTATTATGGTACACAACATCTAATAGGAAGCCTAAATGAATTCGCTTGAATTAGTTTATAAACTGTAATATAACATAGCGAGGTTATATGCTTGAGCTGCAACCTTCTATCGTGTTTTTGTCATGAACCTGTCGCCTTCAGGATAGCTCACTCTAATACAAAATACCTTCAATTCTGACGATATATGTATTTCATATTAACATACACAAACATTAATTACTAACACAAACATAAATTATAAATACATATATTTTTCTTCGTTCAAAGAGTGGGACTTCCGCTACTCCTCGTCATAACAAGAACCAACGGTTCCTCCTCCTCTTCGCCCACGCTTTCCCTTACGTGACTGACTGGCGCGCCCTCACATAAGCAGATTGAAAAAACTTGTTAAACTCTAAAAGAATCTGTAGACGTAAGTTACGATATTACTGATTATGATTTGCCTCGATAGTATCATTTGTAATATAGTTTATCAATGAGCTATTTCAAGCAAATAAAATTGTTCAAGATTTGGTTTTTAACTTAAATGATAAATCCAATATTTAAGAAAAAATTTTAATACATTTTTCAACAAATAAAAAGTATTATTTAAATAAAACACAATATTTTTTCCTGAAAATGAATTTGAAAAAGAAAAATATATTCCAAATTAGCTGTAGATGGAATTATAGAGAAATTGACAGAGGAACTTAGATGTTATAATTTGTGTAATTGATTCTGTTATTGTATAAATAGGAAATAAATTTAATTGAATTCCAAACATTATTTCTAATTTCAAATTAATAACTGATATACAAACATTTTAAAAATATAAATTAGAAAATATTTCAAAAACTTTGTAAAGTTGTATAACAAAGGTGCAGGTGAAAACCTAATGCAGGAAATGGTTTTGCTGTGGTATTTGATTTTGAATGAAAGGGATGTAAATAACTTACAATTCATAAGAATACATATAAATTTATAATTACAAAGATAAATTTCTAATTATATTAACTATGTTAAAACTTTTTCTTTATGTTACCAGTTGCTACAGCAACTGGTAACATAAAGTATTTTTTTTTTCTCTGACCAGACCGGTTTTTCCCTTCATGCTGATAAGATGTGTATTTTCATACAAAGGGAACATGACACTAGAAACAAACTGCGTTCGTGCACGAAAGTATCAGATTTGACTGTGTGGGAGTAATGGTGTAAGATGGCATCACCATTGATGGGCGCATTGTCTCCATATAATTCGAAACGCAACTCTATATAGGGATGAGATCCTCAGATCTATTGTACAGCCTTATATAGCAGCAATTGAAGATGACTTCATGTTAATAGATGACAATAGCAGTCAAAATCGGGCTCAATTGGTGAAAGATTTTCTTTTGAAGGAAGGAATCATAGGAATGAAATAGCCCATGTTCTCCGGTCATTTGTCCCAATAGAGCATGTTTTGGACATTCAAGATAAATGAGTTTCTGGACACCTATCAAGCCTCCAAACAATTAATGTAAATACTGTAATAATTTGCCATAAGAAGAATTATTGATGGAAAAGAAATAAATAAAAATTTTTGAGATCAATACTTTTATAAAATTGAAAATACTTCATTTATTCAATAAATAAATGCATGTAGAATCGTATATTATTTCGAGCTCAGTGAAATTTAGGGAGCATATTTTTTCCCTGATTCTTGATTTATAAGTATTGATTATTTTTGATTGATTTATATGGATATATTATTCCTTAAAACTCAGTCTTATAAATTAATTTATATTATATCATTAAGTTTTATTTTATTAAATTCTTCTTTAAATTTTTTTATTAACTATATTTTAAGCTTTCGAAATAAAAGTCTTCTTTTTGGCTGATTTAATTACAAAATTCCCAACAACTTTTTTGAAACGACATTTTTTGCATTTACATCTTACCATCTTAAAAACATTTTATCTACTGTTTTTTTCCATTAAAATTGATATTTCATTAGTTAATTCCCATTCGCTTAGTTCGATGTAACTTGCAAAGTTCTAAGAATGCTTGAGAATATTATTCATAGAGAAAACTATTAAAAATGAGTACATAAACCAGGAAAATCAATAGCATATTTCTCATGTAAAGGGACAGAAATATAATTTTTACAAAAATTGTTGGCTAAATTAAATACAATTTTGTAATCGATTTGTAGTTCTGTATTGCTTCTTCACACACTGCTGTGGTAATCGAAATATGTTTTCTTATATTCACTTGATTTTAATACTGAAATATGTATAATCAATGTATCCATAAATTGTTCTACAAATTTCTATGATTTCCATGAATATGATTGATTTGAAATCATTTCGGTTTCAGCACAGTTAAAAAAAACTGCTGATTATTTTTGAAACAGTTGCAGTTATAGATGTCTAAATGTTTTTATTCATTTCTCCTATATGTTAAAGGCAGTTCGTCAAAGAATTGACAAACACCTTATTAAGATTTTTTATTTTATTTTAAAGACGTCCAATGTTTTTTTAAACAGATTTGAGAAATTGTTTCAAAGACAAATTTGACAATTATCAATGATTAATACAATTGATTCCATGTATATTTTCTTGAAATATATAATTTTTCTTGAAGGACAGATAATTGAAGTCATTTAGAGAATGTTTCATTGACATATACATAAATTTGAATGAAATTTCTGTATATTTGAAAGATTTTTTTAGACAACAAAATCTGTCTTTAGCAATTTGAAATATAATTTAAAATTAAAAACATTAAGTTTAAGAGAAAACTATAAATAGAATATTCATTTAATACATGATAGCTTTATAGAAAAATATTTGAAGGCATAAATTTTCTACTTCAGAAATTTTACCTATTCTTTCTAAAATCCATACATGTTTACAATCAAAAAGCAATTTTATTTTTTTATTACTAACATGCAACTTTGTATATAATAAATGCTTTAGAATTTACTACTTTGCCTTGAAAAATTTCAAATATTTTTTAAGTGAAACAAAATTTTTAATTAATTATCAAACAAGGATATCAAATGCCATCATATTTCAAAAGTTGTACGAAATGACCATATAAAATTAAGAATAAAAATTGCAGACATTTTATTCAAGAGATCATTTATTCAAAGAAACTTTCTTTTGTAGGATAAAAGAAATGAACAAGCAGTAATTTAAATTTTTTTCGCGTTTCGCAGGTTTTGAATTAAAGTCGACAAAAAAAAATTAAAAGCATGCCCTAATTTCAAACTACGAAGGTCAACAAGTTTGGAATTCCATAATGTACATTAAATGTAACGAACTACTTGAATAAAATGTCATGGAATTAATTCATGATTCTTTATTTCTAAAAAATATAACAAATGAAAATTTTAACTTAACCTCAGAAAGACTTAAATGCAAAGAAAACTGGTTTAAAACTATTTTGATTTGGCATTTTCTGAGAATTAAACATTGAAGTATTATGTTTTATTAATCGTAAGAAATGTATTAAAGTTCAACTATTAAGTAACTTAAATCATAATAATATAATTAAGTCAAAAGAAAACACATCGGTTGAAATATCTTCACTTTGAGTTCAAGTCAAGTATTGAAATTATTATGATTATAAATTATTTCATTACATATATTTTACAAATCAATAATATTCGGGGTTGCATTATTCATTACTTTTAAGACTGTTGATAAATTAATGTCATAATGAAATATTCATATTTTTTATAAACCATCAGAATTATGAAAATATTTTAGAAAAGTTTTATCAAATTTTCTTCAAAACCCCAGGAATTAGAAGAACCAATATGAATTTTCAGAAAATGAGCAAATTAGTTTAACAGAACTATTTCCAAGACCAAAACAATTTAAACCAAATCCTTTTTAAGCATTTGCAATTTTTATTAGCAATATATATGAAACCCAATTTGCATGTAACAAACAAGAATGATTTCGAAATAAATATTTTGTTTCCTTAATTTGGCTGAGAGGATCGTTTATTGATACCTTCAACTTTATACTTCTTTCATCAAACAATCGTAATCGAAAAAACTTTATGAAATACATTTAAGCTTTATTTCCAAGGAAAATTATTCTCACCGCCAGTTATATGAGATTTACCAAGGCCAAATTTACCACTTCTTTGTCGTCGACCAAACTTTGCTGTCGCCCTTGGCCCTATCTACATTCTGCAGTGCAGTGAACCCCTGAAAAGATGCTTCAATACCCTCTTTTTCGCCTCCAGAAGTAAAACAGCATCTGTAGAAAACGAGATTCAGGAATTTCTTACGGACTGAAATTTCTCTTATTTTTTTATCACCTAATGGTATTTCAGATTCGTTGCCTTGAACTGATTAAAACGCTGTGGATCACCGTGGTGACGAAATTCGACTGAAAAGAGAAAGAATGGCACAAATTCTTCATGGAAAAGCAAAGGAAATAGCGCCGTATTTCGAAACGTTTCAATCCACGATGAAAGCAAATTTCGAACTGAAAATGATTCGTTCTAAAGTGTTTTTCATTTCTCCATTTAATATCTGTTTTTAGCATTTAAAAAAAACTTTTTTCAACTTAAATTGTACAAATTAATGAAAGAAGAAATGAGAACAATTAATATTCTGCGTGTGTTTAATCTCTGTATAATTTTTGTCACGTATTTAAAATTTACAGAGAGATTACATATATGATCTCAATTACGTATTATTTTGCTATAATAAATTAGAATTAAACAATTCATTATTAATTTGAAAGCTGAAGTAAGGCATAATTGAACATTCCAGAAATAAATGAGGAGTTTTTGTCTATCTTTAATTGCAAAATTCGTTTTACAGATGATTTTTCTCAAGCATAAAAAACGAAGTATTTAAATTGTATTTTTGAATAACCCTTCTTCTTTTACTTCTCTGTGAAAATTATTTTCTGAATCTAGAACTATTGTTAAAAATTAAAATTACAATTTTTAATCAGTAGACATTATTTATGATAATGGCAAAATTACCATTAGCATAAATATGCTTATTTAGTTAACTCTGTAGAAAATTTATTCGTAATAAGGTCGCATTGTGACCTATGGTTAATATTAGATTTGTTAAAATTGAAAGCAGCACTGAAAAATTCTGTATGTCGAATATTATTTTGAGCTAATCTCGCATGGAATTAATGATATCGATTTTCAAGAGCAATTGGGTTTAACAGTTAATAGGGTAACCGTACAGGCGATAAAAAGAATAACAATTAGCATGTTTTTCTAGCACAAATCACTGTAGCTAAATAAAGAATCTTTGTTATTACATATTCAACTAATTTAATCATTATATGAATCCTAAAAATTTAATAATCGCTTATATAATATCATAACTGTTATCAAATTATTAATACTAATGATTTATTACACTGTACTGGACTACATTTATTAAATATATAGTAATATATTCTTGATTACGGAGTAAAAAATGTAAATTAATTAGAAAATAGTATTTGCTATATTATGCCTTATTACTTTTTTCACCAATAATCATTAAATTATAAAAATTAAAGTTAAAATATCTTAATTTTTTCTATGTATAAATGTATAGTCTCCAAAAATTTACATTCATGTAAACTTATACTTTATCATATGCCCCTTTACCCTAAAATTATATTTAATTTTAGAGTAGGTACATATAATAAGTGTTTTTTACCTTTTAAATGGTTACTTCCTTAAATTTCCTTAGCAAAGCATTTCCTTGAGTTATATTCACAAGAAATAAAGTTTTATGCAAATTTTTCACGCTCAAAAAAATTGTTTTGTTTGCTGTAAATATTCCTACTTACTATAGATTTTTGGGTTATACCCTTATTATTATAATAGTTTTTAAATTTTGCTTGCGTCTAAAATTATATCCTTATGGCTGAAAGCTATTTAACATAAAAAAAACAATATAAAAAATAAATAATTCGAAATTGTTGTAGCAATAGTGGTAATAATCAAGAAAAATGTATGAAAAGCGAATCTCTATTTTTAATGGAATATTAAGGAGTTGTAATGACAAATAAGGATAAAAAAAATAAAATTTTACCGCGAAATTAAATATTTTTATTGATTTAGAAACTTTAAATAGCAAATTTTCTAAATGCATTAGAAAGTTACCTAGCAATATAATGCAATTACAATATTGATAATATTATAATTTAATACAGTCAACTCTCCTATAAAGCGGTGAGAGCGTACCGCGTTATAAGAAACTCGGATTTAACCGTACAAACTTGGCTAATTCGTAGCACGTTCTATGGAAACCGTCTACCGCGTTATATGAAAACTGCGCAATAAGAAACTCGGATTTAACCGTACAAACCTGGCTAATTTGTAACACGTTCTATGGAAACCGTCTACCGCGTTATATGGAAACTGCGCAATAAGAAACTCGGATTTAACCGTACAAACCTGGCTAATTCGTAGTACGTTCTATGGAAACCGTCTACCGCGTTGTATGGAAACCGCGCTGTAAGACACTCAGAATTAGTACAAATCACATCATTCGTACCGCGTTATATGGAAACCAATCAATACAAAAGACAAGATAAATTATAAAGTATTTTTTATTGAATTGAAGAGTTCATATGAGGTAAGGATAAAAAAATGAAACAAAAACTAAACTAAAAACTATTTTCCAACAAAAACAAGAAAGACTTTTGAAAAATTATGTAATCTTTCAACACACATCCTCGCTGTCAGATATGAGTCGCCTGACTCGCTTTCTTTTAATGGGCAAAATGTCTTCCTCACTTGGTTCATCTTCACATTGGTTTTCGATTGTAGCTTCTTTTTTTCTAACTCCACTAAAACCTCTCTATAGGAAGCTAAGCAATTTCTTAACTCTCTTTTAAACTTTGCGCTGCATGCCGTTGAATGATCAGTTTGAATGAAATGAAATTCTAATTCTTTAGCCAAATTTAGCCCTTTTTCACATCTTGTAAATAGAGATTTGGCACCCATTCATTTTTCTTATTTTCGTTTACGAATGCATTTGAGAGGTGGGTACATCAATTAATTCCATCAGTTCTTCCTCATCTAAAGTTTTTTTCCTGAGTACTAGTTCTCATACATCCTGATGGTTTATTGCAAATTCTTCATCGCTTAAACCAGTGGTGCGCAAACTAGGGGTCGCCAGAAGTTTTTTGGAGGTCGCCAAATTTTTATGAAATGCATTATGCCTGCATGTTGCTTACCATACAGTATACATATAAAGAGTGGAGCGCCGTCATTCATTGTTTAATTGCAATTTCATGCTGTCCGCTCTTTCTTTGACCGTAATGCAAAGTGTGAAGACGCAGTTTTTCACTCCGATAGATAGCGCCCTTTTCGCGGTAATTCGCCAGTTTTACTGAAAAGCGCCTGTTTAACTAGATGTTAATCGCAGGGAAAGGGCAAAAATTCGCTTCCGTGATCAGCCAATCAGATGGCAAAGTACGCGGTGTATCTGATAGTCAGAATGAAGACGTGAAGTGTTCGCATGAAGTTGTAGTATGTAGCAGTTGGAATGCAACTGTTTTAGTTTATCCTCGAGTTTTATCGTGTGACTTTGTGCAATTACGTTTTTTATATTTTTATCGGGCTTTGCTATTTTTTGTTATCAGGTATGTACTATCATTAGAGAAAGATCTCTATTAATTTTATTGAATTTCTCGAAAATATAAATGATATTTTATAAATTATTTGATTTAGTTTAAGTAATGTAACCCATATCTTCATAATGGATAAATGGGTAATACGTACACCAGGTACATCTTCAGCTAACAAACGAACAAATACTGATAAGGAGTCGCAAAATACTGAACTAAATGCCCGATCTAAAAAAATAAGAAAATACAATGAGGAATTCATTAAGTATGGTTTTACATTTTGTGTTATTGATGATGAAGAACGCCCGATATGTGTCATTTGCAACGAAAAATTAGCAAATGAGAGCATGAAACCAGCTAAATTAAAAAGGCACCTGGAAACCAAACATATAGAACTTCAAAATAAACATGCCGATTTTTTTCAAAGACGAGCTGAAAATCTGAAAATTCAAAGTGCACATTTAAAGAAATTTACAACAATACCTCAGAAAGCATTACAAACTTCTTTAGAAGTTTCTTATCTAATCGGAAAAACAATGAAACCCCATACAATTGGAGAATCCTTTATCCTTCCTACAGCAACTAAGATGACATCAATTATGCATGACGATAAATATGGAAATGAACTGAAAACAATACCATTATCAAGAGATACCGTGTCTCTGTGGATTTCCAAAATGTCACGAAATATCGAGTCAGAAGTCATAAAACGCATACAAAATTCATCTGTATTTGCTTTACAACTGGACGAGACTACTGATATTACTAAAATGTCACAACTAATTATTTAAGTTAAGTTTATTTTAAATGAAGATATAACAGAAACGTTTTTATGTTGCAAAAGTTTGGAAGGAAAAACAACTGGAGAAAAATATTCGAAGTAATAAATGAATATTTTGAAATAAAGTCCCTTACCTCGTGGGGATTTGCGGTTACTACACAGAAACATTGATCCGGACATAAATACACTTATATATATGTATATAACATCTTATCAAGTTCATCCAAATCATTAAATTACTTTGTATTTTATTTTGAACAAAAGTTTTAATTTCAATAAATAATTCAACAAAAGGTTTTAAAAAAATTTGTAATTTTTATATTATTCATTCATGTTGCTTTTCCACTTGGTTCGTAGGCAAATTTTGACTATGAAAAAATTGACTATGCAAACCTTAGCAAAAAAAAAAATAAATAAATAAAAATAAAAAAAACACGGTGGTTTATGAGTTATAAAAAGGTGTCCATGAGCCAACAAAGTTTAGGAACAATTGGTCTAAACCACGCAATATTTGCTTTATCCCAGCTCATATGAGAAAAATGCTTTCTTGGAATATGTCAGAACTAGATACAAACAACAGAAATTGAATTACATTTCTAAGTCCATTTTTAAGTAAAACTAAAAGAAAATATGTGTTTAAATCAAATAAATAAATAAATTTAAACTTCTCATTTGAGTTAGCAAGTTAATAAAAATTTTAATAATGAAACATAGCTATTTGTTCTCACAAACAGCATATATAATACTGCATGCTAAAAGAAGAATTATTCGTTATATGATCTTCGCTTCACCAATTTTCGGGTTCTGTTCCCATTTCCAAGTTGGGTGTTTGTTGTGGTATGGAATTCATTTGAAACTTTATAGGTTCTGGTAGAATGCCCGCCCAGTTTGAATCGACTCATGCTAAGAGGCCCATGTTTGACAATTTATTCATTAACCTATAGGTGTTGTAGTCAGAACTTTCTTGTCTTCACAATGTATAGATATTTGTAACTTTTATATTAACCATTGAAAAGTAATTTTCCATGAAAAATATACCAACACAATAACTTTGTACTGTTAGCCGGTTTACAAGTGATTTTGGAGCTTCTTTAGAATTTATGCGAATATAGTTAAGAATATTAATTCTATTTATTTAGAAATGTAATTTTCTAAATAAATGAGAAGTGTTAGGAAGTGTATAATTATATATTATAATAAAAACTTCACAAAATATTCTAGAGACTAATAATAGTCTTGCATTTTTCGTTTTGGAATATAAACAAATTAAATCAGTTATAGTACTTTTTCATTGTAAATACAAAAATTAAATAAGTAAAAATAAAAGACCAAAATTATCTTTTGTGGTTGTGAAATATATGAAATATTTCTACTAGATATCCAATTATGAATGTATTTCTAAACAGAACAAAACTAAATGGCATTCCAAACTATTCAGATATACACAACTTGTACATTTATCATAGACAACATTAAAATACAAACCAAAATAGAATGCTTATCAGGAAGAGGAAATGTGAGTTTTATTTTTATCCTTGTGGCTTCCACACTGTAAATTTCCGAATAAGCTTATTTTCCTGATTCTTTTAGCTTTTATCTTGAATGTGGTTAGTGTACTTTCAAATTAGTCGTATTTATTTTAGGATAACGATGATTATTTCCATTAAATGCAACAACTTTTCCCAATTGTTTTGCATAAATTATATGACTTTTTAAAATGATTAATTTATTTATGTTTTAATACTCCAATATTAACAGCCATTTTAAAATGTTTCCTTTAATTTATCATTCTCCTTGAATTTTATTTATTTTACATGTTAATCGTTCTCTCTTTTCAATTTTTTGTTCAATGTTGTTCTTTTAGTTACACATAGATAGGTTTTCCACAAAATGCAGATATTTTCCATGGTCTTCAAAATAACTTTAATCATTTTGAATAAAAACTTTTCGTTGTAGAAAAAGACTTTTAGTTTTTTTTTTTTTCATGCTGCGGAAAATCATACATATTCATAGTATATGATCATTATATTAATAAACAATTATATATAATAACTTACTTATTCCCCCGGGATTATGTATTCAATTTCAATATAAAAACACATGAATGATAAAATACATTTCATTTATTCTTGTGCTAGAAAATACCACCAATTTCTAAATATTTTACGAGGATCAAGATCATTTTCGTCAGTGTTAAAAAAGCGAAATCCCCTTATAAAAGTTGAAAAATATGTGTATGTATAAAACTTATGTATAAAAATTAAAGACACTTATCATTAAAACTAATAAAATTTGGTAAATATTATTAGTATTTTTAAAAAATAAATTAGGGTTCCTCATGGTAGGACATATGCCTTTTAACATGATGTAGAGATATATAATAATATGACATTGGAAGACTTTTGGAAAGATATTATGCACATAAACTGTACTCACGTGGCAGTACGATGGAAGCTATTGCGCAGTATTCAGTGGTTCCAATGACGTCAGGTTACTAAATCTCTTAGTATGACCAATAGGTAATCTAGAACACTTACCTAAATGATTTTTTTCCGAGTTCTTATTTTGGGAAGTTAAAAAAAATTCGAATCAGAAAAACGTGACGGAAGAGCTTAGGGTAACTCATATAAACATACATGAGTCTCAAATGACAAAAACGATTCTTTAGTTATTCAGGAGTGACAGTCAGCAATCAATAACAGTAGTTGAAGACTAACATATTATCTTACAGTCATAAGGTTGTAGAATTTTTATTGATGATGAAATTGAATGGAGTTATGCATAACTAAAATAAGTACTAATTTTCAAATTTTTAGCTTATTTACTGTGAAATGTGTTTCGCCAACGAAAACGTATTGAATAAGTATGATACAAAATTTTGCATTTCATCTAATGTTATGCATCACCAAACAATGACATTTAGATCAATACTGAGAGGATTGATAACAATGTCCAATCACTTTCATTTAATCTAGTCAATGACTGCCTTATTGAAAGGATTTATACACACAGCCTGGCATAATACATGGTTACAAAGTTCACTTATTTTTTTACATAATCTTCTGCATACTAGTTACTGGATGTTATCTGTAAAGACAATTTAATAAATTGGAAAGCACACACAGCAAATTATTGAATCTCTGATAATATTTTTTATCTTCAAAAGAATATCCAAACATGGTATATTTATTCTCCAACTCGGTAAGTGGGATTAACCGCTTCTCATCAGAGATTCCGATATCTGAGGTGCCAGGAACACATGAATCAGATACAAAAGTAATGTGTTCATGTGTTCTTTGCGAATGAGAGCTTATTACATCTGCAAAGCAATTTTAAGTGGTTTATATCTATGACAAAGTTCGTGGAAAGTTTTAAATATATGATGAGAAAGAAACACTCGATCTCTTTGAATATAATCGGAATGAAGATAATAAGTAATAACCGACTTTTTGTCCTTTGATGAAATTATGTTTCACTGACTGAGCTAAAAATGGCTCAATGTATTAAAATTATCTTCCAGTAAACATTAAAATCAAACCTTATTCGTTGTAGAAAATGATGAGAGAACCAGTTACTTACTAATATTTCTTTTCGTGGGTGAGGCCAAATGGGAGGAAAATACGTTGTGATAAAACTTCCTTGCCAGAGAATGAGAAGAGATAGAAGAAATTAATCTAGGGAGGAAAAAAAGCAACTTTTTTCAGCATTATCAAAAAATAGAAACACAGTTTGAAAACAGTGAAGTCTATGTTTGAGGAGTATTATGTTTGGTGAGCGAAACTACAACTGGCATAGTGAATTTAAAGTACACTATAATCAAACATTATTGGCTGTGGTGAATGTTGGTGAGACAGCCAACTATTTACTTTTTGTTATTGTCGTGGATAAAGTTCATTATGAGAAAAATATGACTTGTTTGATTTCCCCTGACTCAATCAGAGAGAATCGAGTCTCAAAATATTAAATATTTTTACACACACACACACACACTCTAATCTCTCTTTTCTTATATAGTGACTGACAACATAATTAGGTATTTCGTTTTTCTTTTAAGTACAAAATTTCTCATTAACACCGCCAGTTTAAATTTGATGTTGATAGGATGTAATCCATCAACCAGATATAATTCAAAGCTCCTCTTCATGTGTTTACATATCCATATTGCTTGATAGCCTTGTATATCTTTACAGCTACAGGTGATATATAATCACTCGTCCTTTATTGAAGCGAATTTCTAATATCTCATGCGCATCTGGTTAAAAAGTGTAATGTGAGTTTAATTTCCTCATCTTGGAAAAAACTGATATATTCATTGCACGCAGTGCAGAATTCTTAGGGGTGTGCAGAATTCTTAGGGGAAGAAAAGTGTTTAATTTAAAATTCAAAGAATGATGAAGTATTTAAAAAAAACTTGAAAACATATTCAAGCTGGCAGCAGCATTTGATGTTAAAAAGAAAAAGGTCTCTCTTGAGATACTACATGCAGTTAGTACCTTGGGTACATGAACAGACGTTAAATGAGACGATTATATCTTTTTAGTAAATTTTGGATTATTTTTTTTACCTGATACTTGATTCTCGGACATTTTTAACTTCTCATTTGTTGTTCTCGTAACCATTTTTCTAATTACTCACATTTATTTAATTCATTCTTCATACATTCTTATATTTTAGTGTGTAATGGTATAAGTTAAGTCAATGAGCAATCTTTCTGCTGGCCATTACATTTGGATGATTATTTTATGATATTTGTTAATATTATTGCCAAAAAATGGCAATTACAATGGCTATTAAACGATAATTCAATATACAAATAAACATGAAACAAACAATAAGAATTCTTAAAATTTCCAGTTTTTCCTGAATCTGTTGGTGAAGGCAATTACATTGGATCTCATGGGACTGAGTTGCGTTTAATTAAATTGAAACTGAAACAATACAATGGACAATAAATGCTTAAAAAAGTACAAAGTGCCTGCATTTCAATTGGTCGATGCTCCAAACTAAATCTAGCTCAATTTAGGTAAAGGATCACGAGCTATCGCTGTCTATTGCAATATCTCAGCATGCATTTTTTTCTGTAATGATTGGTATACAAATTACTATTATTTTTAAGTCTTTAAAATGATTTTGTATTAATCTGAATCATTTTTCCTTTCTTTAAAATTACCCTTGGCATTTATGCTTCTGATTCTAATTTTAAAAGCATTTTAGTGAGTTCTATATCAAAAATGTAGTTATAGGCTGTGAAACATTGCTTTAAATTTGCTTTGCATAAAAACATTTAGGAAAAAAATTGTCCAAAGCCAAAAACTGCCCAAATTTCTAAGTTGCATTATCATTTCGAATATGCTAGAACGTTTTTATTTTCCAAACTTCCTTCTAATATTATCATTTTCTAACATAGTAGAACATGACTTCCATTTTTGAAAATGATATTTTAAGTAATTTTATGTGCTATACTCAATTTATTTCAGAAAGGTGTCATTAAGGTAAACTAATCCATAAGTTATTCCCAAATATAAGTACAGAAAATATTAGTATAAGTATTAAACCCTAAATATAAGTTCAGAATATATATTTACTATACTTAAGGGATTTAAGTATAGTAAATATATTTTCTGTACTTATATTTAGTTTATATAAAAAATCTAGTTTATAAATGTTTCTAAATATTTGTGTTTCATAATTTTCTTATAAAAATGCAAAACACTGTTTAATTAAAAATATTGAATAAAAACGGCTAGTGTACGCCCCGTTGTAAGACCAATGAGGTTTTGATTGTATCCTTGGAGTGTAGCAGTCCATGCAACTTCCACATATTGCAAAGTTGATCTAATGTGGCAGAGGGAAGTGCCCCGGAACAGTTTTATGTAACTATGGATCACACATTTCGGATGGCGACAGTTCGAGAGAACAAATGGGCCAAGGGAGTAGTTCCATTTGATGGGTAAAAAACACTTGAAAATTTCATGCTACGTGTTGTCTTACCTTATCCTGATGTAATATGGCTGATGACAGCCACTATCAGAGGACCACAGTCTTCAACACATCAAAAATGTAACACTGACTATTCTATGTAAAGGCAATGCATACTAAGCAGATGTGGGAATTAAATTCAATACCTCCCTAGACCATCATAAAGCATGCAGGATAAGTATGATGATATATAACATAACAGTTCATGAGCCTGTTACCACAATGTTCCCTGACTCGAATTCAACTATCGTGGTGTTGCTGACAGAACTGAGATTCAACAGTCTTTCTTTCATCGAATGATGCTTAACAAACTAAACTGAATTTCTTGATATACGATTTTTGATGTATCTGAGAGATCTATCCACGTAATATGCCTGTCATTGAAGGGAGAAGGTAGCAGGCAGTGAGGGGGATACAATTGGTCTTTTGGCTTCACTGCATCCAGTGTTTGCAAATCTGCACCACAGTTGCTTGATTTCGTTCAATATGATCATCGATTTCTTTCAAGGATAATCTGCAGTCCCGAGGATATTCTTCTTCTGTCAAACTCAGAAACTTGCGAAAAAGGTGTACGATATATTCTACGAAATATAGTTAAACAGCTTACGCAAATAAAAAATAATAATAATGCTCGAAAAAAACAATTGCTATATTTAACATCAACCATTTCTTCTCCCTTTATATAGAGCTTGCTTGTAGCACTATTGTCGCCCTGTAGTGTCAAGGTCACCAACTCCAGTGTGTTTGATATCAAAATTTAATAAGTCTTAGAATTGGTTCAAACATTACATTTAATTAAATTATTATAATATTTAGAAACGTTGAACAACAAATAATGCTACATAAAAAGATTTACTTTACATGTTTCATCATTATCGAGCATAAAAGTTTTGACTGCTATAACAGTCGATTGCGGAGGCGAAAACTGTCTGAAAATCCTTTAAGTGGAGACTGTTTAGTAAAATACCTTCGATATCCTTCCGCGAGTTGATGTATTCCTCCGCCACAGATTTTGAAACTCAAAAGTCCGAGGGACCACTCCATTAGCCCCCCCCCCCACGCCCGTAATGTGCGTAAGCTTTACAATATCAATGAATTGCGTACATCATCCCCACACAGGTGTAATTTCGTCACCTGACAGTGGCTCAAAATTATAAGGCACTTGTTGTGGGCGAGTATTCCAAGCCTGTTAACCTTAAGGTACAGTCCGAGGCTCGTCTGAACCGCTATGTATGTCATCACCACAAACGCATGATATAAATTTCACATGATTTGTATGCTTCCTTAAAAGTGTTGCACTTTGGGTGGCTAACAATGTACTTTCAGGGAATCCTTGAAACGGAATTGGAACCAATCATGTCGCCATCTCATTGAATATTTTATAAATAAATTTTATATAAATTTCCCATCTTATTGGATAAAAGATGGATTGATTTTTTTTCCTTTCAATCTTTACATTTATTAAACTTTTTCATTTATTAAATGTACAATCAGTATATTGTTATTAATATTAACACACGATCTTTAGTAAATTAGAAAAGGTTATTGAATGCGCTAATTGTTGAATACGTTATTTTTATATTATAAGCAACCACCAACATATTTCATATGAATTAGAATATTTTAGAATTTAATGAGTTTATTCCATTATAATAAAACCGGAACCACACATATTTGTTTCGTACTCCAACAAAAAAAAAATTTTTTTTTCTAAATTCAGAGATATATAGAATTTTAACAATTCCTACCTTCTTTCAGTCATTATCAAAGTATATTTTTATTTTGCATAGATCAGTTTATATAAAAATTAATTTAATGTGATGGAGATAAAAATGTTAAAATAACTTAACCGAACTTTAGATGTTAGTCCAAGCATATTTAAAATTTATTCATCTGCAACAGGATTCTAAACATAGATTAATAAAATCATCACACTGAGACACACAGTTTCAAAAAATCATTACTCAGTCCATTTTTTCTTTACTCCTTGTGAAAGAACTTTATGTTTATTTGCTCTTGAAACTGTTGCTTATGCTCTGAACCATAAGCTGTAAGGTGGAAATTTGCTATAGAAGCTCTTCATGAATTGTTTAAAATGATCTGGGACTTCAATATAAGCAGTGCGGTAATTACAATTTGATTGACTTCATGATTCTCCGATAAAAGATGTTGATCCAAATTGCTCAACTTAAAATAAAAAGAATTAAAAAAAGATAATAAATAAAAAACCCAAACATTTGATAGATGAAAATAGGTTCATAATAAAAAAAAATCAATTATTCAATTTGTAAACTTAAATTATTTCTTTAAGTCTATGGTATTATATTTTGCGACTAGTTCATAAAATCATGGATACCCACAGATTAGCGATTCATAAAAATAAACAACTACTATGTGCTGAGATATATATGCAGCTCAATGGTGTGTACTTATGATTCAAACCGAAATTCAAGATAATTGAAATAATTTCTTTCTGTGGCAACAACTTTATGATAGTTCTTGTTTTGTAATAATACAAGAAATAAATCGCTTTGAAGTTGAAATGAATAGCGTCGTTTTATATTGAATGAAATTTTCATAAAAATTAATTTCTAAGAATGAGAATCACAGCTGATATAATTGATGATGAACCTCCTATTACTGTTAAAGAGGTAAACTGGATTGCTAAAGAAAATAATTCTTTTTAATTTGATTTTTGTTTTGTTTAATAACAAATAAGCATGCAAAATACTAACAAACGATAATTGCTCGTACATTTCCAATATTTTTTTTTTTCATTTTGGATAAAAGCAGAAAAAAAAACAAGATTAAACTTAAAAATATGCATTACAAGTGATTTTTTTGCTGAATTTATAGAAGCATTCTTTGTTTCACTTTTCATGATTCTTCTTTCGGAGTGATGCGAGTTTTTTTCTACACTGATGTTATTTTATTTTATATTGAATAAAAAAAAATTGATTTTCGTATTTATTTAAATTACTTATTAAAAAATATGGAATATGTGTAGATTGTTCCTAATTAAGTTTGATTATTCTTTTTAAAAATATATTTAAATTGTTGTTTATTGCATGTAATTGTACAAATGAGAGGAAAAAGGAAGCAATCTAAATCTAGAATGTTAAATTTTTTACTTAAACAAAGGAAAAATTTTACAAAATTTTATCTGTGTAAAAAAATATTTTACAAATATTTAAATTTAACCTTCCAAAAACAAAATCTAAATATTAAAAGTTATTTATGTGTTGCCTTTTAAAAGTGTTGGTAGGCTTTTTGCTATCTCTCATTATCAAAAATTTAAATAATTTATTCTAATCTCTTTCAGGAAACTTATAATTTTATTATGTGGGTCTATCATTGGTACAGATGCTATATAATCCTTTTGGAGCATTTTTGAATTATATGTGATAAAAATTCTTGCCAAGCTAACATAATTGTTATATCATAAGTTCTTTCTAATAAGTAAATTAAATATGATTAATAATAAAATATTAAGACTTTTATGAAAAAAGTTCTCTTGAATATTCTCATAAGAATTCTAATGAAAAATGAGAAGTTAATGCAGAGTTCTAAATTATAAATAAGCTACTTATACAAAAATAGAATTCTGAATATTTTCAGTATTTCTGATATAATAAAAATCTTAATTGCTAGAAAAATGGTAAAATCCACCAAAAAACTGAAACAAATTATAGAATGTACCAAAAGGATTATATGTTAATTGGCCATCTTCTTTATGACAAAATTTTATCATTAGGAATTGATTTTCGATTTTGTGTGCTATATTTTCTACTTTTTTTAATTCAGTTTTTTCCTTTCATAAATCTATTCCTCTTAAACATGCATTGTAATTTGTAAAAGATTATTCCTTTGCAAAAAATTTGAGTGTCCATAAATATTATTTGAAGTTATAAAAATGTGAATGTTATGCACCTAAAAGAATGAAAATCCGTAAAAAAAATATTGGAAAATGTGACATAATTTAATAACTTTTCCCACAATTCCAGTCTCACACTGTTTGATCTATCTATATGTATACACATAGTTAATAAATATTTTTTAAAGTATTTATTTAAGTGTCTGAGAACTTTTTAAAAAAAATATAAAATGTTAGCTTTAAATACTAGATAATATAAAGGTAAAAAATTTGTTTTCAATAATTTTGTGATATTTCTTTTTTTAAATCATGTTGCAAATCATTCTTAACTTTTCTTATATTAATAAATACTAAAGATCTCTTTTCGTTTTTTATTCCAAATTGATGCTGTTTTTTGAATAATTGAATTAATTTTGTAATTTATTGAAAAAAACTAATAAGAGCAAAAGTATTTTTTTCATATTTTTAAAGCAAAAATTTAAAAAAAAATTTATTATTTTTAAATATATACAAAAGATTTCTTTTTTTGAATAAATGACATTGATTTATTATTTAAAAATGGTTTCGCAAATAATTTAATAGTCATTAATGAAATAGATTAAAAATAACAGCATATTTATTTATTACTTTTCTTCTCACTAGTGTAAGTTTGAAAAATATTTAATTCAATAATATTTAAAGTTAAGTGCATGCATTACTTTGTTATCCTGAAATTTCTATGTGGGGAAATAAACAGTGTTTACTGTAAAAGATAATTTTGTTATAAGTAATTATTTTAAGAAATGTCATAGTATATTAATGATAAGGGATTGATGTATTTTGTGATTGTTGTTGGTTATAAAATGTGTACAGTTTAAAAAACCATAGAAAATTTTGTTTTCTTTCTAAATTAAAACAGTTGACTATTTTTATGATTTAAATTCAGAATTAAATATAGTATCTTTCTCTCTTTAACAAGATATTATATCTGTTGTTCATAAATATGTCTTGTTTTGATTTAAAAATTTAATTTTTATCAAAAAATCTCATTAAATATGAAAAATGTAAAATTGAAAATAATTATTACTAAAAAATAAGATACTAAATTTATATTGTAAATGTTGATAGTGTTATTTCTCATTAATTAATAATAAAATTATTGATAAGAAATTACATTAGTTTTTATCTAAATTGCATTAATTAACTTTTAGAATAAAAGCAAAATTCCAAGATTAAAGCTTTCTTTGAACTAATTGTAGTATATGTAATATGGTGGAATTGGCAACATTACTTATATTGAGTAACATTTGAGAGGCCTATAAAATTTGTTGTTGGTTTGGAAAGATTTGGTGGATAATTGCTTTTAGGCATTTTGCATTTGAAAAGAATTTAATTAAATTTTTCCTGATTTTGGACATCACCCTAGTTAAAACTTTGTACATTCTTTAAATAATTAGCAATAGAACTCAAATGTGTAAGTATAAAGCATTGTTAATTAATTAAAACCAACTGTAGAACCGTGGAAATAAAATCAAAATTTTTTGGACAGTTATTATCAAAATAAAAATTACTTTATAAAAATAAGAATGCAAGAATACTAAAAAATTTCAGTGGAAAGTAAAAATCATTGATTGAAAATATCATTAAAATAAAAAGTAACATATTACAATATTTGAGAATCCTAAATCACACATAAATATTTAAAAAATATATTTATGAAAATTTAATTGGTTGGCTTAAATTTTCGATTATTCAAAACTAATTTATTAGGAAAATATTAATAGTAAAATAGAGAATTTTTTAAATTTCTGATTTGGAAAAGAAATACTTAAAATATGAGTTTTCTGATTTTGGTTACAGCTACAGAGTGCAGTTTATGATGATAATATAATTATTATATAAAATATCAATATGTAGTAAAATGTTATTTATCCCTGTGAAAGTAGCTCCTGGGTAAATTAATCTTTGTGTCCAAAAAAGTCTATTAAATAATAAACCGACTAGATAGATTATCCTTGTAAATAAACATTTGTGTATCTGTAAATTTATCAATAAAGTTTTAGTCAGTTTTAAAGACCAAAACGAAAATAATTTACAAAAAGCTTAGCTATTAGTTTTCAAACTAATCTCTATTGACATCCAACACCTTCAGTCTTAAAAGTCTCTAGCTCTACAATCTCTTTTCCTTAAATCATTTGGAATGCAATGAAGTTAATGAGTGCTTGGTACAAGCTTATGATTGATTGGCTTAAATATCCTGATCTGATTTTTTAATGCTTTTCAGTATGTTCATTCACTGATTTATCTTCAATTGTTGGCATATTTAATGACTTGTTAATGCAACTGATAAGCCTATTTGGCTAAACAAGTAATTCTTAGTACATAACAAGATTTGCCAAAATTTTATGTGACAAAATTATATTTCTCCCCATTTGCAAATATAGAAAGTTTGGAAATATTAATAAATCATTAAATTTTGTGTGAGTAAAGTATTAATAAAACTCGGATAACCCTTAATATTAAAAAAAGATTATTAAAAACTTTTAAAAAATTTATAATTTAAGTACAATAATTATAAGTTATTTATTAAATTATTTTAATAAAAGGTACTGAGATAATAAATAACAAATTATTTATTAAAAACTTTTAATTGATTATTTGTTGTTTTTCTGATCTTTTTGTTATTAAAAATGTTTTACTAATTTTAAGATTTGATGAAATGAGGAAGCACTTTTGATATAATTGTTTGACTGTTTTTGTTTAATAATTTCAATTATAAAACTTAAAAAGTTTGTAGGAGTTTGTATTAAGATGAAATTTTACAGTATATCAAATTTGTGTATTAATTTTAAAACTTAATTTTTTGTTTATGTTTGCAGTTTATAACATAACCAGGTAAATAAATATGGAACTTAAAATATAAAAAAATATCATCAGTTTCATTAGCCACTAATAAAATTGTTTTCAAGTACTATAATTTTAATAAAATTGAAAGAAATATAATTTCCAGCTAAAAATCTTGTCAATTAGTTTTAAAAAATAAATTCTTGGCAGATAATAAGATTTGTGTGTGTGTGTGCCAAAATTTTATTTCTTTCCCATTTAACAAGGTAAACAATATTTACATTTCATGTTATTATTGTTTTGAAACAGGATTTAAAATCATTAAAAATTCAATTTTAAGTAGCATAACTTATAAAACAACTGAAAAGCTTCCTATAATATTAATAGTAAAGAATATGTTTATTGGTACTCATTATTTGTGTTTTAATTTGTCACCAACCCTTAATGTGACACTAATTAAATGTATGTATACTTGATTTAATAAAGCAAAGATTATATTATTTCCTAATCAGTTAGCATTATGCACTTTTTGAAATACAATATTTGATATTCTTGTATCTTTGAACTGCTTTAGATCAGTCCTGACAAACACAATAAAATTATTTTTGAAAATGTTGATGAAATTGGAGATGATTCATAAGATTGATTAGTTCAGACTATTGAATAGTTACAGTTAATATATCTTGCCTGGAAATATTTTTCATAGAAGAAGCAGAAACATTTATTTAATAATGTTTTCAATTGAAATAAATTTTAAATTTGAAAAATATTAATTTAATAGTTTATGTAATCTAATAATTTATTTAATAGTTAATAAAATGTTTATAAATCAAAATATATATTATGTTCTTTATTTATATTACATGATAAATTATATTTTTAGGTTGCTGAAATAATTTCTGGGAAATCATCAAAACCTGAAGCTCCAAAATCTCATAATAACAATGTAATTCTTTCTTATTATTTTACTTAAAAATCCTTTATTCTTTTATACTAATATTGTACAATTTTAAAATAGTTAAAACGAAAATTTTAAGTGAAATCAATAAGTATTATATATTTATTAATTTTTTATTTGATAAAGGTTATACAATGTTTGTAATAAGCTTTACATATACATTTAACTTTACAAAAAATAAAATAAATTTTGAAATATTCCCTCATAATATAATAAATAAAATTTTACTCTCTTAGAATGTTTGATTAAACAAAGAGTAATAATTTATTAAATTTTAAAATTAATTGTTCTCATTTGTGAATTGTAATATAGAAATTTATAAAAATGTTTAAATTAATGTTTATTCTCATTAACTTTTCATAGTTCAAATTAATATATTAAAAGTTAATTAAAATATTTTCACTATTATTAACTAAATAAACCTTTTGTTGTGAATTTAATTTTATATAATTGAGCTCTACCCAAATTGTGTATCTTGTATAATAATCATTTAGAAGATGTTCAGCAACACACAAGCTTAGGATAAATGCTCTTATAAGTCAATGAAAGACTTGTGATTTTAAAAAAAGGGTGATTATTGAACTTCTGAGATTTTAAACCTTGTGATTTTTTGTGTATAGATTTATAAAGAATTATAAATATTATCAGCTCTAAATCTGAATAAGTTTGAATCATACATTTAAAATTTGCTGCAGAATTATCAAACTTTACATAATATTTACTGATTCTTTTCACCAATTATATAAGTAATTTCTTCATTCAAGTCAAGATTCTCATGACAATAATGAATGCTATGATTAAAATTATTCCTCTGCAATTCACTTATTTTAGATATTATGTTGATGTGTATTTTGCAATAACAAGGCTTTTAATTCAAAATTATTATTTTGATGTGCCTTATATATATGTGCATGCTTGTGTGAGAGAGATTAAACCATAGTATTTATATATTCATTCATACTTATAATTTGATTACTTATATGTTTCATTTTGTCACAATTTAGCAAATTTAAACCTTAAATATGAGAATCTTGCATATTTTTCATGGTTTTGTATTATAAAGGGATATAAATATTATTACAATATTATGAATTTTGTTAAGGTAAAATATTCTTAAAACAGACCTGTTTAGTTGAAAATTTTCTTTTATGAATGAAAGAGAGAAATAAAAATTTGTATTAAAATATCTAATAAAATAAAGATA
This sequence comes from Latrodectus hesperus, assembly GCA_037975125.1. Classification (NCBI taxonomy): domain Eukaryota; kingdom Metazoa; phylum Arthropoda; class Arachnida; order Araneae; family Theridiidae; genus Latrodectus; species Latrodectus hesperus. The sequence continues at coordinate 12,490,149 of JAJQOW010000014.1, read as the reverse complement.
GAGTAAAAATAAAGTTGAAACACAACATTACAAATTATTTAGATATATTGTAGAATATTTAATTTTATATGCCATTTTGAAATCACAATTACTGTCATTAATATTTGTGTCATGTATTATTTAAAAAGGTTCATATTTTAAGAAACTACTAATAATCATACAAACATTTAATTTACATTTTATAAACTAAATTATCATTTATTGGCAAAACTTATTTAACACCTAGGTTTATTTTATTAAGTTTATATTGATAAGTTTTGCTAATTAATATTTTTTCTTCCTATATGATTTTTATTCATCTATTTAATTTTACATTTTAATAATGAAAAAAGCCCCAGAAATTGCTCTAGTCAACATAAATTTTTAAACTAACAGATATTTCTTCTTTTTATTCAGTTAGAAAATGGCAGACAAAAAAAAGAAAATAATAAATTAAAAAATAATAATTATATAAGGATATATTTTGCTTTAGTTGTAAATTGATATTTTCAATCCTTCAACTTTACTTTACAGCTCAATCATTTAACTCGAAGTTCTGCTCAAGGATTTAGAAATGCAGTTTCAGCACATAAAGTTCAAGACATGACAAAAAGATTTCAAGACTTAAATCTGTCTGATGTACGTTCTTCACGAGTTTATAAACCATTATCTTTACAAACTACACAAGTGAGTAATAATTCTTTTACATAGAATTTTTATTGAAAATATTAACTTAAACTTTTCATGAAATTTAACAAAATCTCATTTTATATTTTCATAATTATGGTGTACTTTGAAATAATTTAATCTTATTCATATTTTTAATGTAATAATGAGTTTAATGTTGTTAATTAATATTTTTTAAATTATATAAATTTTTTAATGTATTTTGATTCAAGATTTTAATCTGTTATAGAGTTTAAAATTCTGAATTTAGTGTTTAAAGTAAATTCTAATCAAACTCTACCTTTAACAAACAAACTTTGAGAGTGTCACTTTTTAAGTGTAGTTTAGCATTTTATTTACATTGTTAAGTTCATAAATTAAATTAAAATTTTAAAGTAAATTTAATTAAAAGAATATTTTAAAGGTTTTATGTAATAATAATTTTAATTCTTAATAAACTAATATGTTCATACAATAATAGAGATTAACGATGTTTCTCAACCATATTTCATTTTTATTTGATGACTACGGCATTGCTTCTTCTATCCCAATTACACTAATTGTATTATAATTTTTACTTTTTGTATTCATTATGTAAGATTATTCTGGTACCTGGTATTAAATTATTGGCATTGCATTGAGTAATCAAATATAGATTATTTATGCAAAATATTATTGTCTTATTTTGATTTAAAGGAACATGTTTGTTTTGTATTACATCCTCCTACTAAATGAACCATGATAAATTATTTTAAAATAAATTAATGTATATTAAATAAAATATTCATTGTATAAATTTTCATATGAGATTGAGTAATGAAAAAATAGGTATTTGTGGGCTGTTCTATCCAAGGTTATAAAATTTTTTTGGCTATTTTTATTTTTCACGACTTGTTATATATTAATTTATATCTGTAAATTTTTTCATGTTAGCACTACTTTAATTTCATTTTAGTTACTCTAGTCAACCTTACTTTTCTAATAATACATAAATATATATGAATGTTTAAATAAAAATTAGAAGATTTCAAGTGAAGTATTCACAATTTTAGTTCTTACTAATTAATAAAATTCAAAATGAAAAAAAATTAACAAGAATTTTGCGACATAAAAATTAATTAAACAAAAAATTTAAATATAATGTGCTTTTGTATTTATTCGAATAATATTATTAGGTAAATCAGTTTGCAATCAGTCCAGTTTAGGCAAATCAGTTGGTGGTTTGCAAGCTTGTTTTAGAAAAATCAGGGCATGAATTTATACATTTTCTCCTGTCAACCTAGTTATTATAAATTGTTAACATTAACACACACAAATTAATGTTTTTATTTTTTTATTGTTATTAAATATTCTCCCTACAAATATGATGTTATGACTTACATCAGCATATTTAGCTTTGAAGCTCATAGTTAGTAGATAATCTAACCACTCTAGGCTGTTTTAAGGGTTTTTAGAAATTCCTATATTGTTTTCTAAGGAGGCTTTAATAGATAATCAGCCGCATTTACATTTCTAATGTGAGAAAGCTGAAAGGGAATTGAGCTGAATAATCCATTTTAAAGGTAAGCCTTGTATTAAATGGTGAATATAGAAATTTATCATATTATCTAATTTTGGCACATGGCTGTATTGAAGTTTATATAATTTAAATGTGTGTTAATTACATAAAATATATAATGAAAGCTTGAAATTTCAATCTTAAATGGAGTAGTTTGAAAACTTTTAATATGTATAAATTGTAAACTAATTTTATTTTTTGTTATATAGTATTGTAAGGAAAATAATTACAGAAAGTGAAGTAATGAAATATATAAAATAATAACGGAAACTCATGCTTATTTATATTACATATCAGTGGTTTTTGTAATGTAAATCATCTTTCCATTAATTCCATATTGTTGATTTATGTATTAGATGACAAATGGCAACAAGAAAAGAAACTTACTTGTTATAATGCTGGATGAATTTTCTTTTATATGTTATTTGAAACTACTTAGCTCTTTTCTAATATTTATCTTTCTAAAGTGAGAAGGATAGGTTATTTGAATGTTTGCGATCAAAATACTATAAAATCGACAAAAAAATGTATTCATTTATATAAGAGTTTAATTATTATTTTTTAAAAATAGGCCAATAATTTCATTATAAATAATATACATAATTATTTATTCATTGCTTAAATGATCCTAATAAGTAATCATTTTTTGCTTATGATATTTATAATCAGTGTTTTTAAATAAATGAATTTTTCTTAAGCTACATTTATAGTTTTGTATATTTAGAAAAAATATTATTTATATTTCAAAAAATTAATATTTTCCAAAGTTTTCTACTCTGCTTTCCTAGTAGTGAAATGTTTCAAATAATCTCTATATAAGAAACTTAATTTTAAATGCTTTGTCAAGGATTTTAACATAATTGTAAAAGTATGCCTAGTCATTGTAAATATATTAATTATGAAAAATGTATTAGAATATTCTTGGAAAACTTTATTTACTTATTATTTTAGTATATAAATATGTGGGAGTTTATAAATCAATTGACTTTGCTTGAACATTTCATAAATTTTTTATAATTTATGAAGAATGAGCAAATGAAATAAAAAAATTTTTGAAAATATATTTGTTATAAGGGCTTTTAAAAGATTATTTAAATTTATGTAATCAAAATTATCCACTAATAGATTTGAAAGCAATATCTTTTTTTATGATAATGCTTGTAATGTAATTATATCTTGCTATAATCAATATTTAAAAGTTGGTCATAGCCAGAAAATAACAAGTTTTATCAATGATTCATAGACATATAAAAATATTAGTATAAAAGTATGTTTAGCATCAGCTCCACTATTAATAAAAATGTTATAGTTTGCACAACAATTTAATATTTCAACAGTTGACTTTTACAAGACATTTTAGAAAAATCATTAATCTGTATGGTCAGTGTTTCATAAATATTTAAAAAATTATTCAAACTATTTTTATGATAATCATTTTAATTAATTAGAAAAATTAAAAGAATCAAATGATACATTCAGTGATTTTTTTATATTAATGTTTTATAATTTGTCATGCATTCTGTATTAAATCTCAGTTATGTTGTGCTACTAAAAATTTCCTAAATTAAACCATTTATTAAATGAAAGTTAAAATCAAGCTCTTCTAATTTTGTTTGAGATCATTAGATCAGTATTATAAGATTTCTTTTATTACAATGTGCAATAAATATTTGTCTTTAATCTCTCCATATTTTCTTTCTTTTTTTCAATGCACATTATTTAATTATTTGCATAATTAATAAGTGTCAAACTCAGAGTTGATCCAAATGTAGTCTATATAAAATTTCTTTAATGCTATGTAAAATAACATGCAAAATATTTTAGAAATTCAGTTTTAATTTTTTTAACATTTATACAAATATCGCATCTTTATGCCCATAACATTTATTTATTTATTATTTTTTTTTGTCTCTGTATGTTTAAGACATTTTTTATAATTATAAGCTTCTTAAGGTCCTAACCTATTTAGAAATGGTCTCCAATTAATTCCTAAATTCATGAATAGATTCTATAAATATCAAGGTTTTTGATATTTTTAAATGCTCCCATTAAATTCCAATATCAAGTAAAGAAATGTGTTTCATTGCCATTTAAGCTACTGCAGCTTTTGCTATGCTTATTTTTTTTATCAAAACAAATTAGTGGAAAAAACTAAATAAAAATTGATGAATATTAAAATGCTTAATAAAACAAAATTTATAGATTATTTTGCTCAGAAGTGAGTGAGGAAATAATTTCTTCATAGAGTAAAAAACATGGGACATTCTTAAAACTGCTTGTCATGAAAAAAGTCATTTAGAAAAAATCATTTTACAAAAAAAACTTTTACTGAAAATAAATTTTATGAATTATTATCAGAAATATTCTTTGTGATTTTAATTGAATGAATTACTTTTTTTGTTGTATTCAAAACATACATTGAAGCTGAACAATGAAATTTATGATGGACCACAATGTAACGTAAAAAATATTCCTTAAAACATTTTATATTACAGTTTGAATAAATCATCAGCCAACTTTCTTGATTATTTCTACATTTTCTAGCGAAGACTGGTGTAAAAAAAGATAGTTTTTGCTTGTCATGATGATCAATTTTCTTTGAAATAATTTATTAGAGTGGAAATTATAAGCATTAAAAAACATAATTTTTATTACACTAAATATTTGCTTTAAAGAATGTGTTATTGAAAAGTTAAAATCAATTTGAAGGAATGTGCAATATAAAACTTACATGCATGATAGGTATAAAAATCAGATGAAAATCATCAAAATATTTATTTTCATTATTTGATCCATGTTAATGTTTGATGCTGATGTTAATGTTTGATGTTCTCCAGTTATAATCAAAAATGCTTTTGAAAAGCATGATTACAATTTAACTGAACATAGATTTTAGGGGATTAACAAATTTTATAATTCCAATCATGAGTAATAATGATGTTTTGTCATTTTTTCCCTTATTATTAGCTAAAAGTTCAAAATAATTAACAAGGAAAATTGTGCTGATATTTAGTAATTAAAAACATGTACAATAAATGCTAAAATGATGATCAAAATATTGGAATATACTCTTGATATGATTAAATTAATTACTTAAAAAAATTCTTTAAAATCTGGAAGATTCTATGATCTTATAGAGAAAAATTAATTCTGTCTATAATTTTAAAATACTTATGAAAAATTTTTTAATCAGATTCATTTCTAATCTCAATAGCATATATTGTTTCAAGTTTTTAATGTTTCTGTTTCTAAAATTTATTACAAAATAGAAGGAATTAAAAATATATTGAAACATTTTTTGCATTGAAACTTTTTTTGATTTCATAATCATTTTCATAAAGAATTGGATTCTTTTGACTAATTTATCAAATAATTTTTTATTCTGATTTAACAAGCTGTTTAATGTGACTCTTCCATTTTTTTCAATAATTATTCATGACTATTCTACTTATAATAACTTTGAATATTATCAAATTTCCAAATTTTCATTATATATAAAGAAAATTTCCTAGTTAAAAGAAATTAGATTTATTTTTTGATAATGTAGTAAGAAAATTTATATTTAAAAGCAATATATTTGAATAATAAAAATGCAAAAGTTAAAAGTATTGAAATTTAATACTATAAAATTGTGTCAAAGAAATGGTATTTTGTGTAACATAATTTTTAAAAACTATGCTATAAGTCATCAAAATTTCTACTCATAGATGGTGACACATTATATGTATGAAATATTTATGATTGGGAGATGCAGTGCAGATGGTTTACTTTACAATTCATTCATGTAAAATAGGGTGTAGAGGGGACATCTAGAATGTACTGGAAGGAAGAAATTGGGTAGCATGTTCATATGCAATCATCATTTGAACATCATTTTCTGGTGAAAACTTGTTATACATTGTATAAGAAATATTTACTTGCACATTTCTGACATTAATAAAAGCTGAATTGTAGCCTAACATGATTGCTGTTTGTCATATTGCTCTGTTTTGCTTGGGATAATTGAGATCTATGACTGTCTGCAGAATAGTTTAAATATCAGAACAATTTATAGTGTCAGGTGATGTACAGAATGCTGTTCCAACATGTCAATTTGTAAAATCATTTTAAATCCAGTGACTTTATCCAGTGAATCATATATTATTGACTTAGTGGATTATACAGAATCCTGTTATGTCAAAAGTCCATGGTCAAGAAATATCATTTATAAGACTGATGTCAGCACAAATAGTCTGATATTTGAGAAAGCAGATTGTCATCTTAGAGATTAATAGGCTTCAATTACCATTGGCATTACATCATAAGCAAAATCGCGGTCAATGGTTTGATCAAGGATAAGTTTTAACTCACTAACAGCATGATTTGTTGTGTTTTGAACCGAATTTCTGTTTCTTTTTTTTAGTATGATGATTGCAGTGAGGAGCACATTGACAGCATGCATTCAATATCACATTACCTCATCACGTGAAATAATAGTTTGGAATGCCATTGGATACAAGTCTTGGTCATATTTTATCACTTCATTAAAGACACTTAACACAATAGCTGTGTTACATTTTGTGTCCTTTGGCCCATGGCTTTGTCTTCATCTTTGAGATCTATGAAATGCTTTGTTTCTACAGAATAATACATAACTGCATGTTGTCAGAATAGTATGGATTTTTCTTGATAAGCAATGATCTGTTGCCGACTTAGTTCAGGTCTCTCACAAATGCAAAGCATTTGGTTAGTAGTTTCCGATTGATTAGCTTTTCATCTTGTGTCAGTCACTAATGTAATCAGTTGTGCCATCCTGATGAAATTGCATGAATAGCTTAACTTATACATTCCTTCCAATCTCTATTTTACTCATGCTTGGGCATTAAGTTAAGGTGCTTTGCTGCTAGATGATTGTTCTTGGTTCTGATTTCTCAGGATCTATGCTTTAAAATTTTTTGAAAATTCAATTTTTATTTCCAGTATAATTTAGTTGTTCAATAAAAATTTTATCATCTGAATTTCACCCTGTATATATACATATAAAGTTTATCCTATAAAAATTCAGAAATGAGGGTATAGTATGTCAAATATTTTGTAATTTTAATTTCTGTTAAATCAGATTTTTAGTTAAGTAAACAAAATAAAATGTTAAAATCTTTTGTTGCACATATAGATATAATAGGACTTCATTTGTATTGAACATGTTTCAAAGTTATATGATTATCACTTCATTTTGTTTTTAATTTGAATGTTGCATTAGTTAAATTTTTCTTCAGATTATCGCTAAAAATATTTATTTGTCAATATACATCAAATTAAAAATCATTAAATCAAAAACTCAAAATTTCATTGAATTCAAACAAGTAAACTTTTTAACCCTTTAACGTGCGGTGGTCGCGCTATGAAACCACCAATTTTCAATATTTTTTCTTAATTTCTTTTCACGATTTTTCACTTAAATTTTATAGATTTTATATCTTTTACTTTTAAATAACACTAACAGATGACAGCACCAAATTAATTTCAGGTCGGACTCCTTCCAGTATGCCGTTATTTAATGTTCATTTTTAACAACACAAAATAACGTACTTTTTTAATATAAATAATAATAAATATCAGAAATTTTTTCTTCCTATACCGTCATGTCTGTCCTAAACAATATAAATGCAGCAGTAGTTTGAACTAGATACGTAAAAAACTTTCCTTTTTTGAGGGAAATTCCTGGTGGTTGCACCCCGCAACCACCGCGCAGCTAGAACACATGACTTACGTGAACAGCAGACTACATAAACATGGCCGGCATATTATGATTGGGAATTAGAGTGTTTAGGAATGTGGGGAAGGGGGATTTGAATCACATGGTCATTTTACTTGTAAACAACATGTGGCTATAAATCATAGGGTCATTTTACTTGTAAACAACATGTGGTATTTATATCCCCAGTGAACATGTGCTTTCGCTATTTCTGTTGCAGATTTTTCTTTGCGTTGAATGTTGCAGTTTGCTCCCAGGCTAGTACGGAAATTTTTATTTAATAGTATTTTGTGTGTTTTAAATTTAATTTAAAGATATATATATATATATATATATATATATATATATATATATATATATATATATATATTATCGAAAATAGTATTTACGTAAAAGTTTTATTTAAATTTAAAATAATTAATAGCAATATATTTTAACTGTGTGTAAATATTTTCTTCTACTGTTCAAATTTAAAATGCGTCGCAAAGGGCTTGGAATAGCTGAGGCATTGGCTTTATTTGAAGAAAAGGATTACAATCAAAATATGGGGTATGTGGACTATTTTGATCAATTGAAAAGCTTATATGAAATTGATCGGAAAAGTAAAAAATGGTGGCATCGAATTTCTTCCATTTTATTGATGTCACTATTGTAAATTCCTTTATTATATATCGAATGCTTCCAGAAAGTGATCCAAACTTAAAAGTACTAAAGTTATTCAGAATGGACATCATCAGTAGTTTGATTTCAATGGGAAATAAAGGATCTGTTCCCAAAATAAAAATATCAAGCTCCGCATGTATAAAAAGCCACAAACCTCATGTTCCAGAACAAAAAAGATTAAAGAATGCTGAACACATGCCAATAAAATGCAAACCACGGCGGTGCGCATTTTGTAGCACAAAGGAGAAACCTCACAGAACAAGATACATGTGTGAAACTTGCAATGTTGGTTTATGCATGTATCAAAAAGATAAAAGATGCTTTGAACAGTTTCACAAGAAATAACTTTTTTCTAATCGACATTTAAAAAAAACTGTACCTGCTAAATGAGGATTCTAAATTCAGTATCGACGTGTTTTTATAGCAACTAAATTATATAAATGTTTAATTTTTCACTTTTACTACTCTTTACTTTGTAAAATATTGTAAAAAAATAATATACTGCATTTTAAATACAAACTATCTAAGAAGTTTGCAATAATCATCATTTATTGAAAGCGCGTACGAAACAAGGTAAGTTTTTTTCCCCTGCTAACTCAGTAAGTATCAAGGTCCTAGACGCGCGCTGGTCGCGCTATGCGACCACCACCCACAGATAAATGGGTAGATGTAGATTTTATTAAATTCATATATTATTTGTCTGTGGGATCATAACATTCAATTTTTATAATTCTTTAGTTTAAAATTTAAAAAAAAATATTGCGCGCGTCAAAGGGTTAAAAATAAAAAAAACTTTATATACATTTCAGTTTAAATATATAATTTTTTTTATCTTGTTTATTAATTTGATTTAAATAATTTCCAATTTTATTTGGATTTTTTAAAAACTGAATTAAATAATTGCTGTTTATTACATAATTTGTTTTACTAAGTTCTGAATTAAGAACTTTTATTTCAAATTCAGTAGTTTAGCTAAGCATAAAAAGTATTTATATTTTAAATATTAAGATAAGTAAATTTTAATAATTATAAAAACTAAATTTCTTTCAATGAAGGGAAAACTGTCATAAAGGTTTCCCTTTAGATAAGATAAAAAAATATTATTAGTATCTTTAATGCTATTCCAGGGAAAGAAATACAAATCAAACTTAAAATTATTTTTAGTGAAACTTAACATTATTAGTACAAAGGTTTAAATTATAAAATTATTATAGCTACCCTTTGAAAGAAGATCAAATTATATTTGAATTAATATATATATATATATATATATATATATATATATATATATATATATATATATATATATATATATATATATATATATTCGAATTTTATACTTTTTGTCTTACATATTTGTCTTATATAATTGTATACTAAATTTATATACCTAAACAAGAAGCTGGCCATATTGGTACTTTATTCCATTTATATTTATCTTTATTCCATTTATATTTATCTTTCTTTAAAGTGTTTTCAATGTAATTCTTTTCATTGTATTTTTCAATGTGTTATTTTCCATTTGATATTTCAATATATCGTTTTCCATTTAATATTTCAATGCTATAATATTTCAATGTGTTGTCTTCCTTCTGATATTCTACTTTTGACATTTAATTTTTCAATATATTATTATTATTTTCTAGTTGGCATTTTTCATTGTATTTTGTCTCATTATATTATATTCTTTGCATATTTTATAAATTATACTATTAACTATATATATATATATATATAATTAGGAATAAAAATAAATTCTAAAATTATAGAGCATATGAACAATTACAAAATAACATTAGTTTATAAATTTTATTGCTGAAAAGTATTATGAAATATAAGAATGTCTGAAAAAATAACATATTTCAAAAGTTGAAATCTCGAAATTTCTAGAATAATTCCAATCATATGCAAATGAAGTAAATATATAAAATAATTTTATAAATGCTGTAGTTTTAATTATTTATTTTATTGAAGTTATTAATGAAATAAGGTAAAAAAAAATTACCTAAAAAATAAAAGTTTTAAAAATTAAAGAAAAATTTTGTATTATAAAGACCAAAAAATTAATTAAATTAGAAACTATCTAATTAGAAAAAATATTGGTACTATTCCATTTTTCTGGCACAAATGTTGTCTTATTAACATTTTGTGTGACAACTAACGGTTAACAAATAAAGAAATAGTAATTGTTTGTTGAAAAAAATTTATTTTTAAAACATAACTGTTTTTTCTCAATTTAAAATGTACGTAAAAGGTAAAAATTTAAAAATAATGGTAAAATCAGCAATTTGTGATGTTCTATTTTTCTTGATAAAAATGTTAGGTGACCTATCGCCTGCACTGGTGGAACAGAAAAAGCACCAAAATATCTCAAAGGTCTATCAAATGATTTAAATTCAAATGCAAAACTCAATTTAAAAAGATATTGAAGCAATGATCTGGAACATTATCTTTATAAAAAAATTTGGGGAATGTTTAAAGGCAAGTCTAAAGAACTTTGAAACCATACAATGGCTGAAGATTATTAATACAAGAAGATCAATTACCATTAATCCTTATCAAATATCTCATTCCAAATATATAGGTGCTAAGCTTAATAGTTTAGTACTCTGGTCTTTAGATCAACAGTTTGTGGGTTTGAATCCTATTTTAGGTATGGGTGTAATCATAGTGGTTAGAAATTGCTTTAAATTGTAGATCCCAGTTGAATTAACTCTCACATACAAAAAGTGATTGTTGAAAGACAAACATCATAAGCCAAGTATTTAGCTATAGTGTGAGATTTGTTTAATTGTGAGAATATATCATATTAAAGTTCAATTTTGAAGCCTTTTTAATATTTTTATTAGGATTAGTAATGATGAAGATACTCTCATTGACACCAATACAGTTGCCAGCCGAAAATTAATTTGCCAGCAAATTAAAAAGTTTTCCATTCCAGAATAAAAAGCGACAATCATTTCAACAATAATAACCAGACTTAGAACGAAAAACTTGAAAGGCATGAGAATTTCTTCAGATGGACAAAGGAGCTACACCAGGCTTTGTCCTCACTGCCCAGATAACACCCAAATGTCTCCACAGCACATCTTCAACTATCCAGCAATGCTGGTCAAGCTTTTTAACATCAGTATAGAGGATGCTGTGGAGCTTCTTTTTACAGATAAAGCTGTTGAGATAGCCAGGGCTGTCTTATACAGCTTCGGGGACATTTAGGGTTTTTTTTTTTTTTTTTTTTGCACTACTTCATGGACACAACATCATCATCATAATGAAGATAGTAGTTGCACATTATAACTATTACTTCATGTTAATGTTATTGATATGTTACAAAATTAATACTAAAAAATCTTGGGAGTCATCCGTGTTGCAATTTTTTATTCTCCAATCATATTTATTTTGATTTTAATAAATTAAATTTCATTAAATAAAAAATTTTTGAAAGCAATAAAAATAAGTTATAGAAAAGACAACTCATTTTGTATAGTTAGTCTCTTGCCTTTATAGATGTATTATATCAAGTAGCTAAACTTTTTATATATTTAGCTACTTGATATACATTTTTTTGTTTTGCTTTTTTAGTTTGTATTGTGATACGAAAGTTTAGTTCAATCCAATATTTATTTAGCATTCTTTCTATCTTTTTATCATACAGAATAGTAATAATATCTGTGTCTGAAAAAATATTGAAAAAACGTATAAAAATTATGTGGATACTTTTACATTAAAGATATGTCCCTTACTTTTTGGCCCCATATTGACGAAATTATTGGGGCATCAGTGCAATTTAATTTTTTTTTGCATTGCATTTTATAAAAAAAGCAAGTACGCTCAAACAATTATATTAACTCAGTAGATGTTAATTACTGACACTAATAAATAAATCACCTGCCAGTGAGAAATTGATTTTGTGACCAAGCAAATCAAATTTGCATCTGTATACATTTAACTTTTCGCCAAAAAGGAGCTAACAAAACCATTTTGGGCTTAAAATGTGTTTAGTATAATTATTCTATATTCTATTTGGTGAAAAATGCCTCTTACATAAATGAAATTACAGCCTTCTCATCTATTCATAGATCCTAAATTTTAAAATCCGTCATTTAAAAATTAAATAAAACAGGTTTTAAAATAACAAATAATGATAAGATAAAAAAAATAGTTGCTCGCAACATTTTTAAACACCAACAAAACTTGTCATACCTGGTGTTGACAAAAGAAGCCAAATCAAGAAAACACCAATATCTTACCTTTAACGGAAAATTACCTTCACTTGAATTATATGTTATATTTGATTTATTGCAATGAAATTTTTTTTATATCAGACACTTTTAAATATCTGTGAAGCTGTGTGAATTATTCTTTAATGTAAGCTATCTAAATATTAACAAATCATTAAATTTACTATTAATTCTGAAACAAAATAAAGGTTATACACTTTAGCTGTGATAAGAACTTAATAACTTTTAACTAAATAACTTTGTATATGGTGCTTTCTGACCTGAAAAATACAAACACTTCAATTTGAAATAAAATTTCTATTTAAGTCTGCTTTTGTATATAAAAGTAAAATTGAATGTTATTTTATTAATCAAATTTTTTAATTATTAGATTTTATTTAGTGTTGAATGTTTTAAAAGCAGTTAATCAGAAACAGTATTATTTGATTTGAAGTATGAATTTATTTAACAAAAGCAGAATAAATTTTATTTTCAACACTTTCTTATGTTAAAAACTTGAATTAAGAATGAAATAATAATTTTAAAATAAAAAAAAAAGGTTGAGTAATTAAGTTATGTTTTGTATGAAAATAACAAAGAATTAAAAAATAAATAGTTTCACTTTTTTAAAAATAAATTTAAATGCTATAAAATCACCTAAAAGTTATATTTATTATTAATTAAAATTATAACAAGCAGTTATATCATGCATGAATAAGTGAGTACATCAGTGTGATAATATTTACAATATTGTTTTCACAAATTTTCAACAAGTTAAATTTGTTTTCATTTTATTCTAAAAATATTTTAAAGGGAAACAATTGTTCAAAAATCACATACTTATTAGTACATGTGATGTTAGCAATTTATATTTGGTATCTAATATATAGAAAGAAATTACAAATTCTCTTGTGTGAAAGTACTCAATTAATGAAATAAAATTGTATTTTTACCTCTCACTTATTTTGGTAAAAATATCAAAAAAATTTTGTTTTAAATAAAGATTTGCTAAATAGCATTAAAATAAGAATTTATTCTATTATTAAGAAAAATTTATTTTGTAGAAAAGAGCAATTTTTGTGGAAAGTGAAATTTTTTCAAGAGATAGCAGTTAATATAAATATAGATGTATAAAATTGAGAATTTAATTAGGACTTGCAATTAAAAGTGGTTTTAATTATTTAAATATTAGTAAAGGGAACTTTATTTCTCGCATCCATGCCTAATCAGGAAATTGAACTTGTAAAATATGTGAGGAAACTGTATTTAACCCAATAAAAATTTACATTAAGTTAAAATTAAAAATAGCATTGAACTAAATATAGGTTTCAAACAATGCATAAAATGGTAGAATTTTGAAATTACTATCAAAATGACTTGTCAATGTATAGAAAGCTATTGAATAAATAATTAAAGAGTAATGTTATAGGCTTGCCAATTCTTAGTTGTGTGACTGTTCTAAGGCTTCTAGACAACACAAAAAGTTTACAAAAATTATTTATAAAGAATAATTAAAAAAAGTCCTATGTAACTTTATTCCAAAAAAAAAAAAACTGTCTAGTTAGAGGTAAGAAAAATTTTTGTTTAGCAAATCTATTGTTAACTTTGAAAATAATAGGATACATTATGTGCAAAAATTCAAGACAAACTGTGCAATTTCAAACATCAAATTCTAATGAAATATTAAAACAGATGTGTTTAGGCAAAAGTATTGGTTTATTTCTACAAATATGCAATAAAATGGAAAATATTTATAAAAAAATTCTTAAAACAGTTGATTATATTCTGCAAGAAACATTACACAGAGACTGACTATTAACAGATTAATATTTATGCATATTTATACAAGCATGAAAATATAGGCATCTCCAAATAAAATCTGCATAATGGAATCCTTATCACAATCTCTGCTCTTAAATTCAGTAAAACCTTTAAATTGAACTTTATAAACATGATTGCATTCTTATATTTACAAATTTGATTGTCTCTTTAAAAATTGAAGGAAAAATAGAATAAATTTATTCTGGTATCAAACATTATTAAATGTTCTTACATTTAATAATGTTTTTAAATAAAATTATGTATTAGTCATGATTTGGTAGATAAAGGGTTGTATGTAAATCTGTTATTATGGTAATCAACCTTCAAGTTGAAAGTAATTTTTGTTATGTGAACTAATATTTTACACAATAATAAAAATGAAAAGGGTTACATTTAGAAAAAATTTCTAACTTTAAAATAATCTTTTATTGCCAAAATTTAATTTTAATTTTTTAATATCTGTATGATACTGCAGTTATCTGAATATTTCCTAGCAATAAATTTTACAGATAAAAATAAACAATATTTTAAATTTTTCTGTCAATTATTTTGTTTCTTTATTATTAGTTTTCATCTATTATAGTATTCATTAATAAATGATAGTATGAGAGAATTATTTCAAAATTTGCTATTGGCATTTTTCAAAATAAAATGATATTTTATCTTAGTAATAATAAGAAATAAATCTTACCTCAGAAAATAATCTAATTTGAAATATCTCAAAGAGCTTACATATTCAACTATCCTACTAAATATTTTTATCCCTATTTTCTGTTTTAGGCTTTAAAAAATGAATAATAGTTCAATCTTTCACCATATTAACTTGCATAATCTGAAATGAATCCATGCAGATTCATTAGCGTTTAATTAATAATTTCCTACTTAATTTTCAATTTTTATAATGTTTAGGCTTATTTTTATTTCATGTTTTAGCTTATTATAAAGTTTATTTTCTTATATTACGACTATACTCATTTTCACTGTTGTATTTATTTTGTAATGTATTGTAATAAATGAAATGTTTGTATGGAAAGTAAAATGATCGTATATAATCCAATTCATTATTTTACGAATTGCTCAATGTAAGATTCGTTTACTTATAAAAAACAATAAGTTTTCCTTATCTCTGACAAACAAATCTAGATGAATGTTAATTAATTGAAAATATTTTTTTACATTTAATCTCGCGATCAAATTTTCCATTCTTGTAACGATAAATTGTATATTATATAAATAATATGTAACTTATCGAAAATAAAACTATCTGAACAAATCTAAAAATAAAACTATTTGTTAAATAAAAATATTTAATAATGCGGCATAGAAATATGCTTTTTAATAACAATTGGAATACCCATCTAAATATTATTTTCGTAATGTATTTCCTTATCATTGATAAAGTTATTGGGAAGAAGCTACATTGTTATTTAATTTACAAGGGAAAAGGCCATCAACAGTTTCTAAGGGATTCCAACTAGTTTTTTCAACATATTTTTTATTATGAGTCTACCAGCTGATTTACTCCATGGTTTTTAATTACGTCATGAATTACTACATTCCGAAGTCCTGTTCTTTCCAGTACGTTGTTTCACAATTCTGACTGAGCGACCTTGCTGTGTAGACGTATCATAACAAACAACAGCTCGGAGGAAATACTCTGTAATCAGTCAAAACAAATTCTTTTTCATTATGATCGATTTTTGATGTATTTTTCACAGATTCGATAATTTGTTGAAAGAATAGATGGTATGTGTATACTTTATGTTTAATTTTTCATTTTCAATTTTTATGTGCATTTTAATACAATTATTTTTGGGTATGTGAAAGATGTGTTTATCGTAGGAGAAAGCGAAACCTTTTATTTCTGTGTAGGCAATTTTTTGTATTTTATTTTGACAAATTCATTTTAATATCCGCGTTTGCAATTGAGGAACGTGCATTTTTAAATTTTTGTTTAGTGTTGATAATATTTTTTTTACTATGTTCTTTTCAAAATTATTTCTTACAGTTTTTGTTTGTTATTTTTATAATTTTAGAATTGGTATGTCGCATTAAATATCAAATTTTATTTTTCTAGTTATTCAAGTATCAAATCGGTTTGTTTCTAATTTGTATGGAAAATAAATTTATAGGTTGTATGATTTTCGCACTATTGCTTTATGACGCAATTTAAGGTAACTATTCTCTGATTGAAAATAACGCATTATATTTCATGTCGAAAAAATGTCAATTAAAATATTCAAAATGCTTTTGCACAATAAACTTTATGGATTTTAATTAAAGTCTGATAGAGGTATGGGTATATGCAATTTAAAGTATTATAATAAGTATTGGTTTCAAAAGTAATGATATTTGTATTATTAATTTTACCAATAAATAATCTGCATATTAATAAGATTGAACATATTTTCATAATACAAAAATATCCTTAACCTTAGTAATCATACACATCAAATAATTTTTAAAAAATTTTTCATCATAATAATATTTATTCATAATAAAATTTATTAGTATATTAGGTATATTAGTATAAGAATATTTGTTTGTAAAATTTAATATTCAGTTTATAGTACAATTTTGTGTGTGTGTGTAAGTGAATGATATCTCAATTATTATGTTTTGATACACTTAACTGTATTTTCGGAATATTTATTTTAAATTTATAAGTATTTTGTATAAATAATTAAAATTCATATTTATGGTGAAGTGGATATTTAATTTGATGCTTTTATATATTTCATTAAAAGGAGTTACATTTTATTTTCATATAATACACATTTTTACATAGTTATCAGAATGTATCTTCTAAAAATATATTTTATTTTGTATTAAATAAGTTTTTATTGCATTAATGTTTTTATTGTTATTTTTTATTAAAATAAAGGGGACTAAATATTTTCTTTTATATTGTAAATATTTTCATGTGGCTACAAAAATATATTTAGATTATTGGAATGTTGGTATGTAAAAACATAATGTTTAAAAATTTTATTGAAAGGTGAGTATGCTGTATTATAAAATAGAATGGTTTTGATTTTATGCTATTAAAATCTTTAAATATTTAAGTTTTGCTTATTTGTTAATTATGTGTATGCTTATAAAATTTTTTGGAAAATTTATTCGTCTTGAATGTTTAAAAACTTCGAATAATTTTCCAATGTGCATTACTATGTTGCACATTAAAAATTATATGTTACACATAATTATTATTTGAAAAACTGTATTAGAACCAGCCTTTCTCCCCCCCCCACCCAAAAAAAAAGAAATTTCTAAATTTGCCTGTGTATTTTGTATTGAAAGCTCATCATTTCTGAGATACTAAGGAATGAAGAATTTTTTGGTATGCAATATTTTGAATTTATGTTATTACTTCTCTGTTTTCTATATTGGTATTATTATTAAATTTGAACTGTTGTACTTACTGAGTCTTAGATGATATTTAGTTAATTAGGTATCATTTTTTTACTATCTCAAAACATGGTGTAAATATCAACTGAAAAACATTTTGTAAACAGACGTTATAGTGTATCCATAATAATGTATCAAAATATTTAAAGTAGAAAACAAAGTAATCACTGCTTAAAAATGTTGCAATTGAAAATAAATGCAACAATTTTCTGTATGTGACTTTATTTTATAAGATTAAAAATTTTTTAAAGTTATTTACTGTGTATGATTACTAAGGTTGAGAACATATTTTTGCTATGCATATCGAGTACTTGATAAATAAAAAGATATTTTTATTAATTTATAATTTTAATTGAAAGATATATTTTTGAAATATTTTCAGATTGTTGTAAAAAATTTTGTTAAGTAATATGTACATCAAAAAATTGTTCTAAAGATTTGGTAAAATTCTAGGAGAGCCCGTACTCTTGGCGACAAACTGAAAAAGCACACTAAGCCAGAACGAAATTCCAGAAATAGTTTGGGTTAACATAACTAAGTAGGGTTATCAAGATTGGCGCAAGTCATAATAATCGCCCACCAAAATCATTCGTGTCAAAAGTTTGGGCTCTGCTGGGATCCAATCACATATTTTTGTGCTTATATGTTTAAAGACGTATTTATTAACTTTTGACACAGACTTATTTAGTTTTATTTGTAAAATATATTTAAGTTTACTTAACCATGAAATCCTTTGATTATTTCTGATGAAACATATTCATTTGAGGAAAATATATTAGTTGTATTGAATAAACATGTAATTTAGTGTACTACCAATTAATATTATTGGAACTGACAGGACAAAATGCATCAAAATACAATCAATACAAAACCTTCAAGAGTGCTAATGTAAATATATTGGGATTATTATATTTTCAGAAGGGGAAAGTCTAAAAAATTATGCATTGAAAAACTTTGTACTTTACAATATTTTATATCTTGAAGAATTTTCCCATTGAATGTTTTAAATTTTTTATTGTTAATGAAATGTAACATTTATTGGTGCAATTAATAAAATTTCTTATTTTACAGGCATCTAGTTCTACTGATAAAAGAATGGATATCCTTTCTATACCGAAGACTGAGGATTCGATACCTCCATGGTTACAACAATATTTGACAAAGGTATTAAAAATTAAATTTGATATGTGCTATTTTTGTATTCTTATAGTGCAATATTCCTCTTTTCAAAGCAATCATTATACAGTTTTTGTATAAATTTAGAATTAATGTATATTAATTTTAAAGTAAAGATTATTGCAATTAATATTAAGATTTTATTTCTCTACCGAATTAATGTGTATTTATAGTCTGTAAATATTTTTATCTTTGAAATTAATGATAAATTTCTTTCATTTCTTTATTACTTTTAAGTTTTTTCTTGTATCTTTATTACTAAAAAGTGCATTCATATATTGAACAGTTGAGGGCTTAAGTTTGCTTATTTTGTTACATAATAAAGCTCGTCTTAAGTAAATAATCCTATAATTAAATTTTAATTACTGTATTTCAACAAATATAAGTTACACCTAATGTTTTGATATGAAATTGCTAAATTTTGAGTATCAGAATTATTTATAATTTTTTTTCATCTCTTTATTATATTAATCATTAAAAAATTGTCATACTATTACTTGATATTTTTTTTAAATAGTTTGTATTCTTCAATAAAAATGTTTGTTTTAAATTTGGTTAAAATAATTAGCTTTTGAAATTTGTCATAAGCAAATGTCTGAAAATTTTATAATTTTAAACAAAGGAAGACAGCAGAATTCTATTCATTGCATATTTTATTTTGATGTACCAATAAATAAACTAGATCAAAAAAGAATTTTTTGCTGCTATATAAAATAATAAAAAAACTTATATATAATATATATAAAATCTTAATTATAATATATTTAAATAATATAATTTAAAAGTTATTTCATGCTTTGCTGATAATAATGAAGCTCAGTTGTCACTAACTTGTCAGTATTTGGTGAAAATTTTCAAGCAAAAGAACAATTGCTTTATAATTGTAATTCTTACATCCATGAAAAATATTATGGTGGAATTAATTCTGCAAAACTCTTAGAAAAAGGCAACAGTTTCTTATAAATTTGTGTTAATAGGATAAGACTCCAATAATTTTTTAAACTAAATGATTTTTTACAACTTAAGTAATAAAATTAATTGATTTAAATAATGAATGAATACATTTTACATTAATTAAGAAATTTTAATATATTTCGAATTTTATTACGATTTTAGACTTATTTATTTATTTTTTCTGTTAATGTCCATCAGTTAAACATGCTATCAATAGGTTTATTAATATTCTCAGAAATTAGATATTTGCATAAAAATTACGTCTTCAAATTCTTTCTATATTTTCAATTGATTTGATATCCTCAAAAAACAATAATATATATATATATATATATATATATATATATATATATATATACACACACACACACACACAGATATATATGAATATATATAAACTATTTTGATTTTATGAAAAGTAGTATTGTTATAAAATTTAATAAATGAAAAAATCTCAATATTTTTAAGTTAAATGTTTTTTGTAATAATATATGAATGAATATTATGTTGGATTTTCAGATGAAAAAAGAAATAAAAAAAGAAGTTCTTGAAGAGCTTCTGAATAGTTCTCCTCAAGCAAAGAAAGAATTACTTGAAGAGTTTAACTCTTATCCAGAAATAAAAGATTCATCTCCGCCTGAAACTCTTTTCTCTAAAACAGTTGATGCTGGCGCAAAAGAAGATATTCAAGTGCAATATCAAGGTGCTTTTTCATTTTGTAACATATATATTTCAAGCTTTAATATCAAAAATTAACTTAAAGAAGCACAATAATGTGCAATAAACACAATAATGTGAACATTTTTTACATATTAAACTTCTTATAACGAAAACATAAAATTATTTATTAACACCCTTTGTGTGTTCTCATTAACCTTTAAAGGCTTTTGAGAAAATTGAAGGCACATTTGCATTCCAATGTAAAAAGTGATTGAGTTACAAGTGACAGTAAAGTAAGGAAAATGTTCTTCTTATAAGTAATTTGTTTTCAATGAAACAGGTTAAAAGATAACTAATACAAATTTTTTTGCACTAAAAATTTTTGAATATTAGGTTTGGGTATACAGTTATGTTATGCAATATATGCTACTGTAAGAATGTTTAAATGTAGTTTCACACATTAAATATTTTGTTTAATCTTTGTTATGATTAAAAATTAAAAAAAAAATGGAAATTTTGAATAAATTTTTATATTTAATCAAACAGATGCTTATGTGATATCCGTATTTTCCTGTATATAATCCATGGATTGTGTATTTAAAAAAGTTTTGAATTTTGTTGTGCCTATTAAATGCCGCTGCTGATAATCTGATAAACATTCTCCATCAAAAAGCTTACCATAGAGTTTTGTCAAATAACAGATGGTGCCACAACTCTGCTGACTTATTTAATGTATTATCAGTTTTGTCCATTTACATTCAAGAGTGAATTTGATACCTCTTAAAGATATTACAGTTGCAAAAGCAATTGCTGTCATCATTTCACTTTTTATCTAGTCCCAAGTTGTTTCGTTTTGAAAATATTCAAGCTCATATAACATTTGAAAAAAAAAAATTAAAATAATACAGCAGGTTTTGAAATATAAGCTATAGAAAAGGCAATTAAAAAATGGCGACAAATTAAAAAATGACAATTAAAAAATGGCAAAACTAAGATAATATTTTAAAAAATGCAGGTGTGGTATAAAAGAAATGTATCCAATGTGCAAAAGAAACAAATTTTATTTTTAAAGAATATGTCTGACCTTGTTTTAAAAGTTAATAAAAAATAACAATCGAAAAATTGTACCAGCTTCTCGGAATTATTGATCTCGAGCTTTCATCTCAGTTTATCGCACTTTGCAATGACGTTGATTCAAACAGATTTTTTTATAATAAATGTTTTTCTATATAGTTTATTATATTTTTAATCATATTATGTATTTTTTTAATTTTATGTGACATTTACATTATCAGCAATATGTATTTTTGACTATTCGGTGAAAAAATTGTCGTGGATTATATGATACTTTTGTGGTTTTTTTGTTCAGAAAAAAAGGCCTTTTAAATAATATGCCACTGGGGATTATATATAGGAAAATACAGTGTATCAATGAAGAACATTTCTTGCTAATCTTTTAAATTGAATATTTTAAGTGTTTAATAATTATTTTAGGTGAAGTTGTTCATACTGGCATCTATTGTGACAATTGTGATCAATTAATTCATGGTATCCGCTATAAATGTGGGTTAGTAAATTTCTTTCTTAATTTTTAATTATTTTATTTAATAATTCAATTTTTTAGTTTCATTGGACATCTCTTTTTCTGAACACAATTGTATATTTGTTTTTATTTCATTTTAATGCGTGAATACATTTACCTATAAATGAAAAAAACCATGCATTTCACATGTGTAGTAGATTCATCATGATCCAGGGCGCATCGCAAGGAGGCCTGTTACTCTACTACCAAAAAAAAAGATTTTTGTATAATCTGTTTAGTTATTCAAGTAAGGTTTTGGAGTTGTATAGAGAAGCCTGGTTGAGGGATAAATCATCGCCATCATATTCACTTGCATCCGACACATCATTGCTATCAGACTGAGATTGATCAAGTGGTTTAGGAACATATTTCTCTGTATCATTATCCTCATGCTCTGATTCACTCACAGAGGGCAGTTTTTGAAGCATCTTTATTGTTTCAAAAAGACTTGTGAAAGAAAAAGATTTTTCAAAAAAATATGTATATTAAAAATTATAAAATGTAAGCTGCGAAAAGGAAAATTGAATGCACAACAATAATGCGCCTCAAACTAGAGATGGTTCAAACGGTTATAATATTTACCTTAATGAAGCTTCCCAATTCAAAAGTCCAAAAACAATGTAGAAATATTACTTACAAGTATTCTTCCCTGTAAATTCCTCAGCATTTGTTCATTCCACCTTAAAAGAGAGAAAAACAGTAAAAATTAAACACAGCTGTTTTCCTCATCATTACGCTCAAGGTTAACCGTCTCTGAATCACATAAAAGAAAATTGCCATTGTGGCGCAGTGTTCCAGGGCATGGAACTCTTTGTTTTATCAGACACTCCTACTTATAATATATGTGTAAAAATTTTAAAGTAATATAAGAATAAATAGTTCAAGACACAGGCAACAAAATAATGCAGAAACTTCTTTTCAAATAATTATTTTTGTATGACAAAAAATAAAGAAATATTCCTTTAAAATAAATGGACTTAAAATAATCTGCTATAGTTGAAAATTGATTGTCTTATGAAGTGCTGCCATCTATTATCAAGAAAAAGTTTAACGAACATTTTAAGCCAAATTTCATTTATTTATATTTAAATGCAAGGGTTACAAATTAAAATTTGGTGTTTCATCTCCTCGAACACTGAACCACAAAGGGTTAAATTCTTATAGTGAATTCTTTTAAAAATTATGAGAAAATTTATTTATTTTGATGTCACTCTTTATATATTACATTGGCTTTAGATCATATAAAAAATATTGAGATTATTCTGAAACAAATATTTATTCCAAAATATCCTATAAATAACCTGATATCTGTAAGATTTCAAGCAATTTTTTTTATTTTATAACAAAAACAATTTGAAAATAATAAATAAAATGCTGATTGCTTACACAATTCATTTCAATGCTTCCAAAAATGTTATTGTTTCTAAAAATTCCAGTTTTAAATGAGGACTTAAATTCCGTACTAATTCAAAAATATATTAGATTAGATTTTATCCTCATATTTTTTATCCCTTCATTTATGTACTGATCATTGTGTATTAAAATTTATTTAATCAATAAGTTAGTTGTTACTATTAAATTTGGTTTTGTTTATTATTAAATATTTATTTTTAAAATATCGCTTAATAAAGATTCCAAATAGGCTCAAGCTTTAACTTCCTTAGGACTTTCACAAGGTCTTACATGTAGATTTTATTTGATAAGATGATCAAATTCAATTTATTACATATTAAAATAAAAATTCTAAAAATTACCATTAAAGTTCATTCTGCTCTCCTATATAATTAAAAATGCATTTCAAATTACAAACTTACGTAAATATGAACTTTAAAAAAAACTACTTGTTAAATATTTTAAGATTTTATTTTTATCATACAAATGTGGGTTTAAAGAGTTAATATAAGTATTAGATTTTATTATTTGACTATGGAATATCCATAAAGTGATTTGAATTATATCCTCATTTTGATTCATTCATATTTGTTTCCCGTTTAGGAAACATTGTTGGACAAATGTTACCGATAAAATTGAATGTTTTTGAAAAGTATCTTAAATTTGAAATAATTTATTATTGAAATATTTTGATATTTTTGTTTTTAATTTGTTATATGATAAATTGACATTTATAAGTAATTCTGATATTATACTTATTTGCAATTATTATTTTTTATTAGCTTTTTTTGTACATAATATGTATTTCAATTAAGATATGCATACAGAAAAAACACTTATCAAACAATAGTGTAATTCTTAATTTCCTTAAATAATGTTTTTCATTTTATTTCATTTATGTTTATAAAGAATAAGAAGCTCATTTTTACGAATTCGTAGGTACCGATAAAACAGTTTATAAAATAGAAAAATTATGTATTAGATTATTAGTATATGATTTTATATGACTAAACTTCTCTTTCTTTGTAAATAAAATACTGTTAGAAAAGAGTATTTAGAGTGACTGTAAGAAACACATGCAAAATAAGATTTATTCTTAAAAACAAAATTTAATTTCACTTTATTGATGAAAAATCTGGCAAAGAAATTATTTGCCTTTTTCTGTTTTTAAAAACTGTGTTTTTTATGTATAAAAGCATTTCACTGTTTTCCTCTCAAAAAAAAAATACTTTAGATTTTTTTAGTCATTTAGCTGATTCTTTAGGCAGTTCTACATTTTTCTTCTTTGATATCTGAAAAATATTTTTTATTCTCGTTCATTATATTTTCAATAATTTCATCATCCAATATTTTTGTGCACATATCACATGTGAGTCTATATTCAAAATATCCTTGAAAAAAATTTCAGGAAGCTAAAGGATTCTTTGTCGAAATTCATATGCGAGCGACTTATCTTCGTTCAAGTCATCAAGTAAATTACCATGACATTCTTCAGTTATGGGTTATTTAATAAAGCCTGAAAGTTGAAATGCTCTCTATATTGTTTTTCCTTCAACGAATGCATTGCTCTTAGAAGGTAAATTTAATGAAGCTGCTTCAACTCCCAGCTAAGTATTCTATAAAAGTACCCTATGATATTTGTTGTTGAAGCTTTTAATTGTCTTAATCGATGGACTGTCAGATAAAAGCTACTTTAGCTAAAAAAAAAAAAAAAAACTCTGTACTGATTGATGATTCAAGATCCAAGGCTTAAAATGTAAGCAGTGCAGTTATTATTAGAAAATGATTCTCTGATTTAAAAAAGTGTCAATCTAAATCTCAGCCAATTTTCATAAATGCTTCCAATCATCTGAGTTTTAATGATATGCGGCTGGTCATTTATGAAAATTTTTTAAACATCTAGACTTTAAATGTTTTCCTATAAAAAACAAAGGCAGTTTTTTTGTTTCATCCATTTGGCTGTGAGCAGCACTGAAATTCTTTGCTTAACTTTTTTATACCTTTATTACATTTATTACATGCAAAGTTACGTGTTCATTCAGCAAAAGTAAACATGTCTGTGTTGAAAACATTCTTTCTGGTGTATTCAGAAAGTAATGATTTTAAAGCAACTTCTTTCCAATCAGTTTCTGAAATTGTATTCAAAGTTCTACTTAACCTCTAATTTTCTAAAGCTTAAACTGTGTCTGGTTTTAAAATTTTGTAGATAACCATCCAATGCTTTGAAATCCTTTATCTTCAGCTTCATAGCAAAACTGTTGGATTTCTGTTTAATGATGTCACTTTTTTTTGTTTAATGATGTCTGTTTAATTATCACTCTCATTTGTAATGTCACTTCACAAATGAGAGAAATGTTCATTCTTCTCATTTTTCTCAGCTTTGCTTCTCTGGGATATTTTCGAGAGGTAACACTTGCTTGTAGTTCTCTTTTTCGAGGATTATTGTCAAAGATTTTAATATTTTTGAGAAGTTGTTCTTTGGAATTTCATATTTTTTGCCAATTTTAGTCTTATTTAATATTTTTAATCTGTTTCTTTTAGTATTTATTTTTTTTACTTCAGTTAATAAACCTGTTTATTTCCACAATTCTGAAATAATTTAGCAGAAACAAATCCTCAATGGAATCTGCTCAATTTCTCTCTCAATAAACATACCTTCATAAATTAAGTTATCAGGGAAAACAAAAACCACACACCAAAACAACAACAGAGCTGAAACTTTTAAAGCTTTTTTCTATTCTCACATGCAGCCAGGAGAAAAGTTTTTTCTCTTTCTACATTCTTACGCATGGAGAAGGCAGTAGTCTAATTGACTCTTCAGTTTTTTCTCATCAAATGTCAGTTCCCACAGTATCTGGAATTCCTGCATTGTTGATCAAGTTCTCAATTGTTATATAGAAAAATCGAATAAAAATTTTTTTAAAAAAATATCAAATCATAAAGATAAAAAAGTGAAAAAAAGCATGATTAACATTCTGGACCTCTGTTCAATAGTTCTTGGGTTTGATTCCCACATAAAACTTAACTATTTTAGTAGTTTGAAATCCATTTTAAATTGTTGATCTCATTTGAATTAATCTTTGTTTGTAAAAAAAAATTTCAATAGAACAATAATTGAAACAATCTGCAAATCTTTAAAATTTATGCAATTTGGTAATTTAATCTTTTATACAAATTTTATTTTTAAAAAAAGTTAATATATGAGTGAATTTTTGTTTTGTATATCTTTTTGACCATTTTCAGGATTGGAAACTTAATACTCGAAACATAATATAATGTGTAGGTACATTATAATTATGTTTGGTCCAAGTTAATGTTATTTTTAAGTTAGTCATAATTGTGTAATATATATATATATATATATATATATATATATA
Organism: Latrodectus hesperus; assembly: GCA_037975125.1. Lineage (NCBI taxonomy): Eukaryota > Metazoa > Arthropoda > Arachnida > Araneae > Theridiidae > Latrodectus > Latrodectus hesperus. The sequence continues at coordinate 12,462,959 of JAJQOW010000014.1, read as the reverse complement.
TATATATATATATATATATATATATATATATATATATTATTCCTTTCTTTTGGGAATGGGGACTGTTTACATGTTTGAAAAGTGTAATCTTTTTACATTTTAGTAAATATTCAATTATTTATTTTTATGAAACATTTTCCTTTTTGTATTTATTTGTTTTGTATTTTGAAAATATTTTCAACAAATAATTTTAATACTTTTTTAATTTTAGCAATTGTTCAGATTTTGACTTATGCCAAGAATGTGAAAGTTTGCCTGTGGTTCATAATAAAAACCATATATTTTTGAAAATACGATATCCCTTTGCTCTTCGGATGTATCAAAAACAAAAATGGCAAGAATTAATGTCTCCTTTGCCTATGAAACCATCAAGACACAATGACTCTGGTTTTTATAAAAATCATTCTAAAAAGTTAGTTACCAAAAAAATCTTTTAATAGCTGTTTATTTTATTATTCATGATAATATATCTTCAATTATAAATGTTCTTTATTTTTAGATGAAATATTCTTATACAGCTATTTATTTATGCACATGTATTAAATGTATACAAAATTTGTATTAGATATATATTTTTACTTGTCATTTACGACTGGATCCTGGATTATTATCTGTTAAAGTTGGTTAGAGTTTTATTATGGTGAATACTATGCTTTATTTTTCATTATAAACAAATATTACTTACATATGTTAATTAACATATTGACACATATTTTTAAAATTTTGTGTAAAGCAATCTTATATATGAAACTTATAAAATTATTTTTCACAGTGTGCTGTAATAAAATTGTAACTTGCACTTATTTGATAATTTCCCTCAATTTTTGCCTCAAGCATTTTATTCTGTATTTTTATTTTATTATGAATGTTTCATAATCAATTTTTATTCAGTTCAGTTCACTAATCTTAAATGATAAAACAGGTCACACTTCTTCAGTTTTTTGATTCATCTTCAGAAATATTGCAAATTAAAGTTGTTCACATTTTTAATGATAACTTTTTTCTACCTAGTATCCTTAATTTTTTTCTTAATTTGAATGCTGAGATAAAAAAAAAGCCATCTTAATAAGGAAATATAAATTGATGAATTTTATTTTCTGTTTGTGTCCAGTTTTAGATTTGGCTTTTCCAGTTTTATGCTTATGAAATATTAAAAATTATTTTTTATAGATATTAGGTTTTTTAAATTCATTTTATGAAATTCTTCAATTTCTTATTCCTTTTAACATTTTTGCTAATGGACTGAGAAATAATAGTACTGATCAAAAATTTTTTTTCATTATAATTTAATTTGCACAAATGAAGTAAAGCTCATTTACGGGTTACTTTTGAGGATAATTGATATGATTGAAAGTAAAATGCACTACATTTCATAAAACTAAAAAAAACTACAAGCTTAAATTAAAATTTCATTGATACTAGTTTTAAATAGTTTTCAGTTAAAATATGAAATTATATATTTTTCATACATTTTAATTGAGTTATGATTGGTAGTCTCTCTTAGCTTTGAATGTATCCTTATGTTTTGAAGTTGTAAAAAATTAGCATTATAATGTTGAGTTATTATGTTGAAAAATTACTACAATAACAGTAAAAACAATGATTATCTTTATTCATTTTATTCATCCTTGTATATTAAGTATCAGTATAGAATAAATTAAATGAAAAAAATTTTTCATGATGAATGTATGTTAATTTTTTAAAAAAGTAACATTTCTGGAATAACTATAATTTGGTAAATGTTTCAAAATATTTTATAGTATTTTATTTCCCTGTTGCAGTAGATAAATTTGCAGAATAGTTCAGTTTAATACAACCAAAATATAATTATTTTAACATTTTACTTAAACATTTTTAAACTTTCTGCAAAAATTTTAAACAATAGCAGAATGCTTACATCTATTGTATAAAGTATCCATTTTAGATTTAGAGCAACTGCAATTATTAATTTTTCCTTATTAGCTTATGTTTTGTCACCAGAAATGTCAATTTTGAGAGATTTGTCTTTGTGGGAAAAGAACCAAATTCTTATTTACCCTTAATGCAATTTTATGTTGGAACTTAGTTCTATATCAGGCAAGAGAATTCTATTGGGTGAATATATACATTTTTCTGTAATCTAAATTTACTGTGGGAAAATCATATTTTAATAATATGAAATTATATTAATGATTAATGTAAATTTATTTAAAAGCATTTAATAACATTTAGTCTTTCTCTTTGTCTGCATGAAAAACATTAACATAGTTTTATGAGAAGGTTTCTATATCCATTTCTGAAATAATTTAGGAAATTAGTGATTAAAAATACTTACTCATAAATTTCCCTTAGGCACATTGATTTTCCATTTTTATAATACTGAATCATAACATTTTATGTAAGGAATTTAATATGAAAAAATTTATTAAATATAGACATAATTTAATTTTAATTTGTATACATATTTTGTTTTCTGTTTTGTTCTAAAATATTTTATTTAATAAATTAATTTTATATCCTAAAATATGTTAATGTTTTCGAAATTTTCTTTTTAAAATAAAACTATTTTTATTGAATTTTTTATAAATGTGCTTATAATTATCATTATTTCAAAATGTTATAAATTAATGGATGCTGATTTAGATAATAGCCTTAATATTTGTAGTGGAGATATTCTTTAGTTATATTACATGATTAATGTATTAAAATATTTTTAAAAAATTTTTAAATCTTAATATTTAGTTAATTTTTGGTGAATGTCACAGTATAAAATTTTATTAATTTGTTATTAAATATCAAATAACACTAACTATAGGGGTTTAAATATTTAGTATATTCAGTGTGAAAATTCAAGTATAAAAAATGTGCTATATTTAAATTAAATTTTTTTTATTGAAATTTGAACTTGAAAAGGAAATATTTCCCGATTTTTTATTTTAATAACAAGTAAATATTTTTGCTAAATTTCTGTAAACTGATCAAGGAAAGTATATTTAAAATAGGAATTGTAAAATTTCTCTATTAATTTATAGTCATATTAAATATAGTTATCTTATACAGAATAATTTCTTGAACAAAGACTATTGCATTAATTTATAAATTTGAATTGTTAGTAATTAGAACTATTATTTTCTGGATTATAAACCTCTTTTAAAACATGTTTTGTCAATATATTTGTTACATATATTATGTTAACGACTTAATTTTTGACGGAATTATTATTTATTATACTATTTCAAAATCTACAAATTAAGATAAACATTTTAGTGCCTGATGTTTTTTAATGTAAGTTTTAAATAACTAATTATTTTATTCACAAATATTTATGTATTTGATTATTCTATATACTTATTTTTCTCATAAATATTTATATTACTAAATTAGGCTGTATGAAGCAAAATTTATAAGCGATGAAACTGTACCAGATAACACTGTTATTCCTCCATCTACTCGATTTGTCAAAAGCTGGAAAGTGATGAATAGTGGAACTAGAGTTTGGACTCATGCAACCAAAGTAAGCTAGTACTTTTTTTCAGTTGTTCATAAATAGGAATCAGAGTTATCTTGTTATTCTTGAAATTTTTTGTTTTTTAAAAAATATCTTTATTTTGTATAAAATCCTTCCTTTAAAATTCTTGAATTTTTTGTAAGATCTTTAAAAGTCTGTACAGTTGTGGGTTTTAATATATGTACAATGTATGATTTTTGTACTTCCAAGCTTTTCTTTCAGTTTCTGGAACTTAAGTAAATAATGATTTAAGGTAAATGCAATATGTATATAAAAAGCATTATAAAAATAATATATTGTTTTATGTTATTTTTCCCCCTTTTTCAAAAATTTTTATGTAAAAGTAAAGTTGACTTTCAGGTTTTAAAATCAAATTATACTCACTTTTAATTTTGTTTGATTTTGTTATCAAATGACTAAAAATTATACTATTATATTCTTTTTAAAGAAGAATCATAGATTATTCAAAAGTATATATATTGTTTAAAACTACAAATAGTTATGCATGTATGTTGGGTTCATAAATTTATTAAAATTCTACATAATTTACAGTTGGTTGCTATTTGTTTGAAATTATTTCTAACTTCAACCTCAGTTGTATTTTAACCTCAGTTCTACAGCAGATACTGTAAAATACTTTCTATTTGTGAAATATTGTTTCATTAATCTGTGATGATCTTGTTAATATGTGTTTTTCAAAATGATTGTTCATATCAAAATAGGGAATTGAAGTTCATGAGTGTAATTTTGAAATCTTATTTAAAAGTTAAGATTTTAATAATGGAAAAGCCTCATTCTACTGATTTGAAAAATCGAAAAGAAACACCATTTGTTACTATGATTCTTAATTTTTAGACTGTCCGAAAGACTGAGAGAGTAATGTAAAAATTTTATTAAAACTTATTTGGAATTATGAGTAAAATCTAGACAAATTATTAGCCATCTGTGACTGTGCCAAATAATTTATCTGATTTAAATCAATTATTAAATTATATAATCAAAGTTAACCATTATTATTGATTTTGTTATACTTCTGTTATCTCCTCCATGAGGCAGGCACTCTGTATTGACCAACAAAATATAAATGAATTGTTGATAGATTTTCTTACAGTAACTTATCTACAAAATTCTTAACACAGATATTATTAAGAAATGATTTTATTAAGCTGGTAAAAGTGATTAGAAAGTTAACCAATACTTCTCTACATGAAAAATAAAGCATTGAGCACTTCATAATTTTTAATTTTAGAGAAACCATTGATTGTCTGCTTTTACTAGAAATGAAGACAAATTCAGGCTGATTAAATGATTTTGAATGTAGTAAAATTTCTGTAAACATGAACATAATGCATAAAGAATAGATTCTTTACACACATAAAGATGTGCTTTTATCATTGCAAATGACCAAGATATCCCCTTGGGCATGGATGTTTGTAGTGGTTCGGAATCCACTTTAAACTGTAGGTCCCTGTCTAATTAGCCCTCATGTGCAAAAAATGACCGTTGAGCGACAAACAAACCCAAGATATCCATAAATATTAGAATGCGGCTTTCAATATGAAAGATGCTATGTTAATTATTAGATTTTCTCTAGATTTGCAAAAAGCAAGCCTCAACCAGAGAAAAATTTCTCAGTAAATAATTTTATAAAAAATTTTCCAAATCGAAAAAGTTTCTTTATGAGAGTTAATTCAATGGTTGCATGCTTACCAAGGTCCCAATTGCTACACATGAAAACTGTTTCTTCATTCCATTCAGCATTGAATTTAAAATTTAATAAAATTCATTCAGAATATGCATCTTATATAAAAAAAAATCAAAGCAGTTACAGAAGAAAAGCTGAAGTCTGTCTTTGCATATTCAAAATGATTAAATCTGTTGACGAAGATTGGACTTGAAAAAGAATATTTTTATCTGTGTATATATTACCCCAAAATTTAAAGATTATTTACCAAATTAAAATAGACAATGATATTAGTGATAAAAATCTAATTGATATTAAAATAAGCCACATAATACTATCAGCTGTTAATGCAGAGATTGCTGGTACAATGCAGAGATTGCATCTTAAGCAATGGCATAATGTCACCTCATAACTTTGTTTTCAACTAATCATTGGTTTTCCATGTTTATCTTTAGGTGTTTAAGTGTTTCACAACCCTTTATTCTTTTCTTCAGACCTAACGTACTGCAAAAGTTTGATCTTTTATTTGACTGTATTACCAGCTAATAATTAATAACTGGAATAATTGCTACTAATAAATAAATGGAAATAAATGGACTTCAAATTTAATGATATATTTTTTTGTTATAATTTTTCATTTTGATAGAAATATGTGCTTTATCTTAAATTTTTTGATTAACTTTATTGAAATTTATTTTCAGTTACATATGATCCAAGGTTCTGCAGATTTCTTTCCATTTAGTCGACAAGTTGATGTCCCTCATCTTAAACCTGGTGAAGAAGGAATTGTTTCAGTTTTATTTACTTCCCCATCTTCACCTGGAGTTTATCGAAGTCACTGGAATTTCTGTCACAAGAATAGACCATTTGGTCATATTGTATGGTGTCACATAATTGTAAAGGCTCCACAAGAAGAATTGAATACTGACCAATCTTCTGAAATTAATGCTTTACCAGAAAAAGTAAGTAATGAAAATGATTTTTATCAGAGGATAATTTAAAATTGAAAGTATCTAGCTTATTTCATTGCATAATTTCAATACTTTATGGTAGATATGTTTGCATATGTGCACATTACAAAATTTGCAAGTAATGTCTAATTGAATGAACAAATTATTCATTCCCAGCTTCACTTCTAAAAGTAATAATTCTTGCAATATTTAAATTTTAGTTCTCTCACTAGTTATTTGCCTTGTCCCGCAAAACCCCACAAATCAACTCTGGTTATTTTTGTGCAGTTAAAGAAATATGTTAAAGAAAATTTAAAATTGCACCTAAAATTTAACAAATATCATTGACAAAAGATATTATTTGTAACACCTACAAATTTTATTTGTAAATTTTTCAATTCTTTTTATTCTGAATGAACATTATAAGCACTATTTGGCAATGTTTTTCAAAAGAATGGGTAATTTTCTGTTTTGCATTTGTGAGAAAGCTGTAAAACATTCTTTAATTGTTTATATGTAATCTTTTTACACTTAATATATTTATTTAATTATCAAATAAGATTATGTATTCTTTAGAGTATAAAAAAATCACGCCCAAACTTAGCCACATATTCATATATACAATTTTTATAATAAAAACAATTCAGTAATTAATAATTTACAAAACATTTCTGGAAATGTGTGTAATTCTTCTATGAATAATATCTATATTAAATTGGCTCTGATTTTTTCTAATTAAATGAATTAAAAAATTTTCGTTATTTTATCAGAATGACTTGTAATATTTTATGTGAAATATACATAGCTTGCTATGGCATAAGAATAATTCCTGAATTTGATCTTAGCCATTGTTGGCCAAGCTGGAAACTAAATGGTTAAGTGCTCTGACCTTTGATTTAATATATTGTTTCAGTTCCCACCTTGATTGTTGATATTTTTAATGTGTAATCTATTTTAAACTATAAATTAGTTCTAATTAGTCGTCATATGTAAAGAAATTACTAAAGTGACCACCCTAGTCTTTGCTTAATAATAGATGTTGGATGTTGAAATCATGATTTCATATTGCTCATCTGTTTAGTGGGTCAATTAAAATTTCTAGGTTTCTGAGTTCTAATTTCTTACAAATATAGCTTATTTTCTGTGAAATCCCCATTAAAAAAAACAATTAGTGAATGTTATGAAAAATCTTACTAAAAGTTTCATATTTTTGTCTTTCCAATATTAAATGTCAAGGTGAAACATATGCACAAACATTTTATTTTACAATTCATTATATTAATACTAGACATTTAATTTTACAATTCATTATATTAATACTAGTGCTAATTCTTCAAATTCAAGATGTATAAAATTTAACACTAGATTATACTCTTTGTTTGCCTGGATAATAATCAAAATATATTTACTTTAATAATAATATTCAACATAGTATTTTAACTTTGTAAAAGTTCTTATCATTATCTTGTAGATAATATATTTGTTTTTAATTCTAAGATTGTAAATAAAGAACCAGAAGTGTCAAGTATTGCACAAGTTTTAACTGCTGTTAAGGAAGAGCGTGAAGAGGATAACATTCTTCCTAGAAAATTAGTTGTGAATTCTCATACTGCTACTCCAAATAATACTCCTTTTGGTGAGATAAAAATTTTAACATCTCTTTATTTTTAATTAAGAATTTTATAAAGATGATTGATTGTATTAAAGTGTAACATTTATTTTCAGTTTTAACACCACCGAAATCACCTGACCATGAGTCGTTAAATAAATCAGTTCAAGAAATGGCATCTGATAAACCCTTTCCAACACATTCTAATGGTGAGAATTTTTTTTGTTTGTGTTCCAATAAAATAAAAAAATATTGCTTCATTTATTTGTCATCTTAATGGTAGGAAAACTTTATCAAGATAAATTGTACTAATCTGTTATGAATGTATATTTTTGTTTATTTTATATCAAATATCAATTTTCATTTCTGGTAATTCATCTTTAGCCTTGAATAATATGCTGTTTTATTTTTGTATTCTACTAAAAATTGTGAAATTGTTATCAAATTTCATACTGCACACCTATCTTGCTCTGAATTTTCTGATTTTGAATCATAATGTAAACTTTGTAATCCATTGTGCTAGCTATTTATTGTTTAAACTATTTATCTAAAAGATTTCAATTTTTATTGCCTATTAAATGGAGTTGTTACTAAAATGTAAAACATTAATAAAGTAATTTCAAATTCTCTTTTATATACTGTAAATTTTTTATTTTACTTTGATACACTGCGATATTTCAAAATTTTAGTGTTGTAAACTGACAAGTTTTATGTTGAATTGAAATAATATATGATGAGCTCTCTGTTATGTCCATTATATTTTTCACCATATCTGCTTGTTTTTGTAAAATATTGTAAATTTTAATTTGCCTTTCCAATTAATGTAATTACCTTGAAATTTTCACAAATTACAAGAGCTTAATAAAGTTTATTAGGACATTAAAATTTTCAAATTTCTTAAAAATTCTTTGTTGAGTATTTATTTAAATTACAACACTGATTAGTTATTAACAATTAAATATATTAGATAACTTACTATTATAGTTTTCAAATTTTCACTTATTTTTAATAACATATAATTCTACAAGATAAACTGAATTAAAGACTGGATGTGAATAAATAATATCAAAACTTAAGTTTTCTGTACTTAAAAGTCAAACTGAAATTGCAAACTTAATGCTTTATAATTTATTTTATATAGATTCTAACATATTAAACAAACAGAAAATCACTATAGCAATATATATGAATTTATTAATAATATTAATACATATTTTAAGCATTTCAAAAACCAGTTTGTTTCATATTTTTCAAATATTGGTTTATAAATTTTTATATGTTGCCAAATGTTGTATTAATTAACGTTAAATAATTTTCCATTCAATATTTTTCTTATACAGTTAGCATGCGCATTGAAAATGAAGCAAATAAAAACATTTTTGCATTTCTAATTTCTTTAATAAAAAAATAGTTGATTATTCCAAAACTGCCTACTAGAAAATTAATTATTGTAAATTTGTTATCAATGTTTTATGTAGAATATTATTTTATTCTTTTATTACTTTAATTTATACTACATTCCTGTAAAATAAAGAACTTTATATAGGGATATAAATTATTTTAATAAACAAAGGAAATATACACACATAAAATACAAATGCACTTACACAGTTAGTACACACATATATGTATTTATAAAAATTCTTGGCAAATATAATATTCCTTTTTCATAAATTATTTTGTTTTTTCAATAAAAGTGAAACAACAAAATTCTAGTGGATATTTTCTTATAAATTCTAATTTTTAATGTTGTCTGATTCAAATTAAATGTGATAGATTTGTCATTCTTGTAATTATCATAATTAGTATATATATTTGAATTGCTGTGACCTTAAGAAGTTGTGGGGTCAATTCCCACCTTAGGTTTATATATTTTCTCTGGTTTGCCCAAATATGCAAAAAAAATTGAAGAATACAATGCTAAACTAATTGCTATATAAGTATAGTATTTTGACAAAAAAATTCGTCATTAAAATGTATTTTTACATAATATTTAAATTCCATATTTTCCTGTATATAATCTGCAGCAATTGCTTTGCCGAATTGCAGAAAATATATACTGCTTATATTGTGGTGTCACATGAAATAAAGCATATACAGTATGATTTAAAATGGAAAGTGTATAAATTGAAATGAAGGTGTCAGATCGATCAAGATTGATGATTCTGAGAAGATTCTAGTAAAACTTATTAAGAGATTTTTAGTTTTTAATAACTTTTAAAATGAGGTTTAATGTATTTTAAAAATAGAATATATTTGTGTTTTTATAATTAAGTGGAAGAAATGGATTATTTTCGAACTGCACATTGGATAAAAATTTTCATTTGCACATGATTTGTTTTTCATTTTACATCAACATGTTTGTCAATATTTTTACTTGCTTAATATATTCTTGAATATATTCTTGAACATAATTGCCCAAAACTGATTATAGCTGAAATGAGTCATTCAAGCTGTGGTGCTGTTATTTATTTTATAAAACATTAAACAGTATTTATATCAAAATTTTTTGGAAAGGTTTACCTAAAGGAGAATGTTTTTTATCACAGATTTTCCATGTTGACATATCACGTATGACAAAATTCGAAACTTTTTTAAAGCATTATACACAGATTATAAACAGGAAAATACAATAATGCCAAAAAGTAGTTTCTAGTTACAAAATTTTTTTTTGATTATTTTGCAAAAAACTATTACACTTTTTCATAGAACTATAGTTTTTAAATAGGTTAATTATATTAATGTGTTTATAATCATTTTTAGAATCTGATGATGAAGATGAATGCAGTGTTGTTAGCATAAGTACCTCTGATTCAGATACAGAGTTTGTTGTCATTCCCATGCCTAAATGTTTCAATTTTTCTGAGTCTTATGTATCAGAGCATTTACAACAGTTAGCTCACAAATTACCAGAACTTGGTTTGTAAATTTTTGCCTTCTTATTTTGCTGTATTAAATGTTATTGATCGCTCATATAATGAAAATAATTATAATAATTTATCATTGTAGAAATAACTCAGTCAAATGCAGTATCCGGTGAAAATGCATGCTTGAAAAATGTTACAAAGAAATCAGGTTCTGAAACTGTTTCTCAAGAGACTGGTGTTCCGGAATTATCAGAAAATACATGTGAACCTCTAATTACTGTAGTTGAAAGTGTAGTGAATAATCAAAAAACAACACAGATCTCTCAGGTTAATTCTGATGGCTCTTCTTCTGAAATTAGTGTTATTGAAAGTGGTTGTAATAGTCCCACTGTTGAAAATACAACTCAGACCTTTGATTCAATTAATCTAAAGTTATCTACGACTAATTCTATGCCTAGTGAAGTAAATAGAATAGAGGTATCCTTTGTTGATGAGAATGTGAAGACAATACCAGACAAAATAAATAAAGTAAGATACGAATACATTTTACATGTTGGAAAAATTTATAGTGATACAGAATATATATATATATATAAATAATATATATATATATATATATATATATATATATATATATATATATATATATATATATATATATATATGTGTGTGTGTGTGTTATATACATTTTCATGAAATATATGAAAACTAACATTAAATAAATGCTTAGATGTCTTTGGTGACGTTAAGTTGGTATTATTAATACTACAATTGTGTAAACATGGTATATGATGAATTGGTTGTAAAGTTATTCTGATATAAGTATTTATATGCTTGAAATGAAGTTTCAGATAAGGAGTCAAATTAATGGGAATTAAAATAATTCTTTTGTGTATTTCAATTATATTTGTTGAGAATTGTAAGATTCATTTTTATTTTTTAAAGGGCTGATAAAAAATGATTTTTATATTTTATTTACCAATAAAAATAGATTAAGGATGATTCAATTTTTGACTTGAAAGAAAAATAAATTAGTTCCTCATTTTAATAATATAGGTTGGAAAAGTAAGAAAGGAAAATGTTATTTCCTGAAAACTGATAAATATAATTAGTTTAGCATAGTAATTTATATTTCTCATTGCTTAGAAATCAAGAATTTATGTAATTCCTTTGATAAATTAAAATTTTTATATTTCTTTAAATAATTAATCTCATATTTTTGTGTAGTCAGGCTGAAATTTGTGGAAACAAATTGATTTAATAGATAAGGAAAATATATGTTGAAGAAAATATTTAAATAAATAGTAAATCAACATTAATGAAATTATCAAAAACAATGTTCATTCTCAATTAAGAAAAAGGCTTTTCTGAATTTTTATTCACTATGAGTAGTTAAATTATTTCTATACAATTTAAAATGATAAGAAAAGTAATTTATTATGTACTTTGAATATGTCATTTATTTCAGTATCATGTCTTAATCTTTCTATAAATATTTCTGAAGTAAATGAATAAATAAAAATAAATGTAACTTGAAAATGATACATATCAGCTCCATAAAAACAAGAGCAAAAAATAATTTAGCATTGTTTCTTGTGTTTATTTAAAAAAAAATCACTACATATTACTTTATAAGGAGAAATTTTTATAAGTAATAAGTTGAATTCTCATATCTAAAATATATATATATATATATATATATATATATATATATATATATATATATATATATACATATACATATATATATATATATATATATATATATATATATATATATATATATATTAAAATTCATTTGCATCTACAGATATCTGTTCATACAGAAGTATGACAAATCATAAAATACATATGTCATATGTAAAGTAAAATTTAGTTACTAAACATAAGAATCGATTGATGGCAATTGATGAACAAATGGCGCACAAAATGAACTTATTTTTTTAAAAAGCAGTTCAATTAAATTTTTGATAGTGAATAAGCATTTAATAAAGGTGCATCTTGATCCTGATTAGCTATAATGTATTATAAATTACAATGTTTAATATTACAACTATCACATATTTTCATTTGTGGAAAGCTAACAATGGATTTTACTTTAGTTGTAAGTAAAAGACTTGCTGAATTTCAAATAGGTTTCCAGAAGGAAAGACTAATTTCTAGTTATTCAACTACCTAAAGTTTTCCTGCCTATTTTTTTCTTTACCTAATAATTTTGAAATTTATTAGATTGCAAATAAATATTAAAGAAACTGTATAATTTTTGTAATTTCTTTACATTAGTATTATTTCATATATCAGATATTGAAATTATTGTAACATTTAGGTGTAGTAAACATATTATAGAAAATTTTTTTAACTTTTCATATTAATATATTTATTATATATTCAGTTGTTTTATATCATTCATTTCAAATTTTTAGTGTTTTATTCCAAATGAAATACAAAAAGGCATTTGTGTTCTTTTGAATAAATAAAAATTATGGTAAAAATGTATTTTATCAAATTTTGAAATATAAAGGAACATTTTTATAGAATATAAAAATGTTCCTTGATCACATAGACATCAATTTATGTCTATGTGATCAATATAACTAATAAAAATTATTTTAATTTTATTGAATATCAAAAATTTTTGTTCCTGCATTAATAAACTCCAACTAAACATTTGAAGAAAATTTTGAATTTGTTTTTTAGTAATGACCCCAGCTCTTATATTTTTCTAGCTATTTTTATTGCCTAACAATATATAAAAGATTTTTTACTGCTTTAAAAATTTGATGCAATATTTTTATGTGTAATGGATTTAACATTATTTTACAGGAACAAATCACTGACATTCCAAGTAACACAACCTTTCCAAAATTTCCTGTAGAGGGAGTTACCAATAATTTATATGAAGGAACTTCAAATAATCCAGAAGAAAGGTACTAAATTCTTATAAAGAAAATTCTTTTGGTATTTATAATAATGGTATTAAATTTTATCATACACTAATGCTAAGTTAATATAAATGTGAACTTTTATTGAAATAATATTTTAATTTAATATTATTGAATCTCATTTTTTACTTTTTTCATAATATGCTACTAATCTTTATTTAATGAATACAAATTTTCCTAAAAAATTTCAATATTTTCTTCTAAGTATTAAAGCAGATGCTTCACACTTGTATTGCAAAATGGAGATTTACATATTTTTAGGATAAGTAAATTAAAATATGAGACTGAATATAAGTTTAATTTGTAATTTTACATTTACACTAAAGCACTGCAATTTTTTTGTCAGAAATTATATAAATGTACATTTTTAAATTTTGGATGTATTCCAAAATTATTCCAGAAATTATTGAACTTTCTTAGTCAATATTTATACACATTCAGTGATTTAAAAAAGGGGAGGGGAGAACCAAGTACGCATTGTGTATATTTATTCAAAATGTTTCTAACAAAATTGTACAGAATTTTCTGTTAGACCTAATATGTCAATCAAAAGTTGAATTTTAACTGGGGTGTCACTTTTTTCTTTTAGGAAAAGATTCTCGTCTTTTGAAAATTTTTGAACTTGAATTTAAATTCAAAAATTATGTTTAAAAGAAAATTAAGTCTTACATTTTTTTCATTAATATTTAAAAATAATTCAGTGAAAGAAACCTTTCGAGACTAGCTTTATTCAAAATTTAACATGTTTTCAGATTAAGCTTTAACATCCTCTTCAAACAATCTTGGTACTATTGAGATGTTACATTTAGAAACCAGATAACTTCTTGTATACAATGCAACTATCAATTCGAGTGAAAATCAAAACAACTATCACTTTGAGTGAAAATACTATTATTTTTACTTTAGTTCTAAAGATTATTGAGCTCATACAGATATTAACTAATAAATCAGCAATTTTTTTATTAAAATCTTTGCATTGAAGATTCTCTAGTACTTTTTAATATGGTAATTTTAAATTTCAGAACAATTCAAGTTTTGCCTGAAGGTCTTGTTATTGGGGCCCTAAGTGCTGCTGCTTCAGTATATAATACAGCTCGAGCAGTAATTTCAACTATTCAACAGCCTAAATCTGAGGTAAATGTTTGGCTTCTTGTGATATTGACTTTTAATCTATTTTAAACTCCTAAATTATAATTTTTCAATCAAGCATCCTCGTTTATATTAAGGGTATTTAACTACAAAGAAAGCATATAATTATAAAATATGTAATTTTTGTAATGTAATAATTTTATAAAGTAATCTATCACAAAACATATTAATTTACATTAAATTTTACGTTAGATATTATTTAGTTAGTATTCAGCACATTAATGTTTATTTTAGGTAGATTTCAAGAAACAGGTGACAGATAATCAGACCAAATAATACAAAACTTCAATTTTTATTATGTAAATTTCTTTCTAAATTTTAAAATTAATACAATTATATTGAAATATTAATCATTTTCTTAACTAAGCTTATTTACATTCATAATTTATTTAATGCAATATTAATAAAATTGAATTAACTTTTCTTCATGAAATTTTTGCTTTAATAATTTGATTGAACTTGTAAGAATTTCATGACATGTACAATTGCTTTTAAATTAAATTGAAAATTATTTAATTTTTATTTAAACTACTGATATATACATATGTATAATATTATGTTATGTAATGTAAAGATAATTAAAAATTCCCCCCCCCTTTTTTTTTTTTTTTTTTTTTGGAAAAGTGACATAGTTACCAGTTATTCCACTTTTATTAAGTCTGCCTTTAAAAATGTCATAACATTACAACTGTTTCTGAAGAAACCAACATTTGTTTACTTTCATTTTCATTCATTTATTCTATTTTGCAATTTATTGTACTAGCTGTAGAAAATAACTTATTTATACCTCATTTAATTATTTTATATATGCTCAACTCTATCTTATAAAAATTACTTCTCAAATATTCATTTTCAAAACTAGTCATGTATTTGACATTTAGCCTAATCATTGTTGCAATTGATATTAAGTATGGAAATATATTATAAATATATTAAGTATGGAATTTTATTTTTTAATAGAATTTTATGTGTTGACTTTTGCTAAAAAAATTTCAAATTGATTACATTGTATAGCCTTGTTATCTTAATCAACTACTGCGGATAAAAATTTTAACTTTTCTTTGATGGAGAATTTTTTCATTTTAAGTGTACATCGGAATGTTATATTTAAGATATAATTAGTCTTTTCTCATACACAAAGTTTTGAATCAAACATGTATATCAGTATATATTTTAATTTATATTCAACAAGTATTGTGAGAAGTTTATTTTTATAAAAACAATAAAATTATCTTTGAAGATTAAAATTACACCCAAATATGAACATAGAATCATATCATTACATACATCATAGCAGAACATAGAATTATATCATTAGAATTTAAACTTTCCAGTATATTTCTCTGTATGAAATTTGGCAATGCTTATATTCTTTATGTTTATTTATATCACTGAAATCACTGTTTTACTAAATATTAAACTATTGAAAATAAACTTTTTTCTTTAGCCAAAATTTATTTGAAATTATTTTCAAAAACTTTTAAAGCTTTTTTTTGTCATTAAAATTTATAATGTTAATCAGTTTTATTTATATATTACAATGTTATATAATAACTGTATACTTTATTGCAATAGAATGGTGACGGCTTTTCTCAACCATTACCAAGAACAACTTCTGTTCAACAAAACCCAGTTGCAGAATTTCAAACTTCTGGTTTACAAGCAATGGATCAGTTGGTTGAAATGGGATTTTGTAATAGGCAACAGAATGAAATGCTATTAAAAAAGCACAAAGGAGATGTTGCTTTGGTTGTGGCAGAATTAGTTAATATGAATGACAATGACTGGTATGCTTCTCGCCATGTCCCACCATCCCCTCCTGGATTTTTGGATTAAATGCCAATATTGATGTTATTCCAGATATTATGGAGTATCAGTGTGACTTGTAAAATAAGAATTGTATCTGCAAATTAAAATATTAGATATTATTAAGCATTTTATTGATAGAATTCTTTATTATAGATAATGAAATCTTTGTATTTCAGTATTCATTTCTGTTTATATAGATGTAGTCAACTGCTTTAAATGTGATTTTGTTTTATTGTGTAACATGGTAAAGTGTAAAATAAATCTTTTATTAGATATCTCCTATAACTTTTATTTCTTTTATATATTGTTAATTACTCTCAGTTGGCCATAAAAAAACTTCTGAAATCATTACTTTTTACAAATTTAAACTAATGCATAAGTTTAAAATTGCATTAACTAATTGGATATTAAATTGTGCTATGTAAAGAATAAATAAAATTGAAAACTACTATTGTTTAGCAATCTTTATTTTCTCTTAAGTTTAAATGAATTAAAATGTTGGCTTAATAACAATATTAAAAAATATTTCTTTTCACAAAAGTTTCGAATTTACTATTAAATATGGTATTAATATTTCTTAATATTGAGAAACTTTTCTAAATAAAATGACTTATAAATCAGCTATTTTATATGGAATTAGCTATTTTATGTGAAAGAATATAATTACAGTAAAAAAATCATTTTAAGAACTTGTGCACACATATTTTATATAAAAAAATGTGTGTGTTGTGTGTGTCACACACACACAATACTTCAAGTCTATATTTACAGTTATTTAAATCAGTTAATTTATCACCTCAAATTTCTTTGAAAGCATATATAGTATTTAAAACTGATATATACATTTCACCATTTAATTCAAGTTGAAACCAGCACACATTCCATAATTATTAGCATTGTATTTCTGATAAAAAATATTGTTTTACATATTTTATTAGATTTATACATTTTTACTCAGTTCACATTTATATATATTTTTTATCAAATTAAAAAAATACCTCAAAAAGAAAGATTGACTTGACTTAAGGCTTAAATTTTGCTTATTGCTCATTATGTAATGAATAAGAGCTTCAATTTCTATCATATATTTATAAAGAATTTATTTTTTAATTTAGAAGATTTGTCATATACTGATAATTCATAGGCATTCTTTAGTTGTTTTTATAATAAAAATTAATGATTATAATAAAAATTAATTTTTTAAGCATCTTTTATTATTTTTTACTCATATTAATTTTTACTTAAAACCTAAGTATACTTAAAAGTGTTTCTAATCTTTAATAAATTAAATACAATATTGTAAATGTTATTTTATAAAATTGCCTTCATTTTATTTTTAAAAAATATCAGATTTCCAATATTTTATTTTTGTCATTTACTTCAAATTTTATGAGCAAAAATGTATGCAGCTTTTTTAGAAATATCAAGAATTTTTTGTAGAACAGGTATAAATTGTAGCAACTTTATAAGTTGCATGTATACCCATATTTGATTTTTTTCTTAATATCTTAAGTCCTTTCCTGTAATAATTTAAACTATTACTTTATTAGTAAGCCGTAGTTTTATTTTTTCTAAATTAGTGACTTCTTTTACAGATTTAAAAAAAGAATCTTTTTTAATTCAGAAAATCATGAAAATTGTTTTATATAGTATATTAACTCTCTTGATTCTTTCTTAAATCAACCAATTGTGGCAATTTGAATTTTCCACTTTAAATAAGTTACGAAAAATATTAAATAAATTTTATCATTGATACTTTTACATTTTATTTATTTTTCATTATAATTAATGCAACACATACAATAGTTAAATATTTTTTCCCAAAAAAACTTCATCTTTGGTTTTATTGTATCTTAGGCTTTAAAAGCACATTACGGTTTAAAAGCCCATTAGAATTTTATTAAACCACTGGCCCCCTTAAATTGTTACTCTACGGAATACAACAAATGATATCAATATATTATAATAGAAACTGTTGCACCAGCATATTTAACTGTACCTATCCCAGAGGTGGACTTAGAAGGAAGCAGCTGGGTTGGAGTCTTCATAATTTAGAAGCGGGGACAAAGCAAGCCCCGAATACTCAACCTGCTATCCCCAGAGGTATTATTTCACTTGAAGGACATTGTGACCATGACCTATTTAATGTGCCTCAGCTTGTATTAGAAGTAATAAGTGGTAAAGTTTTTAAGAAAACTGGGAGCATAGATCTTGAGAAATTAATACTCAAAACAACCACTTTAACTGGCAAAAACGGCATTTGAATGTCTGGGTACTAAGTCAAACAGAAATTAGATGGAATGTACATGTGCAGTTTCAACGTCATGCCACTACTCAACGAGTTTGAAATATGGTGACAAAAGAATTGCTAGGGAACCATTGACCAGTTACTTGTTGATGCAAGATCTGGAGAATATTGGCCAAGACAATTGCCAACACTTTCTGCAGCAAGGACGATCTGTACGATACCAACTAAGCATAGTTGTGCACTGTCCTTTTGAAATTTAACGTTTCACAAGACTCAAGTGAATTATAGAGCCATGAGACTTTAACACAAAAAACTTTCCTTAAGATAGAATTCACGATTAAATACACCAATTAAAGGCATTTTCGTTTGTGATGGACCGGCAAGGGTAGCCAAAGTAATGGTTCAGAAAAACATTAGTCTTTAAGATAGATGTTATGCTTTTCTCTGCATCACACTAGGCATCTGAATTTTTCACTTACAATATTCAAATGCAATTTGTCTATGAGAAATTTCCAGTACAAAATCCTTCATTTAAATACATTGTAAGTCTCAATATTGCCATCTATTTTACATGAATGTGTTGAAAAGTTAATCATTGTCAAACCACAGCAATTTTTTTCTTTTATCTCATAAGTTTTACATAGAACAAAGTTGCTTTCTTGGGGTAACAATCTTAATCTGTGCTCATTAAATCTGGAATTAAAAGTCCTGTGGTTGGTTGTTGATCAGTTACCATGGGTGTAATGGTCTGAGAAAATTTCTTCCCCCTCCAAATCAAAGTCAAAATTGAGGGAGTGGAGGATTCTCTGGTGATGCCATTTATCGCAGGAGTCTTAGAGCAAAGTCAATTTCATTTTCATGGTGCTCTGATTTAAATGAAAGACGTCTCTACTGACTTAATTTCGTAGCAGTCAGCTAATGAGTTTGGCTTATCTAAGTGTCATAAATAACATCAACACAATCTTAATGAGCAGCAATGTATATTTTTAAAAATACCAATTGTAAATTTTTCGATGTCATCAGCAATAATCATTCTTCTCAATGATCAAAATAAGCAGAAATTTCAATGATTTCATTTCTTTGAATTTTTATGTAAT
Source organism: Latrodectus hesperus (assembly GCA_037975125.1). Classification (NCBI taxonomy): domain Eukaryota; kingdom Metazoa; phylum Arthropoda; class Arachnida; order Araneae; family Theridiidae; genus Latrodectus; species Latrodectus hesperus. The sequence goes on along the minus strand of JAJQOW010000014.1, from coordinate 12,443,117 downwards.
TAAATTTTAAAATCTTATTACTTTTAAAATTTGGATAGTTTTTTTTAACTCTGAAATACCAAGAAAAAAATTTGACTCCTCATTTTAAGAGCAATTTCATAAAATTTTAAAGTTATTTAATATATATATATATATATATACACCAATGCTGCACATTTTAAAGTGAGATTTTAATCAAATAAAAAAATGTGTGTGGAAAGAGTGATCAAACAATTTACTTGACATTATAGAAATGGAAAAATTCAAGATCTAATATGCAAACTTTTTTTTTACATTTTAAACAATTTATTGCATGAAAACTCAATGAAATAAAAAAAATACCAAGGAGCTACTAAATAAGCTGAAAACTTTCAGTTCAATCATTTCTTAAAATAAGTAAAAATAAAACAAAGGAAAAGAAAATTAAATTTATTTAAATTCAAGAATTAGAATTTTCTTGGTTAAAAGCAAATGAAAAAGACATTTTTATGCATACAAATAATTTATGCTTTTAAATTACATTGCAATAATTCTTTTTCTGATTCATCAGGTGCTAGATTTACAACTTTTCGATATGGTAAACATTCAAAGGCTTTTTTCCAACTACCAGTATTTTTTAATACCAGCATTATATCAAATACTTGATTTATAGTAAGGCTTTTTGTTCCTTGTTTCCATCTGAAATGGAAAAGTGAACATAAATAAAAGTAACATCTTATGAGCACAAATTTATTGTTAAAAATATATTTTTCAAATGAGGACATGAGAAAATATATGTGTATAGTTTGCATATAATATAGCTTGTTTGTTGTTTGCAGTGTATTGAAATGATATGAAAGATTTCATGTTTAAGACACATTTACAGAGCAAATTTTGTAAGACATTAGGAAACATATATTGACAAAAAATTCAATTTATGTTGGAATGTTTGGATTTGTTATTTTTTCTCAACAGAAGATTTAATTTTATTTTTTCACCATTAACTTTACATTTAAGTGACATTATCTGATAACTCTTATAGCAAAACTTCATAAGATATAAATTTTACTTTTTACTACCAAAAAGATAAAATGCTGTTCACCAAAAAAAATATTTGCTGTGTATGAATAGAACACAAATACCAGTGTCAAAATTGGTTTGCAAAATTTTGATGTTGAAGATACGCTACGTTCTGAAAAGTCATAAACTACATTCACAAGTCTTATAATGCTTCAATGGATGTTTGTACAATATTATTTTTTGCATTCCATTCTTATTTTCTTCAATATTAGCAAAGTTATTTGTCATACCTAACAATTCTCATAAAATATTTAAATAAAAATAGAATTTGATACTTATAAAATATCATTTGCAATTACATGTATTTTTTAATAAGAAATAGATCACATCATTTTATCAATTGATTTAAAGTGCTTTAAAAGCAATATTTTTTGCTTTTGAAAATATTTAGTTATCATCAACAGATATAGTAAAAAATTAAAATTGTTGATAGCTTTTTTAAGTACAATAAATTTAGACATTCTTCCTAATTAAACTTTAATTTTATTAACATTTAAAAAAATTGTTAAAATTCCTTTATTATGAACATCTAACATAATTGTAATATTTCGCAAGTTTTCCCTCCATAAGAGAATACTGACAGTTTTATTCTGCTACTTATAATCTTAACAATCTTTATCCTGAACTTTTGATCTGAAAAAATTATTTATATTAACTACTTTATCATACAAAATGTTTTAATTGCTTTGATTTAAATTACTAGCATAATGCGTGGTACATTTTAATTCACATTTCTGACTTTTAACAATTTGTTTTTATCTAATATACAACTTATATAATTTATGGTACTGTTAAATTGATAGAAATTGTATTGAAACAGTTTCTATTGATTTAACATGAAATTTCTATTTCAATGAATTATGAATTTTAGTTTTAAATTAAATGGTAAATAATGTTGCATTTAATAATGTATATTTAGCTTTTAAATTTCTATTTGTATTATTAATCAGGATATTAATAAGTTTAATATAATGATTTTATTAAGTATACTAAATTTTCTGATTTGTAAAGTCTTGAAAATATTAATTCTAAATTATTAGTGTTATAATAGAAAATGTTAAAATATAACAGACAACAATCAAAAATATTTTAATGTTTATATGTATATATTAATTTACAAACAAAAAAAGATTGAAATTTAGAAGTAATTCGAAGATTAGAATTATTCTTAAATTATCATGCAGCTCAATGATAAATATTAAAATCATATATATAGTTTTAAGAATATGCATAAAAAAGTGTCAACTGTGATGTATCAATGATTTTAGCTTGTGAAAATTCCATAAAATTCATTTTTCTAATAACTAAAAAATATTTCTTCTGAAAGTTTGAGTATCTTAGAAGTTTAAATTTGGCTTAGGAATTTGAAAATTAAGATTTCATCTTGGCTAGATTAATAGTTTTATTTAGCCTGATGAATAACTTACCAAAAATCAGTAGCAAGAAAAAAGTAATCATGATAATCAGTTTTCACAAGCTGTCATCACTGTCTTCCTGATTCCATCAGTATTTTCAAGATTTTTAAATAAAAACTAAAAATTTTTAAAGAGCAAGACTGTTTTAAATTTCAAAATAGGAAAATAATTTATGTATATATTTTAAGCTTTAAGAATGTCCGCATAAATATTTATTGACTGACCTTTAGATAGATTTGTCTTATAGCTTATTTCAGTTGAGTAATTAATTTTGGTGCATTGATAAAATGAAATATCTAAGTAATTTAACAAGTCACATTAAGTTCTTGAGTTTATTTACTTAATATTTTGGATTGTATAACCTAAATTTTATATAAAACTTTTTAATTATTTTATTACTTACATTAGGAAATTTAGTATAATAATTTGAATGGTTCATTGAGTAGATCTTAATCTTTGTATAAGAACACTGAATAGCTGTGTATTTGATGTTCCGATTTTTTACATCACCTAATTATTGCACAAGATATAATATTCTGTTTATATATTCTAAACCACTACTTAATATTTCATAATTCTATTATTGCAATGAATTATGTTTCAATTACATAAAAATCCTATATTATATGTACATATTTACAGCATTTTTTAAGTTTTAAAATGAAAGGTGGAAAATTTAACTAAAAACTTTTCTTGTCAAAATTCTAGATTAAATTTATTTTTAAATAAAAAAGGAACTGGGCAAAACAGCCTAGTGAGTTTTTTTTTTTTTTTTTTTTTTAGTAATTTACAATTTATTAGATTTTTAATTTTCTACATTTTTAAACATATAAAGTTTTTTTAAATTTTCAAACTTTTATAGAAAATTTTTAAATTTTTATTTTAGAAAATGATTTTATTTGAGATTATAACTAAACAAAATTTATAAAAAAAATGTATTTTGAAAAATTTTTATCAATTTTTTTGGAATAACAACTAAAGATACTTTCATATTAAGTACACCCCAACAATTAATCACAGAATATTTCACTTTATGGTAGCTTGCGTTATTTTGAACAATTCCGTGTTTAATGTGATTTGATTAGAGTTATTCATTAGATAATTATTTATTTTGAGAATTTAAATCAAAGGAATATATCTTATTTTTGATTTTTATTGTTTCCTGAAGAGCTAGAATGTAACAATCTTCACCAATGAGATGCATATAATACAAAAGTACTCAACAAAATAATATTGGATGGAATGGTATGAGCGAACAATATGCAATATTAATTTTTCTGTTGCTATATAAATAGAAATGCATACATAAATAACTATAATTTTTAATCTTACGATATTTAAAATAAATTTATAGAATTCATAATAGAATGTGCATGCAAATAAAAAGAGAAATACAAATGCAAGCATAAAGAATTACTTAATATATTCATCCAAAGGTAAAGAATAGCTTTTTATTCCCTCTGCTGATGCTTTGTCATATGAAAGATTTTCCTTGTTAACTTTATCAACAAATCCTCCTGAAAATAATTTTTGCTTAATTATAATAAATAAAATAATAAAGTCGATTTAAATTAGTAATTGAATTCATATTTTACTCTAAAATGATAAAAGACATTTCTTTTTGCATGAATTTTTAAATGATATTTAAAATCCAAACTAAAAATAACCAAATCATCAAAACTGCTCTCAACTGAGTTAATGTTTGAAGTTCATGATTATTTTGTATTCCAATAAAAAAAAAGATAATGAATTTTATAATATAGTTTAATTTGTGATATTGGTTAAAAAGTTATTTTCTTGTAAATACTGATATCATCTATACTGTCAGAGAAATTATATCAGTAGATATTCTGCACTATTTATCATAGATGTTTCAATTGCATCTGAAAGTAAAAATGATTGTCATCACCACAAAAATAAACCTTGATATGATGCAAATGTGATAGGAAAAATACTCATATGCAAATAGCTTTACATTATATTTACACAGAATGTATCACTTAAATAGTAGCATTATTCACATTATTCACAGGAAAGTAAATCTTTATGTTTTGAAATTTGAATATTTTATTGATATCCCTTGTTAGTTCACTAAAGCATTAAAAAAATCTATTTTTTTAATTTTAAGCAAATTTAGTACATATTTTCATTTTAAAAAAAATTGTGAAAAATGTTATACATTAAATTTTGTCATTCATAAATTTAGATTTAACATTTTTGTAATGCTTTTGAAATAGTTACAAAATTTCAAAGAGTATTATTTATAAAATTCTTGATATTACTCTAAAACACTAAAAATTGTATAATATAGAACATCTAAATTTTTAATACCTAGTTTATCTGAGTATTATAATTTTAAGAAAAGGTAATTCTTAAAAATGGGAAAAAATAAGAAAAGACAAACTTTAAAATTATACTAAAATACTTAGAGCAGTCAATTTTTCAAGTGAAAACAATAAAATGAAATTTTGAAGTATTACCACAAAAATTTTATTTTCTAAATTACAGGTACAAAAAATATTTAAATTGTAAAAGTATGGAAAGAATAAAACTTTATCAAATAAGTCATGCTAAGAAAATAGGCATTTTTGTAAAATCCCATTGACCTGAAAGTTGGTCAAATATTCCCAAATTCAAACCAAATCATTTCATATTACTCCCCATGTATTTTTAAAGACATTTAAAAACTTAAAAGCATATGCATAAAATAAGTTGAGGCAGAATTTATTTGAAAAAATAATTAAACATTACGATATTTTAGATTCATTTTTTTAACAATAAAAATGTTATTTAAATAAAAACCATGAAAAGAATTAGACAAGAAATAAAATTATAACAATTCACTAGTTGTTAATGGTGTACCTCAATAATAAATAAATCTAAGAGCAGTCAAAAATTTAAAACTGGAAACCTCCAATCAAAATTCTTTTTGAATGGATATTTGTTTGTTATAATTTTCAACACTTTGTTTGTATGACATCAAGTGAAGTTTCATATCCTCTAGAGGCATTTTTTAGTTGTGCAAAAATCTCATATCCTTGTAAATACCCATTCATATTTTATTCTGTGGTAAGTAGGTCCCAAATTTTTATCATTTTTTGGTGTAAAAGAGAGAACTATTAAAACTGAATTCTATTTTATAGAAATACAAATGATTTATCAAAGTAACAACTATGTATTTGTATTGTTTTCTGTTGTAAAAAAATGATGTTATTTAATATCATTTTTTTCTTGATCAACAGGATTTTACATGTCTAAAAAAATATATTGTTTTTAATCATATTAAACATAATATATTTAAAATTTAATATAAATTATAACTCAAAGTTTTAAAATTTTACAAGAATTAATGCAATAATTTGCAAACAAGTATTGTTTATGAATTTTTTTAACCTAATAATAGATAAACATTAGCAAAATCTTTAATCTTGTTGCAGCTAAGGGTTAATAACCAAAAAGTCTTCCATTGTAAAAATATATATATATATATATATATATATATATATTAGCAAAATTTTTATAATAGTTTTATTACAGTAATTCCATAATGTAAGAGTATATAACCAGCTAAATTTTTTCAATTTCACTGTTATAGAGGGTTTGGTAGCATTAAAATCATACTGAAGGCATTCTTATATCAAAATATTAATATTAAACATAATATAACATGATAGCTAAAGTTGTATGAACAAACTGCCACATATCTTCTGAGAAGACTTTTTGTTGATTGTGGGGTTGCATTCAAGAAATCTGGTTGTTATGCTGTTTTTTATACATATCAAGGCATTTATCTCAGGTTTCATCATTAATCTCATAGTAAGATTACATTCTTCAAAATGACTGTTTTGAGTTTAATGCTATCCACTACTGAACAACAAACAAGTGTTAGATTTATACATGTTCATCTGTGACAAATGGTGCCTGAGAGTTCTTTAATTTTCTTTTTAGTGATATGTGAATAAAAACCACTATCTTTGAGAAATCTTCTCAGAAGACAACATGTATCAGATGTTTAAACTCCTTACAAATGGTTATCATTTATTAAGGGCCATAGTGTCAATGCAACCATATTATCAGATGTGCATGCAGACAGCATAAATTTAATACCTATTCACCAATGTTTAAACTTAAATCTTTCTTTCAAAAAAAGGCCTCTGTACAATTAGGCTATGGTAAATTATTTTTAAAATATATAATTTGAAGATCATAATTATAAATACTTTCAAAAACAAAGTATAACACTTCAATATATATAATTTTTATAACATGGCCTTTTACTTGATATCATTTGACTACAATAGCTGATGAACTTATTGAAAAATAAAACAAATCTAGTGTCACATTCTTTTTATTTCAAAGTATGAAATGTAACAATTTTATATTTTTTTATTATATGATATAAAAGACAGATAAACTGTGATGGTTTAATTACCAATAATGTAGATGGCCCTATGATCATATGATTTCAAAGATTCTTCAGCATGAGGTGATAAATAAACAAGTTGCTCTTTAGGAAATATGTCTAAATAGCTACCTTTATATAAAGTAGTTAAAGAATCAGTTACATTAGGTAAATCTCTTTTTAAATATTTAACTGTTCTATAGTTTGGATCTGCATTGCAAAAATATAAATCAAATGGTTTTGAATTTATTCTATTTGTGCAGAATATATGTCGCAACTGATTAGCACATGAACTTTTTTCCTTTTCAATCATATATTTTTCATAACCTAAGTCAATCACAATTTTACTATCAAATAAAACAGAATTTGCTAACCGGCAATTATAAAACCGAATCATAGACTTTCTACGAATATTAAGAAGTAATGTATTCTTTCCAATGCCATAAACAGGTGATGAATAGCATTCAAAATTAAAAAATTTCCCTGACTTTGAAATGTCTTTTTTAAGTCTTTTGATTTTTTTCCGCTCATCCAACATTTTTTCTTTTTTGAATAAATAGATTAAATATTCCTTTCTCTGAGTTTTAGAATCAATAGAATATAATATTTGTAACTGCTCTGAATTTAAGAATTCAGGGCAAGGTCTTTCGTAAGTAATGATATTTTTAATTTCATTAGCAATGACAGATAGTTTTTCATCGTCTTTAGGAACTGAAATAAGAGTTGATAAATCGGATATATTTAGTTCACTTGTTTTGTACTCATTCTTATTTAAATTACACAGATCCGGATTATTATCACTGAAATTGTAACAATAGCGAGTATTCTTAATACATAAAGTATTTTTAAAAAACTTGCAAAAATTTAAAACTGAAATATTGTAACATCGAGTAAATGGGAAAACGGAATATGAAACAATCATTGCAAACACACGCATTTTAATTTGTTAGTAATCAAACTATCAATTTAAGCAACTATTGATTAACAATCAATCTATCATAAAAGTAAACAACAGTTAAGTTAAAAAACCTCTTGTAAATTCAGCAAAAGAAAGTCATCTAAATTTTTCACATGATATTTTTTACTTTCTTTCTTTTTTTACAGCAAAGTATATTTTTGGAGCTTTATGCTAAAATGAGACGGTTTTCTTTAATTAAATTTCTATAAGCTAATGATTTATCAAAGTGGTCATAATAATAAAATAACGATAAACATTTTTTTTATTTTGGACATTATTATGATAAATTACTTTTTATATAGCTATTCCAATTTTTCAGATTTAAGAAGTAAAAACTGAAAAGCTATATAAAATTTTATATACTTTCATTTTATTTTAATATTTTAGCAGGAAATTGGAGAACTTTTTTATTAGATTCAAAATCCTTAATATTAAATTTTAATGCAAATTTGTTTTAAAAATCACAAATCTGTTTAATTTTATTCTAATTGTATAATAAAATGTTACTGTTGTAAACCTTGTTAAGTTTAGCATTTCTTACTTAATAAGGTTTGCAGAATATATTTTTAATTTCTAATGCTCGGTGCCCCGTTCCTAGAATTGCTTCATTTTTCTGTTCTAACTAGATGGCTAGAACCTGCACCCTTGATAAGCATTCGTTCTCTGATTGGTCACATTATTTGTTACTGAAGCTGCCATCTAGCGTTAATTAAAACATTTCTGCTGTCATTTTGAATAATACAGCAGAGCACATATTCTTCTAATTAAAATAGATGTTAATAAATATGATGAGTGCAATAAAAAAATTTTTTTATCAGAAAAAGCTATTTAAGTCCATATAGAATTAGAATTCATCAAAAAATCTAACGGCTTCAAAAACTAAGAAAATATTTAAATGCAATAAATGAAATATTGTGTTCGATTCTTACAATAATGTTCCTATTTTAATTATTACAAATTGCTTTATTAATAAAATTTTCAGTATATAAATGAGTGAATTTTAATAAAAAGTTTTTGTGTGAATGATTCAAAATTTTAACATTAAAAAGTAAATAAACATTATCTTATGAATATAATTAAATACTCGTATTTTAAACATTTTTGTTAGTATAAATTTTATTAAACTCAGTATTAGTATTAATTATACAGTTTTTTTATAAACTAAAACAATGTTAAATTTAACATGACAGCAAAATAAATGGCATTTTAAAATAATTTATATTATAAATAAAATTTTACACACAAAATTAATAAATATAATTTTAATTCATAACATATTAAAATGTATGTTTCTTTATTTTTATGCCATAAACAATTATTTAATGGTTGAATAGAGCCAAAAAAAAAAATTCTGTTGGATATCTCTAAACTGAAATTTTGAAAATGAATCACTAAAATATTTTTACTGTAACTTTTGGTACCAATTTATCTATCAAATACATATTCATACGACAAATTCTCAACATTACTATTGATTTTTCAGGGTTTTTTTTTTTTCTCCCTTTTAAAAATTTAAACAAAGATTTTTGTATTTTAGATAGAATATTAATTATAGACTTTAAAATTTATATTGTAAATAACTTGTTAAATGAATATAGTTGAAATTCATGATATTTGAAAATGTATATTTTCCTTTTTTGTGTCACAAACAATAAGCAACTTTGTATAAATGATCTGTTCAAAACAATAGACATTTCCTGTAACAATAAGTAGAACTAAAATATTTTAAGGACACTTTGCTAAGTCTTATTATAAAAAAATATAGTATTAAAGCCCTCAAATTATTTTCAGCATCATTTTAGCTATATCACTTATTACAGTTATCCTTATATAAGCTTTTATACAAGAAAACCACTTAATATTTTTGCTTCATTTTACATGAAAATATATAATATGTAGCTTCCTTTCATTCTGAAGGTACTATCCAAATTATTCTAATGGCCAAATAAATTAATAAACTTTCAAGTTGATAAAAATTATATATAATTACTAAATATAATAGATTATATATAATTACTAAATAAACTCTCTAATATTTATAAATAACAATCTAAAATGTAATGTGATATGCTAAATTCCAACGACCAATATTGATCTGTGTAAATTCTATATTGCATGATGTGTAGGCATATGATGGGTTACATTTGTGTATCAAAGAATCCATAGAAACATCATATTCTAATTCTTTAGAAAATACATTTTTTTCGCCTAAGATTTATTTTTAAGGCAAATTTATTTTTTAACACATTAAAGTTTTTGTGACATGATACCAGGAGATAAAACTCTTTAATATGATGAGAAACGAGAAGAATATCTGAAAACTATGGAAGCTAAATTATTAAAAAAATAAATACAATTGTCTGCATACTATCAACCTATGTAAAAGACTTTACTTTAGATTTATTTGTAAATAGAGTCGCAAAAACGTTTACATTTATCTTATTAAACAACTGTTTATTTCTCAAGGGTGATGACATCATTCATGTTTCTGTATACTAATTTTAACATATGTGCAGTAATAAGGTCTAGACATTTTTTTTCACAAATTCTCAAGAATATATGGAAAAAGATTGCTGTGTAAAAATTAGAATCAAGAAATTTTTGTAATATAAATTCGTGTAACAGGCTCTAAATTAACAAAAATGATACTGTAACATTCTCAAGAGAAAAAAAAAACATAAAAATTTTAACAAATTGTACCAAAAATGGACTTCTAAAACCAATTTCAAGAGAAATCGGACAGATTAACAAAATGCCCATCTGACTCGAGAGAGATAAAGAAAATTCAGTTTAAGCAGTGCTGTAGTAAATTGTACCAAAAATGGACTTCTAAAATCAGTTTCAGGTGAAATCGGATAGAATAACAAAATGCCCATCTGACCACAGAGAGATAATAAAAATTCAGTTTATATAAGCACTGCTAAAAAAAACCAAATGTGTCATAAGTATGCACTATTGAACGAATTTTCTTAAACGATTTGAACATCAATTTTGTATCAAATGAGAACTCTACTGCTAAGCAAATATGAGACTTTCGTTGATGTACGAAATCATATTACTGACTCCAGAGTTTCTTCAAATGATTACAAATACATAATTTATAGTCTTACAAATTCTGCCTTCACCTATAGAAAATATTACACGAAATAGGAGCAACTCCATTCCTAATTTTTTTTCAATTCTGATGTTTTTGACATAACATAGAACAATGTCCAGAATAAGCAGGATATCATGATTTTTACGGTTTCCTCCGGTATCTTTGTTTAACCCTACCCAACTATTTTCAATTCTGATCACTAGTTACAGCTTCATTCTACAACAATTATTTGATTTATAGAACTTTCCACTTGTTGTCTTCAATATGTGATGTCTTTCCACGTGTGTTATATCACGCTGAATAACACACGTGTCAAATTCTATGTAATTTCAGATGAGAATTTTATTTGGTGCAAATTTTTGATATATATCTTTACACTTAAAAATATTTTCTGGTATAATTTTTTCTATAAAAATAGAACTTTATTGAATATCCACTGAAAGAACTTATTTGTACGTTAAAATATGTTTTAATCTTATATAAAAGTTGTTGAATTTCATGTTATTCCGGAGTAATTGCTAATAATTCCTGAAATAGATAAAATCATTATATATATAAACATTTAAAACAGTGTATCTGGGATATATGGGTATTGGTAGTAATCCATACATATTTGATCCTAACATTTAAATGAGAAGTAACACCTTTCTTTTTCTCATTTTCTATATATTAACTTTTTTAGGCTTTTGTTCATAAGCAATTATAATTGAATCAGATTGTCTATGTATTTGGTTTAAAATGATAAATATTGTTAAATTTTGCTTTCATATTTATTTCATTTCAATTGTAATCTTAAAGAAACAAATTTAAATTACTTATTCTATTTACAAGTCCTGAAATGCCAAAAGGATATAAAAGCAACATACTAAATATTTCATGTCAAATACATTGTGAATTTAGAAAATTGTTGGATTACAAGGCCTTACAAAGTTTTATGAAACGTGATTAGATCTACTAACTAGAGTGAGTTTTCTTAATTCGTTTGCAGATTTCAGATTTCGTTTGCAAAATTATATCTTTTCGGATATAATTTTGTAAACGAAATCTGAAATTTTTGAGCATACAAAAATATTTATGACTAATTTTTCTTAATATAAATTGATGTATTTGATTGTAATCTAAGAAACAATATATTCCTTTATATTTTAAAAACTATATTTAAATAAGGCATAAACTTGTTCTCATTTGAGCACAATTTATTAATTTATAATATAATTACTAAATTAATAATAAATTTCAATTTCAATTTAAGTGCATTTTCTTATAAGACAAATGTAGAAAACTAATTTTTTATGGCTAATTAACTTTTTTTTTCTTTATTAAATATACACAAGGTATAAAAAAAGCTTAAAATTGTTGGAAAATATAATAAAACAAATTATTTAATGAGTAAGAAACATTATTTAAATAGTTTTACATGTATTTTCTTAGATATTTTAAATAATAATTATAAAAGTGAATTTTCAAAACTGAAATAGAAATAAAACGCTTTTCACAAGATGCTCATACTAAAGCATGAAAAAAACTCTACTGAAACAGTATGTTTATAAGTTAATAGACAAACTGTAACTAATTTGTTGTAAATATTTATGAAAATAAATATATAATAAAATCATATTGCTGAAATAATTAATTTAAACTTTTATAATTGACATTATAAAATATAAGATTTTCGTTTATATTTGAATTATTTTTTAATAGATGGCAGCATCTGTAATAAATAATGTAATCAATCAGAGAACGAATGCGTATTTCCAAAGGTGCAGCATCTACCCACCCATACCCGCTTGTGTGTGTTTCAGGCCAGGTGACTATGTGACGTCATCCCTACAACAGAAGAGAAAATGATTGCAACTTGCCATTGATAATTGTTGATAATTTGTGGTTTTAATTCTAACCCTTGCAATCAGAAGATATAGCTTCCCGCTATGTAAAAAGTAAGGAATGTAAAAAGTATTTCTAGTTAAATTTCCGCACGTGGAACAGAAGGAAAACGCTCTTCTTAAGTTTTTAATTTAAAAAAATCAGAAATATTCTCAATTTCCCAAAATTTATGAACAATTTATTCTAAACTATCAGTTTTTACTAAACGGCAATATTCATCGTTTTTTTTCTTTCTCTTCTTTCTTTTATATCAAAAGAATATTCTTTAAAAGAGCCACTGATAATAAATCCAAATACAGTATTTTGCAAAATGAGAGATTCAGAAAAATATATCTTTTTACTTTTCTGCTCTTACGGGGGACCAAAATAATTCTGCATTAATTAATAAATCAATTTTCTCTGGCTTAAAGAAATTAGCATCAGCTAATGTTACATTTTTAGGGATATTTAATTTATCTACTTCTAAATATTGATATGGCATAACATTCGTAAATTTTGGTACAATCAAACATTCGATATGAGCAGGAAAAGAATTATTTTTATTTGAATTGAAAGCACTCTTTCTTTTTCCTAACAGGTACAGAATTCCCACTGAACCCCGAGATTGCGATATTTACTTTTTCTGTACGCAGTACTTTTTTGTAAGTAAGAAATAAATTTTCCTTACTTACAAATAAGTTTTTAGATTTACTACTTTTATCCACATGATCTATACATCTAGTTTTATGGGGATTACAGGTAAGACTATCTAATACAAAACAACGTCTTTCAATAGATTCAAGAAAATCTCTCATCAAAACTAGGAACATCATTACTTGTTAATGTTAATTCATATTCCTTATGAGTTTCCCAATCAAGTTTTTGCAAAATTAGGTGCATTAATAAAACATCAGAAAAAAGTTGTTTCTTTCAAATGTTAAACTTTTTATTTTTAAATCTTAAATTTTTATTAATGCAATCTAAAAATTTTCTTAATTCTCTACCAGATTCTTTAATTAATTTTTCATAATTTAAAATATTTTTTGCATAAGTATCTACTACATATATTTTATTATATCTATTTTCTAAGGCCTTAAACAAAGATTTGTAAGTAAGGACATTTGTATGTTATGTTAATGTAAACATCACCAACACGATATAATCTTCTTCAAACAATTTTATTCAATTTCCTTTTCCTTTACTACTGCAGACATTCTAAAATTTCCAATCGTGTACTACTCGCATAGCACACACTCTTCACTCCTGATCCCTTTTACTAGTGTTACAAAAATTTACTTGGCGCGATGGCGCCAAACTCAGGGATTAACCACATAAGTATCATCAAGCCGTTTCAATTTGCTTTGCTTCTCTTTTCAGAGAAGCACTTAAATAATAAAGTTTTTGACTATCATTAAGATTAGAATTATCCCACATTAAATTTTCAAATTTAAAAACTCTTCACATTTTCTATAAAATACTGGCAGCGGGATTTCTCATAATTTTATAGTTAATATTATTATCATTTACATTACTTTGCAAATTATTAATCGATTTTGAGTTAATATTAAATATTAATTTAATTTTTATCTCTAAATTCTGGAACTCAATGTCGATTGCTACCTTATGTTTAGCGAATTCATCTTTCATTGAAGAATAAATGTCCTTTTTTAATTGTTGAAATTTTTGTTGAGTCTTCTGTAACACATCCAGTTTTGTACGCAAAATTTCTCTTCCCAAATTTCAGAAAGGGGTGAACCTATGTTGGTTAATTGTCCCTTTATGTTAGTGTTTCTACGATTTAAAACTATTGTAGCAACAGACATTATGCTAGGTTTTTCTAGTTAACAGTAAAAAATAAATAAATAAAAAATAAAAAAGTAGAAAAATTGGTATTCACCGTTTTTATATACCGGTTATTTGATATCTTTTCACGGTTACTGTCACTGCTGGTTAAACGCCCTATGCTGATCGACGGACCACATTATGTATGTGTATAACACAGACACAGTCGTTGGTGTATAACTTACATCTATTTAAAGCGTTTAGTTTGTGTTCTCATATATTTCTATAAAATGAGACAAACCAACCTTCTTCAACAATCCCATAACAAATTTATTTAACAAGGCATAATAAAGCGACAAAATAAAGAGAGAGCAAGAGTCTTTTACTAGAGCTCTTATCCCCTCAGCTACTTTCCATCTATACCCATTTTTTAGATTTTCTTTAATTTGAAACACAAAATTCTGGCAACCCTGTGATCGTTAAGTATAAAGTAAACAAGAAAGTTCTTGCTGTTTTCACGTTTGCTATTGAATGAAGTGAGAATAAACAGGAAAATAAGTGTATGACGTGGTTGAGACACAGGTCAGTCTAGAGTAGGAATATCAATCGTTATAAAAGCAAATCCACCACGCACATTCATCAATCGTAGCTCGTACAGTAGCGAAAAGAAATGAATGTGTCGAAGGAGCGATTTGTTTGCTTTACGACTTCAAAGTGGGCTAAGCAACTGTTATTTTAAGTCGCCGAATATACAAGTCAAGCGTTAGGGGACAGTGCTGTGAATGAACGTTCGACAAGGCATTGGTTTCATAAGTTCAGGTCGGAAGGTTTATTCCTCTGGGATGAAGCTGATGTCTAGTGGATTATTCGTCAAGTGCTACTATAAGCTGCTACCAAGGTCACTTTGAATCGGTACGGACCTGTACTCGCAGCATTTGGAAAGTGTGCAACAGAAGGAGTCAGCACTGGTTAATCGTAAGGGCCGATAGTCTTGGCCGATAACGCGAGGCTGGAAGTTGAGCAGATGGCCAGAAATACCATACAGAGATTTGGTTAGGACACTTTGTGCCATTCTCCTTACTCACCTGACCTGGAATCATCAGATTATTACTTCTTCTATTCCCTGGACAATCATCTTCGTGGAAAATGCTTCACCAATGAAGCAGACTTGAGCCAAGCACTCACGGACTTTTTTTGCGGTCAAAACTCCCGAATTTTACCACAAGGGGATAACACAACTGTAGACATGTCGGCAGAAAAGTACTGGATGTCGATGGTCATTACTTCGAGGACTAACAAACAATAGGCTATACTTTCTGTAGATCATGTTCTTTCGGGTCATTAAAATGGCAAAAACTTTCCTCTTTACTTGGTACACTGCTGGCCACCCAAATTGCAACACCAAGAAAGACAAGAGATATCACAACAAAATTTATTTTGTAGGTAACATGTTGATCAAGTATCAAATAATTAAAGTTATAGACTTCTGTGAAGTGTGGTTCCTGCCAAAATCAGTAGCCAGAGTAGCCGCCATTGTTGAAGATCCCCGCTGTCACACACCTCGGCATTAATTCAAAGACTTTGAATGTGTTCTTGGGGTACAGCAGACCAAGCAGCTTCCTCACGTTGCCAAAGTTGATCTGGTATGGCAGCTGGGAATATAAATTGGGTCAATCATTGAGCAACCATGGACCACATGTTTCCTATTGGCGAAAGATCCGGAGAGCGAGACGCCAGGGAAGCAATTCAATCTGGCGATTGATGAAGAACCCTTGGACAATGAGTGCCACGTGTGGTCGCGCATATCCTGTTGAAATATGGCTGTGGCAAGCCCTGAAGGCAATGAAGAACAACTGGCTTCAACACCTCGGAGATGTATATCCAATACCGCCCTATACCATAATACTCGGTGAAGGACCAGTGTAGCGGCGCATAACGCAGCTGTTCAGCATCCTCTCTCAACGATGTCTCCATACTAGAATGCGACCATTGTGGTGTTGCAGACAGAAGCGTGACTCGTCAGTAAAGACAATTATTCCATTCCGCCGACCACATCCTTCATTTACCGCACCATTGGCGGTGGAGACGTCTGTGGTTCTGGATCAAGGGTAGACGAAGTAATGGACGTCTTGTGGACAGATCACTCTGCTGTACGTCGAATGGTACGCGCAAACACTGGATGATGCGTTGAAGACTGAATGTGCTGTGCTATGGTTCGTGATGTGGCTGAGCGTTCCGTCACTGCCATGTGCACAATAGGCTTATGATCACGTGAAGTGGTGCACTGAAGTGGATGCGATCGAACACGTCAGTCCGTCGTACTCTCCTTATCCAACGATGACATTTTCGGATTACAATTATATGGTTTCGTCCAACACGACTACTGATTTCCCTGATAGATAATCCACAATCTCGATAGGTCATTATCCTTCTCTGTCAAACACAGAATTTGATAAAAAAAATGATCACTATTTTCTACGAGACATAATTGATCGTTTTTTTTTGAACAAACCACAAGAAAAACACAATTTCCGCACTTGAAATCATCGAAATCTCTAAGCCTTAAATAGCGTTTTGATGTGGCGCCACAGGCTCGCGTGATGCACGTCTGGGCTGAAATTCTAATCATTTGCATATCTCACCTCCGCTAATGTATGTTGTAAATTTCAAGTTATTTGTATGCTTCCCTCAGGATGTTGCATTTACGGCGGCCAGCAGTATATGAGTTTACGAGGAAAGTTATATTTACATACGTATAAGAAATTTTCGAAGACTAGTTTGAATGCACTCTATTTCGTCATACAGAAGTTTAGCATCATTGACAATATCTTTTTAAATTGTATTAATATACATTAAGAGAATTTTAATAAAACTTATGTAGACAAAGTGGAAGTTATATACATATTTTTTTGACCAAATTGCTTTAGGATATAGAAAATCATGTGAAAATATGTAATCTCTGTCAAAGGGCACGCGCGGGAAAAGGTGGAGAAAAGAAAAAATATCTTTTAAGACTATATCTCGTCAAATCTGAAGTTTTCGCGAAAATAAACTTGTGGTCCTCCTAAAGTTACTCCAAATGGTAAAAAATATGTGATAACCACCATGTGCTTATCTTCGAAGTACACTGATGAAAAGAGAAGAAAACATAAATTCCTATTCACTTGCTGAAACGCGTTTACAAATATTTCGAATGGGGTTTCCAAAAGACCTAATTTATAAGCCCTCTAACAACCCAATTTTTGAGTATATTTGGAATAACGTGAAAATTAGTTCTCCATACCACCTTCAAAGCAATCCTATTGAAAGGTTTCATAGGAGTGTCAAAAGAATATGCATGTTTTATGTCTAAAAACAACACCTGATTGGGAAACATGTATTCATGCTGCATTGTTCGCTCTACGAATTGCAACTCATAGTAGTACATGCTTTCCTCATACATATATAGCGGTGTAGGAGAGTCCCAGACTGTACCACTAGGTTAACGGGTTAGGAATGCTCGCTGATCACCAAGTGCCTCGTAATTTTGAACCACAGTCAGGTGACGAAGTCAACCTGACCTGGCACCTTCCTCTCCACACCAGCGGAAGGACTTTGGACGTCACATATTAACGCGGATAAGTCCCCAACCCATGGAGTTCCAGCCCAGTGAGGGAGTGTACGTGGTCACACTCCCAATCTCTGCCCATGACAGCATAAGTCCACAGGAAAATCTAAAATCGCCAATTGAAGTACTTTAAGAAAAAAGGACGAAATTATTAGAGGAATGCAACAATGTTGTGGAATATGTATTTGAAATAATAGATAAAAATTTTTTTAAGAATTTACTAATTAATATGCTTATTCATATTATAGAAGATCGAAGCATATTAATTTTTTAAATTGCAACTAAAGAAAAAGGGCCCTAGAAAATGATTCGGAATTTCTACTACAGATGTAAAATTCCCCGAGAATTTTGAACCATGGGAATTTTTTCGTGAACTTTGGGAATAAACCAGGAATTTTTGGGAAATTTTAGGGAATAAATTCAATTAATTATTTTTTGTTTAATGTATTGCTTTGTCTTGTATAAATGAAAAGAAGTAAAATTACGAAAATATGCAAAAAAAAATGTGTTTTGACTTCTTGTAAAGAATTGATCTTCAAACCTTAGCATATAGCTAATTTACCTTACAAAATTCTCGATACTTTAAGTTCATTCTCATATTTTTACCTCTAATGGAAATTGTGGTAAAATAATGCATTGCTAATATATTTACAATGCCTTTTATCCCATCAGTGGGAATTCCAAGCATGCTTGGGAACTAAACACTGGGAGATTCGCGTTATACAGACCACCAAATCGGGACATAAGCTTCACAACCCAGGGCCCCTCGGTCAGGAAAAAGAGATGAGCACTGTAGGTCTTGGCCTACATGGGCTGTCGGGGCATAGAGATTAGTTTAATATATTTATAATAATAACTGTAGTTTAATAAGTGGAAGGAGGTTGTATTAGAGGCTAAGGCCTGCATAGGGCTGTAACGCCAGTTAAGAACTGTAGTTCAAAAGCAAATTATAACGAAATATGACGTGAAATATACTTTTCATACATTCATATTCATTAATTTTATTCAAAACGAAATTTTTTTAGGCCTTATTTAATATTTTAAAATATAAATTTTGTAATTGATTATTTTGTTAAATTCTTTCAGAGAATTAGTTTTTGTATGTTTATATTTTTAAAAATCAGCATTAAAGTGCTATTAATAATAATTGTCATATTTCCTAACACTATAAAATAAGTTTTATTTCATGTATGTAATTAATTTGATAATCATATATTTTTTCAAGTGAAATTATTAATTTAATAAGTATTGATGTGTATGCATGGCATTTTAAATAATTTCTAACTATTATTTTGTTGTTTTAACAAAATATTAATTATGAATTGTGATGTTCATTTGTTTGACTATTATATAATATCAATTATAGAATTATGAATGTTTATCCCCGGTTTAGCTTTTGTTAATATTTTCTAAAGAATCTTATAGAAAAATTTTAATATAAACTTAAATTAGAGATTTTTAAAATGTTATCATGAAAATTTTATTAACATTTGAGTTTCAAATGCAACTTATTATTTTATTTAAATTATATTGTTTAAAATTATAATGCACATTGTCAGTGAAACAGATTATGATTACTTAAATTTATGGAATGAATTTTAACAGAAATTAATTTGTTTTTTGTACCCTATACTTAATTAAAAATTTTATATTTCTGTAATTTAAGCAAGGAATGCATTAATTATCATGAATTAAAGTTTAAAACTAATTTATTTATGGTCTATCAATTTTAGAAAAATACATATATGCATTTGTACATCTATTAAAAAAGTTGAAAATAATTTGAAGAACTGTATTGCATTCAGCTTAGCGTTTGACGAATCGACAGATATTACAGATTTTCCACAATTGGCAATTTTCATACGTTTTATTTCACTTGACTTCGTTGTTAAAGAATTATTAGAAGTTAGAAGTACTTCAAGAATCAACCCACTGTGTAGGTATTAAAAATGCATTAGATTCCATAATAAAACTTTTGATGTGCCTCTTAATAAACTTAAGCATTAGAACTGATCAAGCTCCGGAAAGGTTGGGTAAAAAATAATTTTATTAGACTGGAAAAAGATGATTCTCAAATTCCACAATTCATACCGATTAACTGCATACTTCATCGAGAGCATCTCTCGTCACAAAATATTTAAAATATCCTGATGTTATGTAAACAGTGTTACACATTGTAAATTACATTCGTACAAATGCAAAAAATCATCGACAATTAAAAAATTTCCTTGAAGAATTAAAATACGAAGAACTTCCAAATGGCATTAATTTCTTTTGCAGTGTTAGAAGTTTATCGAGTTTCAACGTATTCAACTGATTTGTAGATTTGTTTGATCTGATAACTGCATTTCTTAAAGTGAAGGAAAAACCTATTCAGAATTAGACGATGAAAAGCGGTTAAAAAACTTATTATGATTGATGTCCTGGAACATTTGCAAACACTGGGTTTACGATTGCAGGGGAAAGATAAAATAATCATTTTAATATTCGGAGCAACGTATTTATGTGAATCATCAAGGAGCTTGGCCACTCCTGTTATATATCATGACACTAGTGACGGAAATTAATAAAGACAGGATTTTTTTAAAATTTTATTTACATTACAAAAATAACAAATGTAACCGAGTAAATATTTGTTTGGTTTAACTCTAAGCATTTTTTTAAATATCTATTTCGGCAAAATATAGACACAAAAGAACTTCAGGTATATTTTCATATAGCGTAACTATTTATTTTAGTCCAGTTTTACAATAGTATTTAAACAGTAAAGTTTTTTTTATGAAAATTAGGTAATAGCTCCAGATTTTAAAAGAGAACATAAATTAGTCTTTGAAGTCTGGGAAATAGGGGCCATTCTAAAGATAAAAAGGCATGTGGAATTTCACATATGTATAATAATAAAGAATTCAATCTGCTCAATATGGTAATTGATTTTATCATTTTTGAAATGTATATAAGTTAGTAAATTAACCAAATGCGCATTCCAATTCTTTTTAAATTTCAAACGAAATAAATTTTTTAATGGAAAAAAAAATCACTCATTTTCCAACTCTGATCTTAATGTTTGATTTTGGAGATATTATATCGTTATTGATAGACAGAGGTTTAATTGATTAATTTGTATCGTTTTGATAAGTAGTGAAATAGATTAAAAAAATTTTTCGTCTGAGAAAAACATTTCAGTCCAGACAGGGGAGGAAAAAAAAAAGTTCAAACAGGAATGAATTCTATTCTATTCATTATATCACGATTTGAAAAAATTGCACACGATGTGAAAAATTGCATTTCTCAATTCATTATTTTTTCTTTTAATCTGAGCAGGCTCACTTCTAATATTAAGAAGTTTTTTTTGTGTACAAGAAAAAAGTTGAATAAAATAACGAAAAATTTTATTCTATTTTTTATTTTATTCCATCTTCGAAAAATTTTATTCCATCTTTTAACGCATATTAATTGCTATTAAAAAAATCCGATCTTAAGTTTTTCATTGTTAATAAATCCTTTTTAAGTTGTTAATAAAGAAGACATCCATCTTTCAAGCATTTTTACATCAAACATTTTTCAAAAACTCTGGGAGGTTTTTCTCTGGTAGTGCTATTTATGAATCAAGTCGAAAATTTCCATCGCTTGTGGTTAAAAAAATATTTCTTAACTTTACCATGACTAGCGATGAATAAAACTATGTCGCTGTAAAGCGTGTTTTTGGGTGAATGCCTTATTGCAGATAAGGCATTTAAAAGGGCGTTCTCCAGAATGAGTTCTGAAATGTATTTTCAACTGTGATAGAAAACGGAATCTTTTTTTACATATCCGACAAATATGAGGCTCTAAAGATTTCTGAGATCCTTGAAACGATATATCTGATTGTGAGAATGCTTCATTCCTGGAATAGCTATTTATTCCTGAAGAGCTGGAATCAGAATATAAACCATGCAAAAAACCTGAAAAGCAGAAAAAATTTACAAGAATAAATTTAGCAATTTTACTTAAAATTCACAACAAAACACAATTATATATGACTATTAATACATGTATTTATTTATTCAAAATAATTACTTGTTGATATGAACATGCATATAAAGATACATGATAGGAAGCTTACTTCAAAGCTACCTATCATGTATCTTTATCATTAAATATAAAAGAAAAGATTAAATTTCATATTTTGGCACGGATCATATTAAGATAAAAAATAAATATTCTCTAATTTCATTAAATTTAAATACAATGACAAACAATACAATTAATTCAAGTGTAATATTCAGGTTTCCAAAATCATGATTGATTTTGGAAATCTGAATTTTATCTTTATAAGGTAATTTTATAATTCTTAAAACATTTTTAGCAGATAACTATAAATAATCACAAATGGAATATATTTGTGATACCATTTTTTATTTAAATAGCACCACATTATCATATTTCATTATTTTAAGTTGCCTAGTCATTACGTAACATATTTATACTAAAGAAAAGTCATACGAGTTTTTGCAAGGGAACAATTTATAAATTATTTTTTAAAAAAATATTTTAACAAAACATTAAATGCAAAAGCTTTTTATGAAATAAATTAAGCTCTGCTGAAATTATTGTTACAGTTATGGATATTTATAAAATCGCCATTTTGACATAGAATTAAACACAACAAGACTACTTTTCTTTAAAAAATACTGCATAAGTTTTAACCCCAATTGGTTTTTAACATTCAAACAAATAGTTTCATCAACATATATAATAAAATTTCACCCTAGATGTTCAGTTTATATAGAATTTAATATTCCGAGAAATTTATTCTTTTTTCTCCTAAATATTATATGATAATTTAACTAAATCAAAGCAATCTCATGCACAATCACAATTTTCTTTTACAATAAAATACAAAAGAAAAATTAAATTCCTGATCACAAATTTATCAATTTAAAAACCAATTAGACATTGTTTGAATGAATTTAGACTTTGATTTTGTCTACACTCATTTTTAAGAACGCTAAAATCTACAATAAAAATGATGTTAAATTAATTTCCATTAAGTTAAAATACATCAAATGAACTTTACATTTTCAAATATGAATATGCATTGAAAAAAAAATTCTCCAAGCATAAATATAAAACATGATTCTATCACTATATAAGATAAGAAATGGCTATAATTTTTGTCACCCAAGTACTTGTTAATAGTATTGTGATTTGAATCTATATAATGAATATCGTAAGTTATTTAATTCAATCTAAAAAATTGAAGAACAAAGAGATTATTAAAAAGTAGATTAATCAGAAACTAATAGAGTATTATTTACAATACTCAAAAAATGTCTCAGTCATATGTTAAAAATTAAATTCATCATTTTGGTTGCCCAATAATGGCACAAACATTAAATTTTAAGGCTATTAATTTATTTAAATATTGTAAAACCAAGATAATACAAGAATTTTAAGTCACATACAAATTAATTTTTTTTAGTGACAAACAAAAATTTAAAAATAAGACAAAAACACCATTCTCATTTTTTACACAAATTTATTGAACCAAAGTCAATATTTTAAAATGCATAAATACTAAATTAAAAGAAAATATTTATAAAAATTTAATTTCACTAACAAGGAATTTCTATAAGTAAAAATAAAAAACTAGTGAAACATTCTTCAAAATTAGTTTTTAAAGCAGCATTTAAAAAGTGCATAAAATAAAAAAGCAGTTTTTTATATTATAAAGGCAACAAAACAAAGAAAAAAAGTGATAAAGATAATAATGCCATAAATGTTTTTGCACATATATAATTCAATATTTTAATAAGGAATACAAACACAAAAGTATGTTATAAAATTTAAGTATTTTTATATTCAATTGTAATACTGTTAAATTCAAAAAGCATGTTCTTGAATACCATTTGCATTTTATACCGAAAAATCAATGAATCTTTTAATATATATCTAATTAAAAGTTGTTTTTTGATGAGTCAAAAGATGCCTTTGAAGAGATTGTTTCTGAGTAAATCTGCGTTTGCACACATCACATTCAAACGGACGTTCTCCAGTATGGATTCTAAAGTGAACTTTCAAAAGAGTACTAGTAGAGAAACTCTTTTGGCATATATTACACATATGCCTGCGCACATGAGTTTGATAATGAGAAAGAAATCTCTTCTGGTCGAAAGAGGTGAACAGGCAAAATGAGCAAGAATAGCTGTTTCCAGTTTCAATGGGATTTAAGGTGGGTTCTAATTCATTTACCAATAACATAGCTTTAGCTGAAATAAAAATGAGGCAAACAAATTATTATGTTAACATAAATTATGCATTTATATATATTCTACTTCACTTTATTTAAATATTCCATTAATACATAAAATATGCATTGCACGTTTTTCTAAAATGACACAAATAAAAAATCATATTTAATATAATTTATAAACTAATTCTCGATTTTGCATATAAATTATACCAAATTTGTTTTTTTATATTAAATTTTTAAAGCTATATTAAGGTATTATTGCAATTTTAATTTTGTTCATTATTTAATCATTTTAAACCTGTAAATTTTTAACTAAGAAAATAAACTTTTTTAAAGCTCTTATTCAGTTATGAAATTTTATAAGTTTAATAGATTGATAAGATGTGAAAAAATAAAATTTTTAATTTAAATAGACAACTCCATCTGATAACCTTAATAATATATAATGTACTTGGTATTAGTAAATATAGTATCAAAGTCAAATTTATTCATAACACCAATATATGTCACAAATAATAATATATTATTTAAAAACTTCGAAAATGTAAAATCTTTTTTAGTATTTTGTGCAATACTTACAGTTAAAATTTTTGGTGTAGATAGTATAACCAAATAAGTTATTATTTAGTTCAAAGATAGGACATACAGTTCAGCATTTCTGCTGCCTACAAATGCAGCATATTATATCTGGTTTACTTTAAGAACATCTTTTATAGAAGGTATTTAGGAGAATATTTAAGTTTTCAACATTTGAAATTTTATCTTGCGACATATAAAAAATCCCTCTCCAACGAATGATTTTAAAAGTTTAATGCGTTTATAATAAAATAAAAAATAAAATAGTCAGATTATTTTTAGACATAATCGAAAAAGTGCAAAATTATGAAATTCATAACATTTTCCATGATTTGAATAAAACAATTATAATAAATTTTAAAAGTAAATCCACACAGTAATTGATTTTTTTCAATGTTGACAAAAGTTTTTTAAGTAAAATATACAGAATCTAACAATGAATGCAAAATATCAGAAAAATTTATGTTATTTCTTGAGCACTCTGTCTCATTGAAGTTATGGTAATTGTTTAACTTAAAAAAAGTTAAAGTATTTTTATAGGATAAATTATTAAATAAAAGAATGCATGTTAAATAAGCAAACAAATTTCTAAGCAATGAAATTATTTTTATGAACCAATATATCTTAATAATAAGAACATAATAATAAACTGAACATCAAACATATTTGAGATTATGTTTGTAGATGATTATTTAAAAAGTTAAGTCAGCCATTTATTCAAGATGTTAACTAAGACCCATGTGGTAACACAAATGATTGTAAATGTAAGGACATCAAGTATTATTATAAAAAATATATACACATAATTTCATAAATAGAGGGAAATGAAAACAATCCATTTAAATGCACAAGCTATTAAAATGTTACCTTACATTAAATTATATTTCCTTTACATATGATAAAATAAACAATTTTATGAAATATAAAATAAATTTTATTAAATAAACCAGTAATTAAGTTTCATTTACTAAACATTTCTAAGTTTGTCATGAAATGATGCAAAAATAATGAGACAACAGTATTAAAATATAATGACTTCATAAATCAAGCAATAAATGAAAAAAACAGTGGAAATATAATTCAGAATAAACAATAAATAACTTTTAAATAAAACAAACTGTATTGGATATCAAATATAGATGCAGTAAAAGGAATGTTACTTAAGACAATGCTAATAAAAAGCTGTTTTAAAGTTAAATATTAATTTTTGATAATATTTTAAACTTAGAATAAACTCGTAAGTAATTTGAATAATTGAAATAATTATTTTAAAAAATATATTTATAAAATTTAAAATTATGTTATAAAAAATTTAAATTTATAAATTATGTAATATAATGATTGCAAATGAGATTAAAACTAGTGAAAAAAAAGCAAAAAATCATAACCAGCCATTTTGAAGCACGAAAGTGATTTGTAAGCATGTGTGATTTAATATAAGAGATACAATTATATTTGAATATATATACTTATATATTGTTAATTTTCCCTCAAAGTAAATATATTTAATAAAATTATATAAGACATTGCAAAGGAAATGTCTTACATATGATTTGAATTAAAAGAGAAGTGTATATTGATGAAAGTAAATACAGGTTTCTCAACTTTTCTTCCAAAGATGAATCTTTAATTTTCTCTGAAAAAAACTATGTTTACAGTTGAATAGACTATATTAAATATTTTATCTAGTATTTTTAGAAAGAAACACAATGTAAAAGCTAATACATTGATGTATGGAAAAGTATTTTTAATCTAGAGTTAAAAGAGATAAATAATGTCAAAACTAAATTAATTTAACAGGTGTAAGCATGTGAGATATAGTAAAAATTAAAAGATTATATCATTTTCAAAAACATTTCAAATATGCATAGGTGAATAATTTTCTTTTCAGCATGATTTGTAAAATGGTCTTAACAATAACAATATTAAAATATAATTTTACTTAAAATAAACATTTCTAGGTAAACTGTACATTTTTGGAAATCTTAAATATGTTTCTCACTATGTAGTTGTAACTGTTGCTTCATACAAAATCTCTTATTGCAAATAAAACAATCAAACGATAATTCTCCAGTGTGAATCCTGTAATGGATTTTAAGATTTTCTCTGCTTATAAAGCATTTTTGATAAACTTTACATGGGAATGGGTGTTCACCAGTATGATTTCTTAACTAGTATGTTCCGGTAAATGGGATTTATGAAGAGATGAATATAAGCAATATTTACACGAATAAAAATTCGATCGAACAACTTCAGTTGATTGCTTATCAAGCATATGAAAAGATATTGCAATAAAGTTGAAAAATTTAAAGATGTATATGCTTATGATATAAATTATATTAACAGTTTAGTTCTTAGTTAAAAAATCTAGATTCATTTCAAGCCAAATGTAATTAAATTTTTTGTTGAAACTTTTGACTTAATAATTTATAATGCTACAGTATAAATCTTATAATTTTTTTATTTATTATAATAATTTTTTTTACAAAAGCAACATAACATTTAATTAAAATTAATTTGTTTTTCATAACATTTAATTAAAATAAAGAAAATCAATCTGAGCAATTTCATCAATAAGTCTAGATGCAAACTTTTATACAAAAATCTTTTACATAAACACAAAAAAGTCAAATTAAACACAGGACTATTATTTTGCATGTATAAATGCAGCTATACATGTCAGCTAATGTGTCACTCTTATTTAATTGAGTTACTTTTTTAAACTACAGCTACAGAAATCAATCAGCAATTATAACTAAATTGCACTAAGTACACAATTTTTGTGGAGGTGCTACACAAATCATATATCTTAAATGTTCTGACACAAGGAATTCAGTTTCTTAATATAGATAAAAATGAATCATCAGTTATCTTCTATCCCAGAGTTAACTTTTTTATGCTACCCTCTATTTGATTTCAAGTCCTTGTTATTACATTCATGTGTCAGCTTTATGTAATATCAGTAGAAGTTGATTTTGAATATTTGATCTTCAAGCACCAGTAATATGCTTATCCACACATTTATTTACATTATTTTACACAAAGTCTTCCAGATTATATTTTTTCATAAATATTTATAATAAGTCATTTGAGAACATAACACTAAAATAATAATGTAACTTCACATTGCATTAATCATTTTTGCATTTTAAATAAGATTTCACAAGAAGTAAATTTTTAGTATATAGATTTAAGATATAAGAAACCAAGTATTATTTCACATATATATTAGTAATAAACTGTATAAAATCATTTAAATTTAAATTTTTATTTTGATTCCTACCAAAAATGCCTGAAAAATAAAAACGCTAATTATATGTACAGATCATCTTTATAGGCATACTAACAAAACAATATCCTTATTAGTTGTTAACTTCTTAAGTTTTAAAATTCTAAGGCAAGGAATCTCTTTTTGAAATTATTCAAAATTCTTTTAATTCATTTTTAAGCCATTTCCAATTAAAATATTAATTCCACATTACATTGATTAGATTTTGATTTATTAAATAAGGAATAAAAGAAAGTTTTCAATACAATTTTAAACACATTAAACAGGTTAGATTTATTTAAATAACAATTAAAACAATTTTAACATTCAATTTCAACAAATTTACTAACTAACTCATTTTTTTATTGAATTAAGAATAACTTACTTGGAAAGAGAAAATGAAGTTTCACAATTATTTTATTATATATTTGAAAATTTTCCAATAAAAATTTCAAAATTTTGCTTCTAGCAAAAAATTTATTACATGTTGATATTATGTAATCAAGAGAGAATACAGCAACATATAATCATGTCAATTAAAACAAAAACTTGCAATACAAACATAATAGCTTTTTCTTTGAAAATAAAAATTCGGACAGAATCAAAGCATTAAGATTAAAAATAATCTTTGATTAGATTTCCCACATAAAGAAAAATCATTCCTATTTTTTTAATATTTAAAGCACTCTCATTTAGAAAAGAAACATAAAATAATTAAAAACTCAAAATGATACTTGGAAAATCCCTAATAATGATAGAAATCATATATAAGTGAATTAAAATCTTGGACTGAAAATTCCAAAAATATATATGAAATAAATTTTGACATTTCTATATCTACAGTTAAAAATGAAATTTTATGAGAGTTTCCCACCACATAATTTAAAAAAACACATTGCTTACTCTTATTGTATGTAAAGTTTGATAATAATCTTCCAATTTCTTTCAAAGATTCTTCTGAATATTTTCTCAATTAGAGAAGAGAGAGAAAAAAAAACTGTCAATTAAAATTGGAAGCTAAACATTAGTATATTTCCAAATTTGTCTAACTTAAACTTAATAAGCATACTCTTAATAAAAAAATCTTGTGCTCTAGTTATCATGCAAACAACCAATGTTAGAATAATCTATCAAAAATAATTTCTAGATTGAAGAATTCTTTAAATATTTTTGTGCATTCGAATTTTTAATACAAGTATTATTTTGTTCAGCAAACAAATTTTTTATTTTTTTTAAAAACTTTTCTTATCATAAAATAAGAAAATATTTTAAAATCTTTTTCTATTAGGTTTTAAATAAAAGGAAATTTTTTTTGAGTAAATAATTTTCTAGCAAATTAAATTAACAAT
This sequence comes from Latrodectus hesperus, assembly GCA_037975125.1. Lineage (NCBI taxonomy): Eukaryota > Metazoa > Arthropoda > Arachnida > Araneae > Theridiidae > Latrodectus > Latrodectus hesperus. The sequence continues at coordinate 12,413,530 of JAJQOW010000014.1, read as the reverse complement.
AACATTTAGATAACTTTTTAAACATTTATTGTATAAAACAAATATTAACAATAATCATACTAACACTTATTAGATACCTAGTTTAACATAGCGGGTCAAATGACCCGAAATTTACATTTCCTACTTTTATGTATGAAATATGGATGTTGGAAAGGAAATAAAAATATAATGATAATAAAATATGTATTATAATTATATGAAATAGTATTTTTACAATTTCTATTTCAAACGCAAAAAATAAGAGTTGTTTTTATACATCACATTTTTTACACATAAGTGTTTCCGTCGCACATTTCCCGCAAACAAATTTTTTACAACTGGAGCAAATTTTATTAGTTTTATTATCTTTGCAGTATCCTATTTGACACCTCTTACATTTATTAGAATCTGTAACAGGGTTAGGCAACGATAGTTTAGTATTTGCTTTTTCTTTTGGTTGTTCACGGGCAACTCGAAAATCGTCGGCAAGTTCTACTGCTAGCTTGAGTAAAAAATCTTGTCTCGAGATACTATCTCCTGTCGTTTGCTTGTATAAAATCCAGGCATTTATACCAGCTAAATCAAGGATATTGAAAAAAACTTGGAGTGGCCATCTGCAAGACTTAGACTTTGTAGTAAATTTCCTCGCCATTTGATCGGTCATGTCTACACCAAATTTGGTTTTATTGTAATATGAAACAGTTTCAGGTAAACGCCAGGTCGTTTGTCACCAGGTCATTTGTAACCAATATATCTTTGTTTTCAGAAAATTCATCTTCACCGATTTCCGAAAACTCTTCTCCAATATTATTTATATCTTCTAAGAATTTGGACTGTCTCGTTCGTTTCGACATTTTATGGATAAATAGTTACCTGTATAACTAATAAAGCTATCAAAATAAAAATAAAAACTGTGTACTAAACTTTTCTTTTTTTTGCTACCTTTTTTACACAAAAATCTAGTTTCAATCTAAAATTTTTATATTTTCTTGAATTATTCTCAGCTGTTTTGATTGAACTAATTTACATAACGGTCTTTGCATACATTTGCAGTTTACTGAATACAATAAGATAAGCAATATGTATTGATAAGCTTATAAAACAAAAAATGTTCTCCGGGTCAAATGACCCGATGTGGTAGACAACGGTATACGACAGGTATTACTCAAAATAAACAAAACAAAAAATTATAAAAATAGTATAAGAACAGTAGACGTAATTAGTCAGAAAAAGTCAGTAAGTTAAATTTGGAGAAGTAATAAGATAATACGTGCATTATCAATCCAAAAGTTCAAAATGGGTCATTTGACCCGTTATGGTATGATTAGTGTTAATCTCGACATTTAATTACTTTCTCATTTAGAGATTATAAGCCTTTAAATATAAATGAAAACAATTATCAACGTAGAAGCGGTTTTATAAAAGAAAAATTTAAACAGATTAGATTTTTGAAATTATTTTTATTAGCTGCATAGAAAATAAATTGAGATTTTATATGGATGATGAACTTGGAACATAATAGAAAAACTTTAGAAAATTAAAGACATTACTCAAAGTGAATTCTGATTATTATATTTATGATAAAAAAAGAATTAGTGGAATCATTGCATTTATATTATTAAAATACATAGAACACACAAGTAAATAAGTAGTTTTATTATCTTTCATGAATATCAACGAATTATAAAATTGCAGTTTTAATCTACCAATACTGTTAAAAAGCTGATTAAACATTTGAATAATGCATATTTAGGATATAAGTGGTGAAGACAGTATAGAAAGCACAGCACAAAAGTCACTGTGATAAAAAATTTTTTTCTCTTAACTAAGCGTTTTAATAATTTTTACATTTTAATTTATTTTTTAACTTAAAAACTTTATAGAATATTAATATATTTAAAAATTTAAATATCTATAAAATTTATGCACATATTGTATTAACATACATACATAATATAAAAAGGATTATGAAAATTAATTTTTTATAACAATTGAAATCAAATTAACAAAGAAAGCTTTAAAAAATTTATATCCTCATTAATTAAGAAGTTTCCATTATTTAGCACATGAAAATTTTATAAAAACATATATAGAGTCATAAAATTAAATGGAAAGTATTTTTTAACTGATATTTTCTAAAATGTGTACTTACATTTATATGATAGGTACATATTTGTTATAAAACTATATTAAGATGAGAAACCAAATAATTATATCATGCATAATATACTTTCATATTAGAGTTAATGGATATTTAAAATTTAATGAAAACATTGATAATTGCACAACACAGAAAATTTGTAAATTAAATAAGCAAATAGAAATACACAAGGTAAAATGTACATAGAAAAATCATTCTAGATTTTTAAAAAAATTGATTTTTTATGATAAAATATATTCCAAAAGTAGCACTGCATAAATAAATAAAAACAGCTAAACCTTGATATGAAATTCTAGGAAACAAATATAAATATACTGTTTACTTATCATCAATAAAAGATATAAATTAATCTAGATTCAATACTGAGTCCATTTTTGTGATTTGAATAACTTCTATTTTATCACTTTCATTATAAAGAACAGAACATGAATAAGGTGTGTGAAAACAAAAAACCTCACATGTAAACTACTTTAATTAAAGTTTGAAAACGCAAAAATACAGGACAGTGATATCATGAAAGACAAAAATGGAATAACTAAAATGTGTGTAGCTAAAGAATTCCAATAAGCAAGTTAAAAATTTGAATCTATGAAAACCAGTGAAACTGTCTAAATAAAAACAATATGGTTAAAATACAGCTTTTGTAAAGAATATTATTGAAAGTAAAATTTGCTAGACTAAACTAATTGAATAGTTAGTTAAAACTTGGGTTTACAAAATTTAAGAATATAAAAATTATCAGGAAAGTTTTAGATACATCAATACCTTTTCTAAAATTAGTTGTAGCAAAAGTTGAAAATACATTTATTAAGGCCAAAATCAATTGTATTTTTAATGCTAATGGAAGTACAATAGTGTTCAATTAATATAAACTTTAAGAAAAATATATATATTAACATTAAATTTCAAGTGTTCAAAAAATACACCACTTTGTCATACTGGACAGGTTAAGAAATTATGAAATACAACTTTCTACAATGAATTTAAATAATAAAATTTTCAAAAATTTTACACAATGAAAAATTTCTTGAACCATATGATAAATAATTAATGAAAATAAAATTCTTTGACCCTCTAATTAGTAAATAAAACTGATACAGTGATATTTGTAAATTGCTTCAAAACAATTTACAAATATCACTGTATCATTTGCTTAACTACTATATGTACAACATCAAAACAACTATACGTACATCAAAATATAATTAATTCTTAAAATTAAGAACAAAAAATTTTACATTTATTTTAAGTTTTATGAAAAAGTTAATAAAACATGATGATCAATACAATGATATTTAAAGAAACTGAAACTACAAATGTCTCTTTGCATGCTATAAATACTGGATTGCATAATGTATTGTTTTGAAGAATTATTTCTCTATTATTTTATTAGATGTTTTTCCAAATTTCAGCTACTGTGAAAAATTTAATGACCATGTAAATGTTTAGAAAATTTTTCATGATAAGTTTTTAATTATTTAATTCCCTGATTCAAACTAGAACTTCTATCAAAATAATTATTTTATGCACCCTAAAGTATTTTTTTAATATAAAATGAAGCTTCTTAAAAATAAATTTTACAAATATTAAATGAATTAATTGGGAAAGGAAATTTCAAACTTAAAGTGCTTATAATGTAAGTTTAATGAATCAAATCTTAAAAACTAGGACTTTTAAAAAGTGACATAACAGAATCCAATTAAGAATGGTATATTAATTTCTAATTGTATTCATTAATTTCACTACTTAGATAATAATTTAACTGGACTAAACAAACAAAAAAAAGTCGATAAAATTTTATTCAAATACAATTAAAGCCTTGTCACATATGTAAAAAATGTTATAGGGCAAAGCAATTATCACAGATAATAAGATTTCAATTTAATAACTTAATGGTGTAAAACATAATGCTTGGCTAAAAGAAACTTGTGTCTAAATTTGCTTCCACACACAGAACATTCATAAGGACATTCACCTGTGTGAATTCTAGAGTGTACTTGAAGGTTTTGTTTAGTACTGAAACGTTTAGAACAATGTTTACATGAATAAGGTCGTTCACCAGTATGAGTTCTAAAATGTCTTTCAACATTGGACTTCAAATTTGTAGAATATTTGCACTGACTGCATGAGTATAGTTTCATAAATCTTTGAATAGGTTTCTCAAGCAATCCTATAAAAAATAAAAATAAAGTTCAAGGATTAAAGCATAAAGTATGAGATAAATAATTCCAATATATGCGACTGCAACAGAAATCTTTATTAGATGATTATTAAAAGTTTGCATTTAACTAAAATAATTTCTCACTATTCATGAAATGAAAACAATAAAATGTGTGAGATATTTAAGGAAAATAATCAAGAATCATAGAAATTTTGTGAATGACCTGAATTTTGTTTAACCTATACATGACTTTTAAAAGCAACAAAAAATGTTTAATACACATTTATATAAAAAAAAACTTATTAAGATTACAGTATAGTACAGACAAGAATTATATAAAAAAAACATGTGTATATTATAAATAAAATTAAGAGAAACATATATTTTCGAACATTTTTTATACTAATAAAATTTTGGCAGATTTTCCAAAGTTTTTATGAAAATGGTATTAAGTAATCCAGTGATTAAAGACAGAAAAAAAAACTTGATAACAAATGAGTTTTTTATTCATATTTCATTGCATACATAAATAAAACCAAAATTTAACATAAGAATATCACACAAAAATAATGGTTTATTTTTTTGCAAAGAGCATATATACTTTGCTCTTCTCGAAACAAAATTTTAACCATGGATAAAAAACAGCAAAGTTCAATATCATACAATATCAATTCATTCATGCATTTATGCTTTGGAATTATCTTAATTTATTATCTACATTAAATAAATAAAATTATAATTGAAGAAACTTATTTTTAGATGCATTTAACTGCAATAAAAACATCTAATAAGCATAATGTTTTCTATGAAAATTTTTAAAACAGCTAATATAGATTCTCAGTAATATTTTTTTATCAGCCTTGATCTCAATGACTATAATTTATATCAGTGCTGAATTCCAATAGTTCACACATTTCTAATTTTTAGTTAGCTTACTTGTTTCTGATTGTACAAGCTTTTGATGTATCAAATTAAAATGAAAAATACTTACAATGACTATTTCTATAAATTTAGAAATTATGTAAGTTTATTGTATAACATCAGCTTTATCTCTTAAAATAAATCAAGAATAGTAAAAACATTAAATGTTACTCCAGTTAAATTATATAATACTTCCAAAATGAATAATAGCAAAATTAAAATAAATGTCTTCACATTTTTTCTCAATATGGATTTTTTCATTATTATAAAGTAAAACATGAATTAGGAAATTTTAGAGAAAAAAATTATTTTGCTTTTTCGACTTTCTTAATAGATGTACAAATGCATAGATGCATTTTCTAAAATTGAATGATAGAACATAAATAAATTAGTTTTTTAACTGGAAAAGCTTTAATTCATGATAATTAATGCATTTCTTGCTTAAATTACAGAAATATAAAATTTTAAATTTAGTATAAGGTACAAAAAACAATTAAATTAATTTTTGTTAAAATTCATTCCATAAATTTAAGAAATCATAATCTGTTCCACTGACAATGTGCATTATTATTTTAAACAATATAATTCAAATAAAATAATAAGTTGCATATGAAACTCAAATGTTAATAAAATTTTCATGAAAATATTTTAAAGTTCTCTAATTTAAGTTTATATTAAAATTTTTCTATAAGATTCTTTAAAAAATATTAACAAAAGCTAAACAGGGGATAAACATTTATAATTCTATAATTGATATTATATAATAATCAAACAAATGAACAACACAATTCATAATTAATATTTTGTTAAAATAACTAAATAATAGTTAAAATTTGATTTAAAATGCCATGCATACACATCAATACCTATTAAATTAATAATTTCACTTGAAAAAATATCATATGATTATCAAATTAATTACATACATGAAATAACAAAATACTTATTTTATAGTGTAAGGAAATATAATGACAATTATTATTAATAGCACTTTAATGCTGATCTTTAAAAATACAAACATACAAGAACTAAATCTTTATGAAAGAATTTAACAAAATAATCAAATACAAAATTTATATTTTAAAATATTAAATAAGGCTTTCTTAGAAAATGAAGAAATAATTGTATATTTTTCTTTTATTTGAGAATCTTCTTTAGTAAGAAAGAAATTTGGGTAATTTGGAGTATATATTGGATGATTTAATTGCAATATTTAAATCAGAAATTATTTAAAATATAATAAAGTAGATGATCCAAAAGAATATCTTAGAAATGTAATTGGAAAATTATTAAAATTCTTTTATTGATAATCACAATACAATTTCACATAACTATATAAAAAAATCAAAAGTATTTGAATAAAAATCAATTTAGAACCACTTCAAAACAAAAGTTTTATCAAAACAGTTAATAGAGATATTTGATTTACAAGTTGGTAATAATGTAGATATTTCAGCTTTGAAAAACATGAAACAATTGGAAGCAATAAAAAAAACTATGGAAACAAGATACTATCTATTTAATGAAAATAAATTTACAGGACATAACATTATTTAATTAAAATAAGATAAAAACTACAAAACTTGTTTATGACCAAGATGTTCAAATTTTATAATAAATATATAATATAGATAAAATTTTTAAATAAATATAAGAATTTGTAACATATTTTGCAAGTAAACTGACATTTTTTTAGAGAGCATTCAATTGTATTTTTGCATTTGACCACTATTATAAAGTTAGATAAAAATGCAATAAATCAAAATGAACTTCCAGCCACAATTTAAAATAAAATGAGCAATCTAGACTTGAGTAAAATATTAAGTAAAATCATTGAAATTTTACTCAAAATAATGATTTCAAACATAAATTTCTAGAAATGATCAATGTGTATCATATAAAAATGTGATGTTTATGAATAAAATAATTTAAAATAAGTAAAACAGGTGATTTTGAATAGATAACTTAATATTCATACAAGATTTTCATACATATACTACGTTAATGCTTCAACTTCAATGTATGCTGTAACTGATGTCGTCTGAGGTTATCTTTTCTACTGAATCTCTTTTTACATACTTCACATGAAAATGGACGCTCTCCTGTGTGGACTCGAAGGTGTTTGACAATATTAGAAGAAGAAACTGTAAAATATGGGCAATACTCACAAAAATGAACACCATTAATTTTTCTACTCTGTTGAGCAGGCTCAAGAAAGTTACCATCAATGCCTAAAAATAAGAAAAGTTTTATTGTAAATTGCAAAAATAAGTAGAAAGAAGGAATAATAATTAATGGTGTTAATCCAAAATCTGGTTAACATATAAAGATTTAATTTTTGAAGTTTTACCAGAATTCACAGAATTTATAACACAATAAAAAATCTTGATTGTTAAAATTAATCAAATAACAAATAAGTTTTATAGTCTTTGGTATTTATATTGTAGAAACATAAAGCTATATTAACTTAATCTCTATTACTGTTTAAAAATAATTTAGACTGATTGAATATTATTTAAAATAATGCATATTGAAAAGAAAACAAAAAAGTTAATAAATTATTCTAAAAAACAATTGTTATTAATCATTATTGTTAATAAATTTAAAACACAGTATTACATCTATGATAAAGATACAAATATTCCAAAATGCGATAAACATTTAGTAAATGTAAAAAACTGTTGAAGTTTTATAAAAGGTAAAAATATACTTCATAAAAATTATATAAAATTCATAGTACAAAATAAAAATGCATTGGTATATCTGAAAATATTGCATGATATAAAATCATAGTGCATAATGTTGCATTACTCAGATATGAATAAATGATCAAAGGTACAGGACTTTAATAGCAAAAATATATTTTACTTAACATACATTTATAAATAAGAAAAAATTACTAAGAGTACTGTGTAAGTATAATTAATAATTATGAAAAATACATATGCATATTATAAATAAAATCAAATTTTCTTAAATTTTTTATATCCTTGAAACTTAGGCATAGGGATTTTCCAAAATTTTTATGAAAATTATATTTAATCAAGTGACTGAAGTCAGAAAAAAAAGTTAATTTGTTAGTAAAAATTATTTTTCATTTACATTTCATTGCATACACATAAATTAGTTATATTTAACAAATGAACATCAACAAAACAATGTTAATTTTTATTTTGCGAAACAAGACTTTAAATATATATATAAAACAGCACCTTTTAATATCACACAAATCAATTTATTCATGCATTTATGCTTTAAATGTATAGCAATTTATTATCCAAATTCATTAAATATATGAAATAGGAATTTAAGTAAACTACCTAATTAGTATATTGTTTTCTATGAATATTTTTAAAAAAACAGTTAATATAGATTCTAAGTGATATTTTTTATTTGTATTAATTTTGATGAATATAATTTATTTCGCAGTTGAATTCCAATAAGAACTTACATATTTCCAATTTTTTGTTAACCTAATTGTTTGTGAATGTAGTTATTTCTTTGCTGTTTCAAATCAATATCAAAAATATTTACAATTATTTCTAATTCATAAATTACAGTGTAAGTATTTTAAATTCATAAATTGGATAGTTTTGTTTTGAAGGTAACTTTATAAAACGTAAAAATAATTTCAGAAATTTAAAAACATTAACACTATTCCAACAATGGAAATATAATAATACAAATACTATTTCTAATGGATCACCATGTGCTAATGGTAGAACACCATTCTTCAGAGAATAAGGCCTCAGTTTTGATCCAATGAATAAATATATGAATAACAGGAAATTAATGTTGATTTTCTGCATGCATGTATGTCAGGGTGAGTACCTGGGAGTTTTCTCCCATGTAACAATTCATAATACATGAAAAGTCTTCCTGAAAGGCAATTCACATGGTAAATGCTAAAATGGCTTACAACAACCTTCAGACATTAGGCTCTGTCCACAAAAGTTTTTCTAAAATGAGCAATATTAAAATTACAACAAATGCCCTATATTTTTCTTCAATATACATTTTTTCACTATTATAAAGTAAAATTCATAAGCAAATTAAAAAAAATTTTAATGTAAAATAATATTATATATTTTCTGACTTTCAATGTATGTACAAAATTAAGGCATCAGTTTTTTTTTTCATAATTTTATGAGAATTTATACATGAAACTTTATATTTTTCTTTTATATATTAAGACTTTCATACAAATAGTACATTAATGCATGAACTTCAGTGTAGTTCTTAGTATTGGATATCTGAGATACAGGAAGTTCAGAAATGAGAGACAGCATTTTGTACTTAAATAATGAAGAAAGCATAGTTGCACAAAAATGATAATTCATACATTATGGAATCAAATAAAAAATGGCTTTGAATTCATAATACAGTGACACATAATTGATTTTAGGAGAAAGAGCAAAAAACAGGTGTTTCTTAGTATGGGATATGCCTTTCCCTTACTACAGTGGTTACATATACAGCACTAAACTGTCCAATAGTTCTTGAAGTAAGAATATTCATTCCTCAATTAGCATCAGTGTCATTTGTTGGGTGTTCCTTGCAAGCCGTAATACTGCCACTGTAGAAGCCTCCCCAAAGCATCCCACAATATTTTACAAGACTTAATTTAGAGGGGTATATTGGCCAACCCATTCAAGCATTATCTTCCCTTTCTAGTAGCTGCTAAATAGAAGGAATATGATCTGGCCATGCATTTTCATTCATAAAAATGATGACTGCTCCAATGTCATCTAGGAATAGAAGCACATGGGGATGGATCACTTCCTTACAATAATGATCTGGAATTACAAAACCTGTATAAAATATGGAGTTCAGTCTCCCAGTTCAGTATAATGCTTTCTTAGATGACAACTCCAGGATTACTAAAATAGTCTCTTTATATGATAATACTGGGATGAAACCATACAATGACTTCTCATCAAATAAACAGACATTGAGCAATGCTTGTGGTACTGAAATAACTCTCATCTGCAAAGAGGACGCAACTCCATTGATATGTTTATTCTTTGTGCTTTTAGCATCCCTTTAAATAGTGGGGCTAACAGTTTACTTTCAAAGGGATGCAATATATATAATGGTAGTCAAATAAGTCATATTTATGAAGACATTTCGACATAGTAAACAACGCTACTTCTTGCCTCGTTGCTGTACACAGTTGCTGAGCAATGGCACCATCTAACTTTTTTATGCTCTTTTTGCTTGCAGGAGGATATACTGGTCCTTCACTGCAGTTATTTTCATGCAGCAGCCTTTCTAATTACTAACTTTTCTAATAGCTTTACTATAATTTTGAAGCTTTTCTAAGTGAGTAAAAAAACGTTTCTGTTGATTCCGAATTCTTCAGCTGTGCTTTTTACACTATGCTCCACCTCCAGTTTTATAATCATTCTTCCATGTATAAAGTCATTTAGGTGATTTCTTCTAGTTATATTACACAAAAGAAATAACTGGCATTTGCAGCTAATGCATTTGATTGCATCTCTCTTATTGAATTCTTGAGCTATGTGCACCAATTTCATGCATTTTGCTATGTTCATATGACTTGTTATGGTTTGTTCCTGACATTTGATTACACATAATTATCTAATAAAACTGCATTCTTATGGTACAGATCCTAACCACCATTTTTTTTAAAAATTTCCTGACTATCTATTTAAAATTTACATTGTTGCTTAAGTTTTGCACACCAATGTATATTTGTAAAGATTTTTCTAAAACTAATAGTTAAGTCATTATTTAACAAGATTTTTTTAATCGAATAATTTCCAATTATGATAAGCAGTGTATTCTTTGTTTAATACAAAGAAATATCAAATTTTAAATTTAGTAGAAAGTACAAAAATACTTACATTTAATTTTGATGTTAAAATTCATTCCTTTAATCAAAGTAATTATCACCTACTCCACTAGAACTAGAGACAATGTGCTCTAGTACTTTAAACAACATAATTTGTTTTAATTAAAATAATAAATCCCATGTGATGATCACAAATTTCAGGAATATTTTAGCTCTCAATATTGAAGTTTTACATTAAAATTTGATAAAAATGTTTCTATGTAAGATTCTTTAGAAAATAATAAGAAAACCTAAAATGGGGACAAACATTTATAATTGTAATTGATATTGTATAATAATCAAACAGGAAGAATTCAGTTTTAACTAACAACAGTTTACTTTCAAAGGGATGCAATATAAATACAATTTATAATGAATGTTTTGCTAAAATAACAAAACTCTATATAGAAATCTCATGCAACATCAATACTTATTAAATTAATAATCTGTACTGAAGACATGTATGATAAATTAATTATTTATATACTTGAAATTATAAAATATTTACTTGATAGACAGTGTTAGAAAATAAAATTACATTATTATAACAGCTTAGTGCTGATCTTCAAAAATAGAAACATTATAAAAGAACTAAATTTTTATAAAAAAAATTTACTTAGAAAATAATTAACGAATTTAAATTAGCTTTTAATTAATATCAGCTAAATAGAAGAGAAAAAATAAAACTTTTTATAATAGCAAATCTTGCATTTTTGAAAATGAAGAAATAATTAGATATTGTTCATTTACTTAAGAATTTTCTTTGTTATGAAAACAACTTAAGTAATTTTTAGCATATTTTTTACAGATGCAATTGCAATATTTAATCAGAAATAAACTAATATATAAAAAAAATTATTGATTCAAAAGAATATTTCAGATATGTAATTGGGAAATAATTATTAAAATTTTAGTATTTATGATCATAATATAAATTACATATAACCATTTAAAAATATTAACAAACAGTACTTGAAACAAAGAGTAATTTTTATTATTTAATAAATCCATTAATTTCAAGATATAATTATCAAGATATTTAAATTATAAATATCTCATCTTCATAAAAAATATAAACTATGGAAACAAAATTCGATTGAAAAGAATACTTTTATTTAATGAAATCAAATTGATAGGACAACATTATTCATATGTAAATGCGATTCCCATAAGATAAAAACTATACAAAGTTAATTAAAACAAAGATATTAGTTAAAATAAATTGTCAAATTTTTGCTAAATATAAATTTTTGTTATATTTCGCAAGTATTTTTTTAGCGTCCATTCATCTGTACATTTCCACTTGATCGCTATTATAAAGTCAGATAAAATCAAACGTATCAAACTGAACTTTCAGTCATAGCTTAAAACAAATTGCACATTATGAACCTAAATAAAAATAAAGTAAAATTATTGAACTTTTACAAGAAAAAGAATTTCAAGCATAAATTTCAAGAAGTTATCAATATATACCTTATAATAATTTGATTTAAAAAATAATTATAACAGGTAATTATAAATAGATTTAATATTTTTCATTTATATTTAAATGCTATGCATACATACAATACATTAATGCTTGAAATTCAGTATATGCTGCAACTCATGCCGTTTAAGGGTATCTTTTCTGCTGAACCTCTTTTTACATACTTCACATGAAAACGGACGCTCTCCTGTGTGGGTTCGAATATGTTTGATAATATCAGAAGAACTAACTGTAAAATATGGGCAATACTCGCAATAATGAACACCATCAATCTTTCTGTATTGTTGAGCAGGCTTAAAAAAATGAACTTTATTGCCTAAAAATGGATAGAAAATAGCAAAAATAAATAGAAATAAAAAAGAAAAAATTAATAATATTTATCAAAAATGTGTTTAACAAATAAAGATAAAATCTATGAAGTTTTTTTCCACAGAATTGACAATTTTATATCATAATTAAAAATCTTGAATGTTGAAATTAATTAAATAGAGAATGATATGATATTAGATTACCAAAGCTAAGCTATATTAAATTAGGTTTCATTACACTAGTTTATTAAGCTTTATTACAATTTCAGTAGAATTTAGAATGACAGAGTGCTATTTAAAATAATACTTTTTAAAATTAAAAAAACTAATAAATTTTCAAAGATTGTAACACAATATTACATAAAAGATATAGATAAAAATATTGCAAAATACATTAATCAACAAAAACTTATTAATATAAAAACTTATAGAAAGGTTAAAAAGTTTTAAAGGCAAAAGTAACATAAAAATTATACTGAACAGGTAGAAGAAAATTAAAATGCATTGGTATACATGAAAATATTGCATGGTATTTAATTGTAGAATGCATAATGCTGTATTAATCTGATATGTATAAATAAAAAAGTAACTGATTACAATGAATTGAGTAATAAAAAACTAAATTTTAACTTTTTGTTACACATTTTTTTAAATATTAACTATTTAAAGTGCTCTTTTATGAACGCATAAAATATTAAACAGTACATTTTTTAATACAATTCTATATTGACAATTATGATCTAAAATACAGTAGGGAGTACAAACAAAATTCTTTACAAATTATTCATCTCTATTTCTGATATCTAAAGAGGAAAAAAAAGTAAAATAAGATTCTCATATTAGATCTTAAAAGTTATTATATTTATTATTAATTCTTTTTAAAATCTTTGCTCAATAAATATTCAGTTATGAGCACATAGAACTGAATATATTTCATGAAATTAATTTCTAATCATAATTTATCCATTTTTCTTTTATTTATATATTTTCAGTCTTTTATATGTATAAATAAATAAAATGTATGATTATTTACATTTACCATCAATGTTTTTGGAACACTAAATGTAGCGATACAAAAATAAATATAATTAAGAACCTATTTAAGAGAAATAAATAAATCAACATAACCTAAAAACAATAGCTAAATATATCAATTCAAAAATAAAGATAGTATGCTTAATTTTTATCAAAATGATGAAAACATTTTTATGTAAAAATTTTAATATTATATTTTATAGAAAATTAAGTGATTATAAATGTAAGTTATAAAATAGCTTTTATAATCATTTTCAAGATTAGTGGTAAAATCCATAAAATATATCTTTACAAATACTAATAGTATGAAAAAACTTTATAAATAGCTTTCAGTTTATTAACAAATTTAAAAAGTTAAATATATTATAATTTTCTGTGAAACTCTAATATTTATAGTATTCTTAAATAAATTAAATGTGTCATTAATTATTAAAATATAAAGATTTGATTTAAGTCTTTTTAAATTCAAAGCAAAAATAAAGTCAATATTCGTTCCTTAGTGGATTAAGATAATGTTTGTAATTAATAACTTTAAAAGCAAATTTAGCTTTTCCTTTAAATTGAAAAATACTAATATAACTAAAAAAGTCAATTTTAAAAACTTTGACATTTATATTAATTAAAATATTTTTTCAGAGAAAGAAAGTGAAAATCAATTTTGCATTATATCTATATACATATAAAGTGCTGGAAATACTAATACACCTAAACTTATTTAATATCATGTAGGATTCCCATGAGTACACAAAAACATTATAACAGGATATGGTATAGATTCAATTAATGCCTGAAGGTATACCTGGATGTAAATAACACCCTAAATCTTGTAGGACAATTCACACACATATATATACAAGTACAAAATGATAAAATTCTTTTTTTGAATGGTATGTTGCAAGGTATCCCAGATATGCTTTATAATGTTCATGACTGGGCATTAAGCAATCATTGAAAATGCTAAAAATTATAGGAGTGATTCAGTAACCATTTGGATGCAACTATTGATACATGGAGCACTGCAGTCTCTATCGGAATCATCTCTAGACAATCAGGGATTCCATATCATGCAACTGCACATGGCCTATAGCATTGCAGAGGTTCCACCAACTTCAACAGTCCCCTGTTGACATGTAAAGCAAATAGATTCATGAGGTTTTCTCCCTATCCTCATTATTCCATGCATTAAAAATGTTTTTTGCAAGATTTTAATTAAAAAATAAATAGTTGTAAGGATAAGCTTAGCAGTGTTTGCACAAAATTGCTTTTCCTGTATTGCTCATAATAAAAATGACAATATCCAATGTACTTTCCATAACACAAATGAACAAAGCTCAACCTCAGAAATTTATGACTGTGAACTGCATAATATGAATTTTTAAAAGTTTTGGATTTTCTACTTTCAATAATTAAAGTATAACTGACTGTAAAAGATGGTATAAAATTTTTCATGCATTTATTAATGCAAAACATTCAGCAATTAAAAATTGTCAACACTGAATTATATAAAAATTAACATTAAAGATTTCATTACAAAATAAATACAATGATTGTTATATTCAAGATAATTAAAAATGAATTTTGTTGTTGCTGTTTCCAATCCTTCAGAGATCTAGCGACTGCTAGATCAGATCTTTGGCACTGTGAACCCTAGCGAAGATGAGCACCAGTAGTGGAATTGTGAATTTTGAACTGAATTTTAAAATTTTACAACTGAATATTTGAATTATTAGTCTAATTCATGAAGAGTATCCACATATACAGATTTAAATGAACTTAACAGTTGAATAGACAAATGTGTATTCTTAAAATTATTCGGATGAGACGTTTCAACTTCCTATCAATTAAAAATAATTTTCTTAAACACATTTAACTCATAATTAATCAGCAAAATTTCTTAGTTACTAGAGATAAAACAGATTTGACAGTTAGCATTTAATTTACAGAATTCACTTAATAAATTAAAAATCCATTGTTTAAAAGATCATTTTTATTATGACATACATTACACTAAATATTCTGTATATATATCCAGGAAAAAAAAACATTATACGAAATAAATCACATATCAAAGTGAGCAAAATATACTATTTACACATTATAGCATACAATTATCCGAAGGTAACTGTCAATGTATTATCTAAAGAGAGGAATATCAAAAAAAATTGTGCCACCTGGTAGGTGGTCATATTCTCTTGTTGTTAGAAAAGAAACCTGAAAAACTTTCAAGTCTCAAATCAAAAGATATGCACGCAAGAAAATGGAAATACAGCCACCTCTCTACCATTGCTCAATAGCAGCTAGTAAACACTAATTGTTAGTAATACTGTCTGTATAGGACAAGAACAGCTCCTGCAAACTAGTCTGGTTTGTGGTGGTTGCTACAGTAACAGAGCAGTCCATTTCAAATAAGGGTTAAAAGTTTAATGTGAATTGGCAATATTTAGTATTATTCATTTGAATATTATTCTCAAGGCATTTAATAAGCAAAAGTTAGTGCTTATCTTCTAACTCTTCTTGTTGCAAAATGGAACTTGTATTCTTTTTGTGGAAACAAACTGACACCAACAAATGGGTAGGAGCCATGCTCATGACAGACAGTAAGTGATAAAAAGTTAATATTAATCAGGAAATTTTAAAATTCATGCATTTTTACAGAGCAAATATTAGATAGATATTTAATTCATTATGTAAATAAAGTTTACTTATTTTGAGTAACAACATAATCAAAATTCATTAACATTTTATATATGACTTAATTATTAATAATCTTTAATAGAATAGTTATAAAGTTGGAAAATAAAACTTTAATAAATTAAGCAAGATTTATTAGACATAAATTAATTTTATCAAGCACATTAATTATGAATTGAAATATATAATAATAAGAGTAATTTAAAATGTGCTGGTTTTTATAACTCAACAATTAACTTGAAAATAAAAATAGAAAGAGCATTGAAAATACAATTTATGAAATAAAATTACTAAAGGTTGATCTGGTATTTAAAATACCATTACAAAAAATCATTTGTGAATGAATTTAATAATTAAATAAATAGGATACTAAATTTCGAAGAATAAAATTTAATTCCCTTTTATAGATTACATTTATACTTTTTTTTCAATTAAAAACACTATAAAAACATTGCAAACTCAGCACTTTTCTTTTAACATACTAGACAAATTACATACAGGAAATAAATAGTATACTTAAAACATATTCAACAAGAGAGTTAAAAAAAATTTCAGTTTTTTTTCAGTTCAGGGAGAAAATCAGATTTTATAACAACTAACAATATAAGAAAGACAGTCCATGAATAACTGATATAAATATTTGATTGTTAAATAAAGGAATAGAACAACAACGATTGAACACTGATTATTGTGATACTTGTCATTTCACTTTAAATAAACATTTTAGTATTTTGTATACTATCAGAATCTGTAAGATGTCTTGTATGATGTCGCAGTAATTGCTGCTTAGTTCGAAACTTTTTACTGCACAAAGAACAAACAAATGGGAACTCTCCAGTATGAATCATATAGTGAACTTTAAGATTCTCCCTGCTCATAAAACATTTTTGACACACTTTGCAGGGAAATGGACGTTCACCAGTGTGCTTTCTCATATGTCGCTGAAAATTTGCTTTAACCAAAGAAGAATACGAGCAATATTTACATAAATAAGTTTTCATGTGATCAGCTTCATGTGGGAGCGTATTAAGTATTTGGAAGGACCCTGTAATAAAGTTATTATAAGGAATTAATATTTATAAAATACAAATTTTATAATTTTACTATGTTTTAAATAACAAAACAATGTTCAGATAGTTAAAAAAGTTTGAAATTTTGAAACTGAAAAAGGAAATCAACATTTTTTTATAAAAGCAGATTATGAAAGGTACAAAAATTTACCACTTTTTAAAATTTCAATGAAAACATCTTTAAGAAAACATCAAAAAGATAATTAAATTAGTTAATTTGAATAAAGTTTTTTTTTACATAGCTAAACTGAATATTTTTGCATGCAATATTTTTGTAAATGTGGTAAAAAAAAGTAATTTATGAAAAGAAATTTGAAAACATTTACAAAATAATTTTTTCAATTTTGTAAGAACAATCAAATTTCAATTTCTAGCAACAAGTAGCATATTTCCAAATACAGTATTCTTTTTTTATTTTTAGGCAGATTTGTTCTCTCTAGAGCGACAGCAATGTTGATTTATGATGACATATTATATTTTTTATTAATCACTGATGTTAAAAACTTGAAAACATAACTTAAAAAGCTTTGTAATATGCCTATTAATAAAATAATGGATACAATTAGTTAATCGTTGTACAATTTATAATTAAGAATGTGTGCATTAAGTTTCAATTTTTATGATATAGAAACTATTAAAATTATTTTTGTACATGTACCTGTTAATACTTAAATTAAGAATCTTCATTTCACAGAGATTAAACATGAATGAATAATCAAAAAATCATTTAAGATATTCAAAAATTAATTTAATACAAAAAACATGACAATAGTCACATATTACAGGGAAATAAAATATATCGATTATAATTTTACACAAATTTAAAAATTTTAATAGTGTAACTTACTTTAAAAGTGATAAAACTTTGTATAATATTTTCTATATTTAAAAGTAATAGTAAACTTAGAGGAGTAAAAATAACAAAAAATGTTTTAATTGCAACACAGAACATTACATAATACACACATTTTTATAAGACAAAGATTTAAATTAAAATTTATTACTACACATAGAACAAAGTCCTTCACAATAAATTTTAGAATGCAACTGAATGTTTAGCTCAATTATGTAACTTTTACAAAACTGTTTATTTTAATAATGCTATTTATGAATATCAATTTTAAAATTTCTTTCAACATTTATCATCATTTAAAAGAATATTAGTATTAACTACATAAATATATTTTCATGATTCTTTAAAGTGGTGGTTTCTTGGTAATCCCATCATTCTTTTCTCTCTCATTATTCAGAATTTTAAATTTAACTAAAAAAAATTATATGCCAATCATCACCATTTAGGAATAATAACTTATCAATAAATTAGCTACTATAAAAGCATGAGTTAGATTAAGCAAATTGAAATATAAATTTAAAGTAAGCATATTTTCATAATTGAAACAATAAAATGAAAACAAAATATAGAATGTTTAAATACAATTTGATATATGAAATTCAATTACATTTGATGAGGTAAAAATTGCAAGTTAATAGAATAACATTAAAATATAACAGAAAAAAAAAATTTAAATTCCAGATATACTCAACTGAATAGAATGATTTCAAACAATGCATCGTAATTTATTAGCAAAATATCTTTGTTTATATTTTACATGAAGATAATAGCCAAAAAAATTTTTTTAATCTAATTTATTAAAAAGTACATATGGAAGAAATAATACACATTTTGACAAATGACATACGAGATATTTGACAATTGACATATGTACAAATATAATGGAGTCTGTTATAACTTTTTGCAACATTTTTGTCATAAACAGCAATTTGGGATTACAGGCTATTTATTTTAAAGAAAATTTTTTGAAATATACTAATTATAATGATGTGGATTACTTTGAAAAGAATGAAGTAATATTACAACAGTTATAATAGAAATATCAAAATCAGACATGAATATGAATTTTTTATTACTGAAATAAAACAAATTATTTATAAGTAGGTTTATATCTATAAATTTAGTTTCAATAAACTAACAATAATGTTCATGGAAAAGATGAGACTTCAAATGTGCTGTCAAATTTTCTTTAGAATAAAAACTTTTTTGACACATTTCACAAACAAATGGACGTTCTTTAGTGTGTACTCTTCTATGTTTATCCATATGGCTTTTATAGTAAGTTATGTAGGGGCAAAATGTACATGAATGAACCTTTCGTCGTGATTTATAATAAGTTTCACAATTTGGACCTAAATAAACCAATATAAATTAGTACACAATTGCAGACATAAATATACATAAAAATAACAATTAGAATACAAATTAATAAAAAGCAAATGGAACAAATAGCAAAATAAAATTGATAAGCATATACTATATTAAGGATATTTTAAAAATAAAATGAATATATCATTATTTATACTCTTTTCTCAGTTTTAAGGTATCACAAAATAACACGATGATAAAAAGAATTGCATAAAAATACAATAAATTATGTCCAGTACAGATGCATAGTAATTGCTTTTTAAGTCATTTACTTCTCATTTATGACATATATTTATAAATTATGAATAAAAAATATCTAACAAATATCAATTTATCATTATCAGGGAAAATATTCTTCATTACATGCTATTAAGCATATTGTTCAAAGTTACATTTTCTAGCATTGAAACACTATAAAATAAGTCCTTGGTTTTACTACAATACATTATTTTCACAGTATTACAGAAATGAAAATGTAAAAGCCAGCTAATAACATTACAGAATTATTACAGTGAAATAACAGATATATGACTAAATTAAAATTGGAAGTTGAATGTCCCAAAATACATTTTTTTGGAAAAGAATTAAAAATACCCAAATAAGAAGTAACTTTATGCTTGAAAGACAATCTAGAGCAACCCCATACATTTCTCAAGCAATGGAATCAATTGTGACTTTTAGTCACAATTATAAACCAAAATAACATTAACTTATAGAAACAAACTGAAGCCACAATGCTTTTTATAAATATAAAATAATTAAGAGCCCGCTATTTTCTGTATACTTGGTATTACGAATTACAAATTTCCCAGCAATATTTATTTAACCAGTTAAGAATAAACTCAAGTAATGCATAATGTTCATCAATTATTTGCTTGATAAAGTTACAGTAAAACAATTAACAAAAGAATATTAAAGTTATAAAAATAACCAATGAATTGCTGCAAAATATACTGTAAAGTAAATAATGAACAAATAATAACGGTACAGAAAACACATCTTTAATAAGATCTTTATCGTCCAGTGGTAGGGTAGCACTTCTCAAAATTAAAAGTTGAATCCCAGCTTCTGTTGAACAATCAAAGACAGACATTGCACTTGTGCTTCCTACAAGAATTAGATTAATGGACTTTTTTTGAGTTTTCTGGGTTCTTGTCCCAATGTGATACATAAATACAATCCACTATACATGGAAAGTTTCCTTCAGAAAGCAGTATGATAGATGTTTAAATATAAGATTTAAGCTTACACCAATTAGGATGTCTGTTATGCAGTATTAAAATTCAACGTTGATGAGATTTTGAGACCTTCAAAATTCTGAGCAAAACTTTTTATACTAGCTCAACATTTTTATCAAAAATTATATACAAGTTCATTGTCAAATTTTAATTTTTTCTATTTTCTTGCTTTTGAAAATTTTTTAAGAAAACAGATGAAAGGCCTTATTTTACTTCAAATGAGGTCTTCAAGAGCGATAAAAAACAAATGTAAATCACACTAAAGATCTCATCAAATGATATTTTATTCCACAATATATAAAGTTGGACTGAATCATTGATCATATCATCCTGAAACATAAACATGACCATTAACAAAGATTAGTAAGTAGTTAAATGGAACATAATTATCTATAATAATGAAAGCAAATTTAGTTTAAAATCTAATCAGTCCTTCATTTGGTGAAGATTCCCTAGTCTTGCTTTTTATAACATGAGGAAAATGAATATTTACTTGAAGTGCTGTTTTCTTTGATTCAGTCATCTGTGATAACGAGTCAAGAGAAATTATGCTACATGAAATTTTGATAGAAAAGCATTGAACGCTCTCTAACTATGAATGTAGCACAGTTCAAAGCAACAATCCTTTTCCAAAAAAAGTAATGCTCAATTCAATATCAGTGAGACTGCTAGAATTGTTTGAGACATGCTGAGATGGTACCCATTTTGCCTCAACTGAGTAGTAGAGTTAGGTAATACATAGTTGGATATTATGCATATTTAAATAATATAAAAACACAATTGAATCTTTTGTGGTTCAATAAACTTTTGATTCCAATAATCACATTACAATACCATTACAGCATATATTGCGTATTCAATTTGCATTAAAAAGTTTATAAATCATATTTTTGTTTCAGATTTTTTTTAATATTTTAACATGATATATTATTTTACAATGTACTATAATTTTTATTTTAACAAGCATGTTTTTAATGAATAATTTTTAAAAAATATTTAAAAATATATTGATGATCATACACATTATAAATATTGAATTCAGAATTTTTCAGATAGAATATTAGAAGTTATATGTCAGAGACAGTTAAAATAAATTATCAAATATTTTGTTGAAAAATTACTACCATTACTAAAAACACATATTTTTCTCTTATTAAAATTGTATTCCATTATTACCGTAATTAAATACACATATTTTTAAAAATATACTTTTAAAAATAATCAAGAATCTTTTTAATTTAAAAACATCCTGATTCCTAATGAAGCAAAGTACATTAAATAAACATTTATATATCAAGTAAAGCATTTTTTATAGAAATATCCAGTAAACTTCATGTATTAAAAACTAATATACTTTTAATAATTTTAGATAAATTTTGGCATATATTAAGCAATTGTTTCAAATGATACTTATATGATAAATATTCTCCTTCAATATAAGAAAAATGCATCATAGCCATTAAAATTATAAAATTATTACCAAGAAGGAATGTAAATAAAAGAATTATATTTATAGGACATACATTACAATAAAAAAATAAGTTGTGGACATGCCATAAATTACTTGTTGAATATAGCATTTTCTAATATCACATTTCAATAAAATTAATAGGAATTTCTAAGCACTGAAGATGAAACAGATCCATAGGTTTAACATTTTAGAAATATCACAACTGCTGTCCTAAAAGAAGAGTTAGAGATTGCATGCAATATGCATTCTTCACAAAAAATCTTAAAGTCTTTCCATTTGTAAATATTATAGACATTCCGACTGCTATCTACAGCACAAAACTGATTATTTGCTTATCACAATAAAATCTGTTATACCAACTTTAAATCTATAAGGTGCCACCTTGTAAATGAAGAAATTTTAATATACAAAAGTGTACAAGAGACATATTTTTATCATTATTTATTATATAAAAAAGAATAAGAGAAATTTAGAAATTATGAATGGCTGAATTTAACAAAAGCAGTGTCTAATATTTTAACAATTTCATAACTAAATAATACCTTACAATCGCGACTTCGATAATAATTACTTAACAACTCTCCAAAAATGTGTAGTGTTGTCAGGGAAAGAATGAACCAGATTTCATTGTTAGTGTGCACAATCTAATTAAATATTCCATTGTTTTTCCCCATATTCTTATTTTACATTCCGTAAAAAGTGCTTTTCACTTAATGAGGTGTGGTAAAACTGATATTCATGGACCAATATTTAACTTACAAGTTAAAAACTTACCTGAAATAAAGGGAAGAAAAAAGTAAATTTTCAAAAGAAAGTTAAGATGAAAAAAATTAAATATATGATAAAAAATTAAAAAAAATTATCAAAACTTATCTTTTTGCAAATTTGTACCTTACTCTATGAAATATATCCTGAAGCAGTATTTTAATGTTATAAAGTATTCAAAAACAAAAATTAGATTTAGAAAAGTTAGAATATTTTTAAAAATTAGAATGATTTAGAAGCATAAAGGTTGCAGGTACCAAAGTAAACATAAAGAAGGGATACTAAATAGTTTTTAAAAATAAATTCAGTCTTACTTTTAAATTAAAAAAATATTGTAAAAATCAACTTTAATGATTTTTATTTTAATCACATAAATAAATTTATAGTCAACATTAAAAAAGAATGACACATTTTTTGTTAATTTGTATTAAATACAACAGTATTTTAAAATAGTAATTGACATTTTACTTGATTTTGTCTAATTTGAAAGTAAAATTATTGTAATATACTTATCAAGAATTTATTGTATAAAAGCATTTATTTACATTAAAAATTGTCTAATTTTAAAGACATTAAATTTAATTACAATTTTCACCAATAGTTTTATAAGTTCAATGTTTATGAATTGTATGTACTGTTTTACTGTAAACTGTAATACTGTTTTGATGAAAAATGTAAAACATTTCCACACTTTAAGTCTATGTGTTCCAAAATGATTTTCTAAATGAATTTTTAAGTTTCTTCGATTAAAACTTTTCCTACAAACAAGACAAGTATACATAAGTTCATCAGTATGAAATTCCATCTGTTCTTACAGAAGTTAACATTATTTTTACTAGAAGCTAAACATTAGTCAAATGTATGAAGTGTTTTTTCTTTGTTCGTCTGATGGATTAATGTTTGGAATGAATCTTGCAAATTAATACCTAAAACAGAAATTTTAAGAACAATCAATATTATACTAGAAATTAATTACATAAAAAGCATTTTTTTTTGTAGAGCTATTTATTGTATCATTTAAATTACAACATTTCATAATTACTGCAAAATATTATTTTACTTCAATGAAAATGTTTTTAAAGAATATCATTTCAACATATTATATAAGTGAAAAGAAAACATAGATGAAAACATTAAATCGTTATAGATGAAACAAACATAATTTAAAAATTAGTTTATTTTAGTATTATTAGTATTATAAAAATGCATAAATACATGTATTGAAAAGCATTGAAATTACATGTAAAAATTAAAAAATTTTCAATCATACATCTTTTAAATGATTTTCATAAACATGATTATAGCAATAGATGATAAAAAAAATACATTTAAATAAGTTATTTTAATATATTATTTTTGGAATTCTCAAAAGCACATTAAGAATAGACTTAATTTTAAAAGAATTATTGTGCAACAATTTTTATGATAAAGTAACTCATTACTGAAAAGATTACAAAGCTGATTTTTTAAAATTCACTTTTGTTTATCATGTAAATGAAATGGATTTTAAAGTTACTCAAATTAAAATAAATTTTAATATAAAAGTATTCCTATAAACATCATAAGTAAAAATAATTTATCTAATAGTAAACATACATATTTAAAAAAATACACATTGTAATTTATTTTTAAGTGTTGTCATTGTGTTTTTGTATTCGGCATAAATATTTTTGCTGTAGCAAAAAATAAAATGATACAACTAAATGTCTTATAAAGTTTAGATTTCCAGAAAATAAATTTGATTTAATTACATTTTATTAAATAGCGTTTATTCAATCTTTTTTAACATTACAAATATAAAGTATATTTTAATTTTAACATTTTTAACATTATAAATATAAATTTCATAATGCATAAATAAAATCAAGATTAAAGATTAATATTAAGAAACATAGTAATGAAAAATATCTAATGGGCATTTAAAAAAATTCTACACACCATTTTATCAAAAAATATATTGATACAATACATAGGAAAGAAAATGACTGAAAAATAGAAAATAAAAATAAAACAATGAGTTTCATGAAAATAAAGCATTAAGCAATCAAATATTGATTGTCAAAATTAAAAAAAATCAAATTTGAAAGAGGAATTCAATACAAATATAATAACTTAATAATAGGTGTATAAAACTAAACTTGGATATAGGAATTTAAAGTGAGATTTATGAAGAATGCTAAAACTGTGATTAAACCAAGAAATTTATGAAATGATAACATCTTAAATACATGCTTAAATAAAATGTTCAAAATATAGTTCAGTTGCAAACATGGAGCAACGCACTTTAAGACAACAAATAAAAAGTTCTGAATTCTATAGGATGTGGCTTGCTGATTTTTAATTTAAAATACACTATTGATTTTATTTTCTCAATTTATTCTTATTAAGTTTCAATATTCTAAAGGAAAACAAAATTTTATGTCAGCAATTCAATATAACAAAAGAAGAAGAATCAAATTAATAAAATATATCCATTATATTAATATTCAAGAAATGTAAATATTTATATATCTGCATCATTAAAAGGGATAAAAATAATATCTAATACGAATACCATGAAAAATTAATAAAGTAGTTCATTTTCAAAACAAATAGTTTACATGTTATTTAAAAAAATAGCATGTATTATACAAAAGTAGGTGCATAAGTCACACATTGTGAATTTCATAATGCATAAATTATAAGCAAAACATACAAAGGATCATATTCAACTAGCTTTTTTCTCTAAAAATGGTTTATTCAGAACTGCCATCTTTTGAAATTTTGATTATTTGATAGTCAATTAAGGTAAAATTTAAAACTTATTTTGAAATCAAAATTCTAACACAAACATTTATCTCAAATGAAGCCTTAAAGTAAACATAAAATCAATAAACAAAAAGAAATTTACAAGAAAGAATAATATAAAGCTTATTTATAATTTTTTTAACTTTAAAATTTTTTATTCCTTCATGAAACATTTAACAAAACATTAAAGTAGCTTCTTACATAAATCAAATTTGATATAATTCACAAAAGGAATAAAAGAATATTAAAAAAATAAACTTTACTATTGAGATTAATTAGAATTGGAAAACATCAATTCCTTTAATAATTTAAATAGTTTTCAATTTTGTAGCAGTTAGTAAATTAGCAGCAATTTTGTAGTCAATTGTTTTGAAGAAAACAAGTTGACTCAAATTATTTTCAAGACAGAAACATAAAATATAGCAAGAAAATATACTCATTTTGTATTTATTAGTTTAATTAAAAAAAAATTTCAAAAGAGTTTTATGAAAACAATAACAATTATTCCAAATACGTGAATGACTATGCCTCTAATAAAATTTAAACAAAACAATAATTGGAATGATAACTGCTGCTTAAAATTATAAATTTTGACTCTTTCTTATATTTTGGAATTTTTTTAAATATAAAATCAAGATATTAAACTTAACTTTTCATATCTTTTTAAATAAAAATAAAAATTTACGGTTTAAAATGAATCAGTTTCAGACAAATAAGCTTATAAAACTGCTAATTTTTCAGAATTTCACAGCATTTTTCAATTATATTTGTAAATAATAAAAATATATTGAAAAAATTAATGTTTTTATTTTATTTAAGTTAGAATTATGTTGAATGATTATTTAAAAAGATTTCAATGAATTTACAGCTATAACAGATTTCTTTCTTTAAATAACAAATATTCCTTACATTACTGAATTATACATTGTATAAAATAATAGGTAATTTTAGAGTTTTGAAACATTTTTATTAGATTTCTATCTTGCTATTAGAAAATGCTAACTTCACATCACTTAAGATTTCCCTTTTAATTCATTATTAATACTGAATAATAACTGTTGTTTCTCTGAAGCACAGTGGGAAACTAAAATAAAATTTATTATTTCTTTCATTTTCTTTTCTAATTTTTGTTTTACTGTTAACAATGAATATTTCATCTGAATTTATAAAAGATCTAAATATTTGTATAATTTGATTAAAACTATGTTCCTTAAGAAATTGAGCAATGTATACAATTATCCATGAAATCATTGGAAAACAAATCCCACAAGTATTGTGGAATAATTATTAGCTTTTTAATGTTGCATAAAGGATACAACCATGTTACATATTAAGACTTCACAATTGCTTAAATATTTTACATGCTTTTTATGATGTATGGTTCTGTTGCTTTTTCTATGAGTTTGGTCATTCTTTATTAATTCAAACATTCAATAGTTTCCCTATATTCAATAGTTTGAAATGAATCCATTGCTATAAATGGAACTCACTTGTGGATCTTAGCCCAATTTTATTTGTGGATTTCCATGAACTGTCTCATTTCAAATAAGTTAATAATGGCATCCTCATTTTTTGGAAAATTTTCATTTGTCTCACAATAAAGCTTAAAAAAATTGTATATGAATGGATTGCAAACTATGAGTTCATGATAGTGTACCGAGCTTCACGGGTTCGTGTTGATTGAGAGTTGAATAAAGCAACCACTTAATGAACACAAGACTTTTATTCGTAAAAACTTCACTAGATAAACGAAATTCCCGCTGTAACAATCACAATTATACAGCTACAATTCGTCAGATATAACGAGAAACAGCTTCTAATCACAGGTCTCAAATACCTCAGACAGAGAACAACTAGCAGTCACAACTAATCGTCTTCACTCACTGATTGTCTTTACAAAAACTCTACTCTCTCTTCCATGTCGGGCTGCGGTATTTATACCTGATTTGGCGGAGAAATCTACCAATTTCGCCAAGGCTCTGGAAGCTTCTAGGCTATCTCGGAAAATATTGGTCCTAGAGCTTAGGTGATGGATGTTTCCAGAAGTATCGATTTCTCGCCAAGTCGCCAAGAATCTCGCCAACCGTCGGCAAGTCGCCAAGAATCTCGCCAACTGTCGCCAAGTCGCCAAATCATTAAGAAATCCGCTTTTAAAAGTACAACATGTCTAAATACCGCAATTTTTGCCCAAAATGTGAGAATTTCCGATCTGTCTGAGATATTTTAAGACAAATATAATCATTATTTATAAATTTGTAACATTGCCCCCTCTCAAGGACTGCACGTCCCGGGCAGTACAATCCCCTGATAGGAGGCCAAATTTAATATAAGAGAATTTACATGTCAAGATGATACAGAGCACATTACATACACAAGCAACTAAAAATACAAGAAAAGAGAAAAGATTAAAATTATCTATACTATTTACAAAGAGACCATGGTCTACTAATTTTTACTCTACATTACGATAAGGAGCTAATCTATCATAATGTACTACCTTTGGTTTTGAAGAAGATGATTTTCTTATACGAACCACGACGTCGTTCAGTCTTTTTAGGACTGTGTAGGGACCTTCCCAGTTGGCTTGCAGCTTTGGAGAAAGTCCTTTACGTCGAATCGGGTTCCACAACCAAACTTTGTCACCTTCTTGAAATTCACGTCCTGTCGCTCTTGTGTCATACCTTGTCTTCATTCTTTCGGTCGTCAGGTTGATTCGGTCTCGAGCGAAGTTATGGACATCTTCAAGACGTGCCTGAAGGTCTCGAAGGTATTCCTCTGGCGATGAAGATGTATCCGGTGGACGACCAAACTGAAGATCACAAGGGAGACGAAGTTCGCGACCAAAGAGCATCTGTGAAGGAGTATATCCGGTAGTCTCATGGACAGCACTGCGATATGCAAGCAGAAACAGCGGTAGCTTCAAATCCCAATCTTGCTGATTTCTGGAAACCATAAGTGAGAGATTATTCAAGATGGTTCTGTTAAATCTCTCTACCATGCCGTCCGATTGTGGGTGTAGTGGCGTGGTCTGCGTCTTGTCTATTCCGAGAATTTGACACATTCCTTTAAACACAACAGAGGTGAAATTTGTCCCTTGATCAGAATGGATTTGTAAGGGTGTGCCGAATCTGGAAACCCATTGATGCACTAGAACCTCGGCTACTGTAGTCGCCTCTTGATCGGGGATTGCAAACGCTTCAGGCCACTTAGTAAAGTAGTCCATGACAACTAGTATGTATTTGTTGCCATTTGAGGATCGTGGTAAAGGACCCAAAATGTCCAATGCTATCCTCTCAAAAGGTGCTCCTACGTTGTACCGCTGCAACCTTCCTCGGCTACGTTTCTTCGGTCCTTTACGTGCCGCACAGTCATCACAAGATTGGCACCATTTCTCTACATCTTGTCTCGTTTTGCTCCAATAGAAGCGTTCTCGAACTTTCTGTAGAGTTTTCATTACTCCGAAGTGGCCTCCAGTTGAGCTACTGTGCAATTCTTTCAAAACATCTGAAATTCTTGATTTTGGAAGAACAAGCTGCCATTTGAAATTACGTCCATCATCGGACTCCCATTTCCTGTATAAGACACCATTTCTTATATGGAGTGAGTCCCAAAGAGTCCAATATTGCTTAGTAGTAGGACTGTAGGTAGAGATATCCTGCCAACTTGGTTTCATACTGGAAGATTCTTTTAATTCTAAAATTGGGTTTATATCTGGGTCTTCTTTTTGGGCTTCTCTAAGTTCTTTATCACTCCATGGGTCTGGTTTCGATGGAGGTAAAACAGTAACTTGGCGTACCGAAGGATTTACCAGCTGATAGTTTTTCTCTACTCTAGAACAATATCGGCAGCTTTCATTACACGGTTTCCTTGATAATGCATCAGTATTTCCATGAAGAGTTTCTTTGCGTTGACGTATTTCCATTTTAGGAATTCCACCATCTTTTGTTTTCGGACAGTATCTACGTACGTGTCCGACTCCACCGCAAGTCCAACACTGAATTTTCGTGTTTCTGCCACCTTTACTCAATTCTAAGCTACGTAATTTTCGCCGCAAATCTTCAATTTGCTTTCTTAGATCATAGTTCGTATCAATAGCAGAAACGGCTCTGATTGAGTGCTGGTCTTTACGCGTGGCCTGCTGGGCAGCCTCTATCTTATGTGCGTAGACTAGGGCAGATCCAATATCTTTGACATCGGCAAGTCTAAGTGTTTTCTGTATCTCCGGATCCCGCACACTATCGATGAAGTAATGGAGGGCCAAATCTTGACGTATCTCAGCTGGGCAGTCCGAAAATGCTAGATGGGAAAGTCGTTGAATATCGGCAGCCAATTCTTGCAGACTTTCACCCGCTTTTTGATAGCGGGACTTTAACTGTAGTCTGCTATATTCTTTAGTGCACTTATCTCCAAACCGCAGCTCAAGCGCACTCGATAGGGCTTGGAAATCGTGCCTCTGCTCCTCCGGAAGCGTCTCGAGGATGTCAGCCGCGTCTCCTCTTAAAGAAGCCGCCAGGTGAAAAGCTTGGGCTCGGGGATTCCATCCATTAGCTTCCGCTACCATCATAAACTGGGTCTTGTATACTTGCCAGGATGATTTCCCATCAAATGTTGAAAGTTTAATATTGGCTAGGGAAGGCACAAATGCCACGTTGGGTTCCTCATGTTTGTTTGACATTTGCTTCTCCAAGCTTTCAATCTTCTTATTCATATTGTCTAATGCTTCTTTAACTTTCTTCTCTGTCTTCAAAACTTTAGTTTCAACTGAAGTTACCTTATCTTCCATTGCATTCATCTTCTCCTGAATGATGTTGGAGAATTCTTCTTTAACACTTACAATGTCCTTCTTAAGTTCCTTTTTAAGCTCCTCCTGTCCAGATTTTATCTCTTTCATCACCTCGGTTTTAATCTCTTCTTGTCCAGCTTTCATCTCCTCCTGTCCAGATTTTATCTCTTTCATCATCTCGGTTTTAATCTCTTCTTGTCCAGCTTTCATCTCTTCTTGTCTAGCTTTCATCTCTTCTTGTCCAGCTTTCATCTCTTCTTGTCCAGCTTTCATCTCAGCCATCTGCTCCGCTAATTTTTCGAGAAGACTTTTCATTAAATCCATATCCATTTTTCTTGTGACACGCTGCATCAACTCTTCAATCCCGATTCTGACACCAGTTGTACCGAGCTTCACGGGTTCGTGTTGATTGAGAGTTGAATAAAGCAACCACTTAATGAACACAAGACTTTTATTCGTAAAAACTTCACTAGATAAACGAAATTCCCGCTGTAACAATCACAATTATACAGCTACAATTCGTCAGATATAACAAGAAACAGCTTCTAATCACAGGTCTCAAATACCTCAGACAGAGAACAACTAGCAGTCACAACTAATCGTCTTCACTCACTGATTGTCTTCACAAAAACTCTACTCCTCTTCCATGTCGGGCTGCGGTATTTATACCTGACTTGGCGGAGAAATCTACCAATTTCGCCAAGGCTCTGGAAGCTTCTAGGCTATCTCGGAAAATATTGGTCCTAGAGCTTAGGTGATGGATGTTTCCAGAAGTATCGATTTCTCGCCAAGTCGCCAAGAATCTCGCCAACCGTCGCCAAGTCGCCAAGAATCTCGCCAACTGTCGCCAAGTCGCCAAATCATTAAGAAATCCGCTTTTAAAAGTACAACATGTCTAAATACCGCAATTTTTGCCCAAAATGTGAGAATTTCCGATCTGTCTGAGATATTTTAAGACAAATATAATCATTATTTATAAATTTGTAACAATAGTGATTAGATAGATAGCAGTGCAGGCAATCCCCAGACTGTATCTTAAGGTTAATGAGTTTGGAGTACTCGCCCATCACCAAGAGCCTCATAATTTTGAACTATTTTCAGATGATGAAGACACACCTGAGCTGGCACCCCCTCTCCACATCCACATCATCAGTAGAAAGACTTTGGATGTCACATATTAACATAGACATGTCCTTAACCCACAGAGCTCCAACAATCTATTGAGGGAGAGCATGTGGTCCCCTCTCAATTAAGCCAGTGGCAAATGATGCTGCACTTTGTTGATCTTAACGGGAAGCGGCATGATGCAACTGAGTCACTGGAGCTTAAAAGTGACTAGAGTAATATTTTTTAAACAACCAATATATTATATTGTTCTGGTAGTATTTTGAGACTGTTTGGCGATAAAAAAATGGGCTTGGCATGGCTTATATTTCTTTTGAGAGAGGTTGCCATAATTTTTAGAGTAGTACTGGCAGAGTGAGGTTCACGACAGGTTGCTAAGTTCTGGTAAGAGCGGAATGCTCTGAGTTAGATTTTTGGGTTTTGTTTTGTTATTAAATGTGTGTTTGTAAATAAATGTTTTGTCCAGCAAATATGGATAATTGATTTCTAGCCATTCTACACATCACAGTTCTTAAGCCAATCTTAAAGATCATATGAGAATTTAAAAAATAATTATGCATATTGATTCCAAAAGTAGCAGAAAGTCAAACTTTGTATGACTAGACACAGCATATATACCACAGAAAATAGATTAACTTTTCACTACAAAGATCAGATATGTTATTAGAGAAAACAAATATTTTTTCCTTTAAAAAGGAAAATTTTAATAAATACATATGGTATTTTAAATTAGTATATAACAACTAAAAAAAAACATTTTTTTATAAATTAAAAATATAATAACACTAACTTTTACTACACATATTATTAAAAGGAATTTGTAAATGTAAGCTACAAAAAAGTAAGAAATACTAAAATACAAAAGGCTGATTATATTTTAAGCAATAGAGGCAATTGTGGCCTGATTGGCAGAAGCATCATCATCCTTACAGAGGGGATAAATAGTGGATTCTATATCTGATCCACATGAAAAACCATTGTGTACACTAATGGTGATTAGAGCATATAATATAAATCATAGTCATAATAACCTCTAAATCTTTGGACAGAGTAGGCTAAATCTGGGGGTCTTTTGATTTGTTCCCATTTAAAACTAAAGAGCTTTAAAAATTGAAGTAAATTTTTTACCTTAGGGTGCTCCCATCCTATGATAAACAGAAACTGTACCACTCTTTTCTTCTCATCATGAAATAATGGAACTGGTCTAGCCTATAATAATCAAAGGAATTAACAAGATCAATGCTGAAAGTAGCACAAATTATCTCAATCATAATTATAATTTATTATACCCTGTAACTTATAAAATTCTAAAGGTATCAATTGACATTCATTTCTCAGCTGACAGTCTTAGTTTGTATGCTTCTTAGAAATATGCATAAATGTTTTGCTTAGACAATTTTTTTTTTGCAAAAATACTTAAATCTGTTTTTTTGAATGAATTTCTATTTCTGAATTTTAAGTAAAACTTTTTGGGCACATAGAAAAAACCTAAATGTTCACCAGTGAATATTAAAGTGCTTTATACAATTGCTCATGGTTGAAGTATAGCTACCACAATACCTAATGCTGTGAGAATTCAATTTCTGTCTTGCACATTAACCATATTTTAAGGAAATACTTTCAAATTTTTTCTAAAAAATTCAGCACAAATGAAATAAAAATTATGCACTTTTTATATCAAGCAATTTTATTTTTATTAAGAAAACTGTAAATAAGTGGAAGATACTTCAATGTGTACAAAAATGTTTGAATAGCATAAAGATAATTGTTTTACTATCAGATCACTGAAAATCGTGTTCTCCATATAATATAAAATGTGGTAACCATCAATTAAAATTTTTTTAATTGGCATCATTTAAAAATTTTGAGGGACTATTTTTTAATTTTAACATTTTATATACTTGCAAATTCATTTGTGCTGAATTTCCTATACAAAAATTATAGAACATTGATAAAAGCTTATGTCAAATAACATAGTTGTACCAAAATAAATCATGAATATTTTGATTGGGAAGGAAAAATAAAACTTATAGCTTTCTCCAATTTCAGGATAGTCAATATTTTCTACATTTAGAAGGAAAAAATGAAAAGACAATTTATTTAAGTAAAAATAATAATTTGCCTAAGTATAATATTGAATGCAAAATGTTTAAAAATTATTCTCAAATGGCCTTCAGATAAAATTGAAATCTATTAAAGTAGTTAAGTATCAAAATAATAACAGTATTTTGGCAAAAATGATGAAGAAAAATTAATTTTATGATCGATTTTTATCAAGATAAAAAATACAATTTACTTAATTTAAAAACAATTACTTGAAAATTACATAAATATAATGGATCATTATTTTTACCATCAAAGAATTTTTTAAGTAAAATGTTTCACCTTGAGAAAGAACAATTTCATATTCTTGAGCTTTTAAAATATTCAATCTCAAGGTATCAATAAAATACCAATACAAGCTATAATTGACTAGAAAACAGTGAATTAAATTAAAAAAGAAGAATTGGAAATGGGAAGAATGACAGTATTCTAGACTAGATATAATAGTTCTAACTGCTCAATTAATTTTTATCAGTACTCACATTTTTTATAGTAAAAAATACACAAAAATATTAAAAAGAAAAAAAGCAGATTATTAATATTCCAAAAAATTTTTATTTCCCATTTTATTATTTTTATGGTTATTAAAAGGCTATAAAATAATTTTTCCATATTTGCTAATATATCATTAATTTTAGAGTCAATATAAGATTTTTTAAAACTACCTGAAAGAGTTTTGTAATGCAATATGACCAATTTGTTAGAGAAAACAATAAAATAAATAATCAAAGTAAAAAAAAGATCCCCCCCCCACATTCATTCAAATAAACAATGAAAATTACAATCTTGCAGAACATATTTAATGATTAAATACTAAATCATAAAAAAGGTATATAAATAGAAAAATATTTATTTTAAGAAACTATATAAGTAAAATAGGAATACTTTGTATGCTGAGAAAAAGAGTGACAGCAATTATGATTTCATGTGATTTTAAATCACAAACATTTTATATACTAGTTAAAATACATTTCTGAACTTATATGTACATGGAATTTTCTTTTGAGTTTGATGTAGAATGAGGAAGTCTTTGGTTTGGTAAAAAAAATTGGTAATACATATTGGTGACAAAATTCAATTTCTAGTAATCCTATCTTTGTATAGCTTTTGTGTAGCAGGCATCTTGTTAATCACATTTTGGCACCTATCTTGGCATCAAAAAAATCGCCAAAGAATTAAGGGGTATTCGATTGTAAACTTTTACCTTTCTTTTAAATATATAAAAATATATTCATAAATTTATAGATCAGAAGCATATAAATAATTATTTGAATGATTGTTTTAATAAGCATTTTATGAATATATTAACAAAATTGAGAATGAAATAAAGGACAAATGGAATTTTTTATTATAAGTTAATATAAAAATAAAGCATTGCAAAGGGGAAAATAAAAATTTTATACATAAATTTTAAAGAACTATGATCCTCACATTTTAGTAAACTTAAATTAATAATCATATAATTAAGATTATCTTTTTATCATAGAGAACGACATTTCTATCATTTATTAAAAAGTTTTTATTATTTTAAAAAAGTTGTTTTTATCAAAAGGTAATATTATTTTATAAACTTAAAACATTTATACTAAAATTGATTTTAAAAATTAAAATTTTTTCCTTTATTATTTTATTGTATGCATAAATTTAATAGAAACTTTTTCAAAAAAATTAAAGTTATTTTGTATTTTTATCAAACTATCTTCAAAATATATCACCAAAATTTAATTATTTATTCATCCCTTATGAATTACTGTATTTTTATGTATATAATTTGCAGTGGTCTATTATTCACAAGACCTTTTATCTGAGCAAGAGGAAAAAAAGTGTTGCATGATGCAGTGATATATTATCTGTGGCAATTATTTGGGGGAATAGTCGAAAATATATTCTGCTGATAATGTGGGAGTCACATAAAATAAAAGGAAATACACATTGTGATTAAAAATATAATAAATTGCACAGAAAAAAACATTTATCATGAAAAAGGTTTGTTCGAATTCACCTCATTGCAAAGTGTGATCAATGGAGATGAAAGTATGAGATTGATCAAGATAATTCTGAAAAAGCTCTAGAGAAACTTGTTGACTTTTTACTTTTTAATAACTTTTAAAATGAAGTTAGACATATTTTTTAAAAATAAAATTTATTTCATTAATAATAAAATAAAAGAAATGGATTATTTTTGAATTGCACATTGGATACATTTTTCTTTTGCACTGTGCATGTTTTGTTTTAATCCTACTTTAATATGTTTGTCTCCATTTTCTATAGTTGCTATCTCTATTACTTTTAGTTTAAAATTTGCTGTGTAACACAAAAGTTTTTGCTTCCACATGATGATTTAAGAATTGGAATATTTTCAGAATGAAATACCTCTGGTCAAGACAAAATTCAAAATGATGATAGAAACTGTTTTCACAACTATATATCTTATCTTAACGACAAAAATTTTTGAATGCAATTGGACAAAATTAATTATAGATGAAATAAGTTAGTCGAGTTGTTGCACCATCTGTTATTTATTTTATAAACCATAAACCGCATTTTCCCCCTAATTTTATTGTAAGTTTTTTAGATAAAGAATGTTTTTTTTATCAGATTATCTGCAGCAGTGTATAATATGCACAACGAAATTTGAAACTTTTTAAACACATAATCTGCAGATTATATACAGGAAAATACGATAATAAGAATGATAGATATATAAAAATAGTATTAATGTCAAACAATCACCAATTAAAGATAACATCAATTTGAGATAATTTTTATCAAATTCACAATAAATTAAAAAATATCATTATATTTATAATAAAATAACTTTCTAAATGCAAAAGCTATATCAATGTTATAAAAACTTCATACGATATCCTTCAAATTTTAAACACAAGAAGTAATATGAACTTGTCTAAGCTTTTTAAGGGGATTTTTACAAGGTAATAGAGCCATTTTTTTGTCTTATCCCAACATCAACTACAAGTGGTTAGCAAAATAATGGAAACACGTTAGATTTATAAAGAATTCTTTCTTAGTAAGAATATTGTAGGACAGCCTTTGAAATGTAATACAGCTTGGATTTGCTAAGGAATTGATTAATAGAAGTGCTGAATAGTGTTAAGAGGAATTTTACCATTCTTCATGGAGGTATTGTGAAAGTTCTGGAAGAGATACTAGAGGAGGGTATTGACTCTACATTGAATGCTTTAAAACAGATTATAACAATTCAATTACATTCAGGTCAGATGATTGTGGAGGTAGCTACTTAAGTTCATCCTTGTGTAAATCAAACCAGGATTAGATAAATCTCGCTGCATAAATAGGTGCATATATATTATCATTCTGGAAAATTCCATCTTCAGCAGAAAACAAAGTATGCATCACAGGATAGCCCTTGTCAGCTATAATGCCTTTGGATTTCTCCTCGGTAATCCTTTTAGGGTTACAACAGGATGGCTTATGTCATGACACATATTCATGTGTGTGTGTGTGAAAGATAGTTGGAAGAAGACAACCACAAATGTATGCACCCATCTTGTTGTAGGAAAAAGTGTGAAAGATAATTTAGTAGACCATATTACTTTCTTTCAGTTATCAATCAACCAGGTATTATGAGTGTGACACCAATGTAGATGGGATTCAGCATTAATATTTGTAATTTGGTTTGGGAATTGATGCTCTGGCAAAAATGTTCTGTTTATAGACGTGTTTTCTAACTGTAATCACTGACACTGGAGAATACAAATGCTGATTAAGCTTGATTGTCACTTTTATTACAAATGTTTGCTCTTTTTAGACAAGATTCCACTTTAATATCTATCTATCTCATCCACTGAGATTCTCTTACCCTCCATTATTTTGCTTTTCTGAACTTACTTTGCATGCTGTCACAGTTTTAATCACCATACCTCTAGAAACATAAAAGTTGGGATGTTTCAATCACACTTACTCTAGCAAGAAAGGAGTCCTACAATTTGGGCTCAGAAAATCTGGAACATCTGACATTTTACGCTTCAGAAAATTTTTTCTCTATGTTATTTTATATAATACGTTATCTAACTTATTACTATGTGTTTATATATTTGTGGTATATGTAAATTTGTTCTAATAAAGCAAAAGTTATAAAAGTTTTAGAATGTAAAATTGTAATGTATGAACATTAGTTGATTAATTAAAAGTAGAATATTTTAGAAAATGATATTGATACAGTTATTACTGGATTATTGAATACTGTTTTGTTAAACTACAATCAACATTCTTTTAAAAATATACATTTCTCTACAATTAATTAAAATCAGAATATCATAAAAAATTGATGCTGTTCATATAACTACTTTCAATTTATTGCTTGGGTGTTCATCACTGACTGGTGGTGACATTTTTAAAGGTGAGCATTACTGTCTGGATAATTAAAAATCGAGTTATTATCAAATTTAATGTTGATAACATTATTAATATAGCTTTATTGCTCGGGTGTTTACCACTGCCCCACTGGTGCTGTGGTAGCCTAGTTGTTTAGAATGTTGTACTCATTATCAAAAGGTAGTGAGTTTGAATCCTGGATTAACTAAAAATCCGTTGTGATCACACAAAGTAGCAAGGGTATGTTAAACATGTCATGGTCGCAATTTTCTCCAAGTGAAATACTTCTAGGGGCGTCAGGCGAATTATTGGGGGTCTTCTGCTTAGTTCTTGTTTCAAAATTCTGAAGACTGATTCTATCTAACTGGTAGAGCCCAATTCAGGACTAAGTACAGGAAACCCTGCTGGTATAGCAACAAACATTTTTGCCTTGTTGCCACAATGGTCTGATTGGTTATGCTACTATTTTCTTACTGGAAAGTAGTGAGTTTGAATCCCGATTTAATGGAATATCTGTCTTGTTCACTAAATGCATCTGGGAGCATGTTAAAAAATTGTGCTACCAATATTCTCCAAATGAATTGGTACTTCTGAGGACGGTAAATCAATTATTGGGTGTCTTCAATTTGGTTCCTGTATCTAAATTATGAAGATTCCTACCTGGCTACTTTCACTTCATTGCTAAAGCACAATTCAGGGCTAGGTATAGAGAACTATACTGATGAACAATCCCAAACATAACGATGGATTCTCTACAAGATGTGCCCCATTAATTAAAAATTAATGTCATTCACATTATTGGTTTAAACTTATTCCTCAGTTTCTAATCATTACTTAATAGCACTATATAACATGTATTTTTAACGATGTATCAACTTTTTCAATTTATTAAAATAGTTAAAAAATGATCAAGTATAAATATTTCAGTAGTAAAGGTTTTTAAGTGATCTTTTATTTCTTTTTTGATGTAAATTATTATAAAATATGTGAAATTCTATAATTTAATAATAAAACTTTATTATGATAAATAAAGGGAAACAATAAAAGACAAGATCATGATATTTAAACTTGGAGATGGTAAGCAAAAATGTAATTATTTGAGAAATTTATACAATGATTGGCACATAAATTGGAAATCACATCGAGCTGGCACCTAATCAAATTACTTCACCCATTTTTTACTCCTAATATAGATATAAGTAATTGTAAACAAAAAAGTTTTCAAGGCAGATTAGGAGGTTTTATTTGTTGCTCAACAGTAATTTTTTGCACACTTGGATTAATTACTTACAGTTTAATGTAAGATAAAAAGAAATATTCATTTCAGCCAATATATTAATATATATAAGAAGAAAAAAAAGTAGCAACAATGAACATTTATAAAGCAAATATCTTTATTATCTTTTTACAATTAAATAAATGATAAATATTTTTCTAATACCAGCAAAGAAAGTACTTTATTTTAATAATATCTCAAAACATCAAATTTTTGTAGAAAATAAATGATATTTTTTGTTTATTTTAAACAAAAATCTAAGCATTAAATTTGATGTTTAGAGTTACTTTCAAAAGGAAATAAATATATTATATATAGTAAGAGTCTATATATTAATCTATATATTATATATATTACTTTTAATATCTATCTATTATATACTAAGTCTATATATTAGTAAGAATTAACCATGCAGCTTTCTAAAATATTTTATCAGTATACATAAAAATTTAATATTATTTATTAGTCATAATTTAGAATAACAGAAATCTATTTCATTAGGCCACTTATAATTTAGAGGAGCAGAATTTTAAATAATAGATAAATAGTTAGCAATGGAAGCAAGACCTGGACTGTACTTTAAAGTTAAAGGGTTTAGAATACTCGCCTATCACCAAGTGCCTTATAATTTTACACCACAATCAGGAGACAAGGTAAACCTGAGCTGGCATCCTTCACTTCATATCTGTGCCACAGTAGTGGAAGGTCTTTGGACATCACAGATTAATGTGGATATATTACCAGTCCACTGAATCACCCTTTCAATCACTCTTACAACAGATGTTTCACTTTGATGTTATAGAAATCAGCTGGGTCTCTAGCTCAAATAATAAAAGAATAAATTAAAATCGTTGATAAAGGTTATAAATGTTAAATTAAATAATGTTCCTCTACTAGTGTGGGATTTTGGAAAAAAGAATATTAATATCAGGAGATACAAATTTATAATTGATAAGGGATGGTCTATGGTGGAGTCCCAAATGAGTAGACTGAGAGGTATTTAAAAGAAAAATGTTGCTATCCAGTATCCAATCGAAGAATTCTGAAGATTCAGGAGAGTTTGAATAACTATCAAGCGCTGAACTTCGTATATTAAAGTCTCCAATTATTATGAAGGAAGGATGAATATTTGATAAGATGCTATGGAACAAAAAACTTGAAAATTTACTGTGTGGGACGCATACATTTACTAAAGTAAGAGATTTTTTGGATATAGTAATTTTTAAAGCTAATATTTCTGTATCGTTATCTTCTGAGCAGGATATATTTAAAACTTGCACAGGTAGAGATTTATTAACAGCAAATAGAAGTCCTCCACCACAGCCATCTTGCCTATCTAATCTAATTATTGTATTATTACAAATTTGAAATTTATCAGATTTTTTAAGAAACTT
Source organism: Latrodectus hesperus (assembly GCA_037975125.1). Lineage (NCBI taxonomy): Eukaryota > Metazoa > Arthropoda > Arachnida > Araneae > Theridiidae > Latrodectus > Latrodectus hesperus. Next base: position 12,372,345 of record JAJQOW010000014.1, on the reverse strand, counting down.
TTCTTGAATTGCTAGGATATCGGAAGATTGAAAGTATGGAAGTTTTACATACGGGCGTTTAGATAGAATGATTCTTGTATTCCAAGAAATTAAATTGAACATTAAATAAAACGAAAAACCTGAGCAGTTATTAAAAATCAAAAAAAAGTGTGCTCGTAGTAAAAGAATATTTTTTTAAAAAAAAGTTATGAATGCTTTTTATGCCTTCATCCTGGCTCAATTCTTTCTTTAATGTTAGGTTCTGCATATTTAATATTTGGTTGAGGAGATTTCATAATAGGTTGTTTGGGAGATATATAATTTGCTGATTCACAGAATTTTTTGGACTTATCTTTCTTGACTGGATAGATCTTGCGCAACTCTTTCTTTTAGGAGATCTAGAAACTGATCTAGCTGGATTCGAACATGTTCGCATACATTTTTTCATGAATGAGAACATTTGTTGGACCATTTGATCTTGTCTAGCCAGTATCGCAAGTAATTTTGCTTCAAATATAGAAGCCATCCCAGTAACTGCTTTTTTTAACAATATCAGTTATTTCATTTTGATTCGGCACGAAAGGAAGATGACTTTTGGTTACACTAGAATAACTGGTTTTTAAAGATTTATTATAACGCCTTCTCGCCTCAATAAATGGAAGGCGATTCATGCTTTAAAATGTAAGAATTTTTTTTCTTCAAGTCTCGTAGGGCAGGAAATGTCATTAGCTGCATGATTTCCCTGACAGTATATACATTTAGGTATTTCATTGGCACAGGAAGAGTCTTTATGGAATGTTCCACAGTTTTTACATAGGAAGACTTCTTGTATACATTTTTTCCTAGGGTGAGTAAATTTATACCATTTTCCGAATTGGTGAACGTTATCAGTAAAAGAAGAAATAGGAATGATGAAATAGAATAAGATAATAGTTTGAGGTAGATAATGTCCAATGACGCTCACTAAAATATTTTCGCTCAGTTCTTCAGAATTCTTTATAAATCTTTGCAAGCTTAATATCGTTAAGCTATTTTGCGCAATTTCTTCAGCAACAAGATATAAAGGTAAATCTACATTTATTTCTTTTATAAGAAATCTTGAAGAAATGTATTCAAGTTGAAAACAGGAATTAACAGGTACTCCAAGAATATTGTTTATCTTGCTTATTTCTACAGCAGTATCTGGGCAATTAGTTTCGAACAGAAGCTTACCTTGACGGGTGTGTTGAATTTGTATTATTTTCTTCTGATTCTTTACAAGTTGAATTATTTCTTGCTTTAGATTGTAAGGTTTCTTTGGAATAGATGCAGTACTATCAGTGGGAGACAGGAAAAGGAAGAACTTAGTAATACCGTTTTCCGCAGCTAACTGGATTAGTTGTGAAATAGAATCTTCGAAAGTCAATAATCTTGAAGTGTTTATTTGTGGAATGCGCAAATCGTAATCCGTGTAAATCATTTTAGTCTCTGTTTCAGTCATTATGAATCCATAATAATGAAAAAAAAGAATAAATTAAAAATTTAAATAGTAAAAATAAAAGAAACAAAAATACTCAATCTTAGTCAGTGAAACAATAAGCCAAAGTCAGACGATAATTTCAACAAGAAAAAGGAGAAAAATTGTCAAAGAAAACATAAAATAATGACAAAATAATCAGAGTTCAAAATTTACATATTTCGCAATTTAGAACAATTCGCCATTCTTCTCTCTTTAAAAACTTGTGGAAGAGACAATTTACAAAAATATAAATATAAGAAAACATGTTTACTTATTACGTATATACAACAATAAAATTTCAAATCACTACCGAATGACGTGATGAACATGTTAGTTGGAATCTTTATTTTCAAAAATACAACAAAACAAAATAGCCAAATGTGTAAATTGTAAAAAATGATTTTTCACTAAATTAGTAAGAAATATTGGAAAAAATTAACTACAAAATGGTAATAATTATTAATAAAGATAATGCACTAAATGCAATGAAACTGGGCCTTCGCGAACTTGTTCTGAAAAGCGGCGGATTATCTAATGAGAATGAATGAAGCCTGATAAAAGCTTGAAGTTTAGTGTATGAACACATCTCAGAGAGTTAACATTAAAATTCGTAGTGTGTGTTTCGTTTTGTTATAGAAATGGAAATAAATACCAAATTTCTTTTATTATGATCTATTAAAATTATAGCTAGTTTCATCAAAATGCTAATTAATATTATTTTATTCAACAAATTTTCTTATATTTTTTAACTATTAAATCAATTATTATAAACAAATAGTTATGAAAATGATTAAATAGCGAGACTAATGTCAAAATTGGAACAAGTTCAGTATCCCCATACACTGATTTCTCGCCAAATCTGGAAACCGTTGTTTACGCTCTAGTGTTGCCGATTTCAGCTTTTGTTTTTATTGTAGTGTTGCCAAATATAGTTTTTGTTTGTTTGGTTATTGGATAAAAATACCTTTGATAAATGAATATAAAAATGTTGATTGTTCTGATTTTTTCCTCTTGTGTCAGTAACTAAATTGTATTAAGTATAAGTTATTCAGTAATGATAAAGGATACTATATAGGATTATACTTTGTTCCTAATTTTACTATAAAGCAATATATATTTTAACAAATAATCTATCGAACTATTTTTCTATGTTATCATTTAAACATGAAAAATTATTGGAACTTTTGATATGCTTTTAGTAATATTTCTAAAGAAACATTTAAGATTTATTTTAATCAAAATTGTATATTTCCTTTTACTTTGCACTTCAAATTTTAAAAATCTTCATTTTTTAATATTCAGTCACTTTAATAAGAGAGAAAAACAATCTTATGTATATTTATTTTGTGGGCAAACATTTCTTGGCAGAAATGTTCAAGCATTTATATTAATTATTCACTGATCTATGCACAAAAGTAAAGTAAGGTAACTAAATACTGAAAGGTATCTTACATCAGCTATTACATCATTGATAGAGATCTAAATTCATAAAAATGCATTAAAATAATATGTAATCTTGATTACTATATATATATATGTTGAGTTAAAAAAATTTGTAAATTTTGTTGATAAATGTAATCGTACTAATTTTTAACTCTTCAGTTTATGCAAGTTATCTAACATCAACTTCCAATTCATATACTGTATTATAACATTCATGAAACTGTTACAATGAGCTAAATGAAGTTTATTCTTGGATAAAAGAAATGTGCAAATAGTGCTTATTGGTTATCATAAAACGGGTATTAAAAAAGTTTAAAATGTTACTAGTATTAAAATCATATATCCTTTGATTTATGTGCAAGAAAAAGAATTTTTTAGTTATTTATCCTACTAATGTAAATATGAATATTTTTACTCTGATAAATTAATACCATTGATAAACAAATTATAATTCATTTAGCTGTTTGTGCAATCTTGAGATAAATTTAATAGAATTGTTACATTTATGAGTATTGATGAGCTAAGCCTCAACTTATTGTATGTATTTTCTTATTGTAGGTGATTTTTTTAGCTGTGCTTCACATGTTCTGTTGTTATCTGTGAATGTTCTGAATTAAAACTATGAATATTGAAAGTTATATTTCACCTGGAAATTTTGCAATTTAATCCTCTAAATATTTATAAAACATAATACAAATGAATAAATAAAAATAAAAGTTGCTGACATTTAGACTTGATGAAGAAGCCAAAATTAAAATTTTGGGGAAAATCTAATGTTTTCTTAGATTTTATTGCTGAATATTTCATCAAAATAAATGTGAATATTTTAGCAAATCCAGATTGCTTATGTTTTGTAAATTTAATTTACATTGGTTATTAAATATTTATCATTGTAAATGAATTTTAAAATTTTTTAATTATAAATATTATAAAGTGAAATTATTCAATAAATGAAATGAATTACATAGTACTTACTTTTCCATTTAACAACCTTTTATATTGCATTTGATTTGTGTTTAATGCCCTAGTCAAAAAAAGGATTATTTCTATTACATTTGAATAAATTACTGCATGTTTTTAAACTAAATTTTAATTAAAACATTTTCAAAACACCATATGTTCAAATATAAAATTAAGTTCTATGATTTATAAAATATACATCAAATATTACATGTATCTCCTATGACATGAAATAAATGTAATTCCAACAATATAGGATATTTATACTGTCAATCAATTACATGTGTAAAATATCTTCTATATATTATTTGCGGACAGGAGTATACAGTTTCATAAATAAAGAGCATAAAATATCATATTAATCATATAAATAAAATTTTATTTAATAAAAAATTATTAAATATCAATAAAATAGTCATTAAGTTATTAATTTTAGTATTTCTTGAAATTGTTATTTAATGTTTCATACATGATTTACACCAAGTAAGTTTAAGTTTGAACGATAATTAATTTAAAATATGCTATTTTTAACAAAATGTACAGTTAAAATGATCATTCAAATTAATGAAAGTAAAGTTAAATTTTAATTCAATTTTCCACGTTACATGAAACATTAATAGATCTTCTGTATCATTTAGTATATTTAATTTTCACATAAATTATTTTCTTACATTGCAGATATATGCTATTTTTAATTAAAAATTATACATAATTTTATTTAAAAATGTTAAATTTTTTGTGCTTTTTCATTCGATAAAATGATTTTATTTAGATGTTTTTACTTATAAATAAATGTGATTGTTCACTAAAAGACTTAGTAAAATATTGATTTGTATCACCTAGAGCAAGCACAAATAAAAGAGAAGATATTGGAGTAAACTTCAGCCTTTGAAATAAATCCAGTATAATAATATTCATCATTTTCAATATATTTTTCATATAATACAAAGATATATATGAGAAATATATTGAAAATGATGAATAATGAAATTATTTTAATGGAACCAGTTTTAAATTGAATGAAAATCTCTTATAAATTTAATATTTGTTTCACAAATTTAAAATAATGTTTAGTTGTATCTCATTAATTAAATTTTTTTAATCAACTGGAATTCAACAGATTACATAATTGATGTGCATATTGCTTTTGAAGCTCAAAAAATGAAAATTAATAGAAACTATGAATTGATGTAATTAACAAGGAAAATTTTAAATTACTAATGAAATAATTGTAAATAAAATATTTATATAAAATTGCGATAAATTGAATGATGAAATTTTCAAATACTTTTAGAAGTAGATATTAAATAAAATATTTCAATTTTATATATAACTATTATGAAAAACTATAAAAAAGCTTATTTTGATTTTATTTTTTCATATATAAATCGCAATACAATCAAGAAACACTCATTGAGAGTTGTAATGAATTCTATCCAATTAGTGCAGTAGTCTGGCTAAATTGATAAAATGAGAAACATTCCTTTTTACATAATGAATTTTTCTTGTCCTAGTCATTTTTAAAATGTACAAAAAGTTGAAAAAGCAGTTATACTGTTTATTACAATTATTACAAAAGCATACTTCAATTTAATTGTATGTAAAAGAATATTGCAAATAAAAAACTTTTTCTCATAAATCGCCATATTTAATTTATAAATTATAGACTAGTTCAATACAGTAGGAATTTGGAAATTATTCATACTAATATTTAAAGCGATATTTTTGATGCTTCAGATTTATATATTTTGTTTTTCTTACAGAGATGCTGAGATCACATTCAATGAAAAACCTTGTAAATTCGCTGTGTTCATATTCACTTCCAGTAAAGACTGATATAAAAAGACACTTAAATCTTTACATGGAAAAAAATTCTTATGGATGTACAATATGCAGAAAAAATTTTACAACTAAGCAAAATCTACAAGTTCATTTTAGAACACATACTGGTGAACGTCCATTTGAATGTAATATTTGTAAGAAGAGATTTACTCAGAAACAAGTTCTAAAAAGACATTTTTTAATTCATAAGCAAATTTAGAATTCCATTTTTCAATTTTCTTTGTGTGAAATAAAAGTTATGATATATATATTTATTTTTCTATCATTATTTTTAAAACAAATTTATTTTGATTTGATAAAGAGTATTTTTAATTATTTGTTAATAGATGATAAATATTCAGCATTTATTTTAAAATTATAACAAATTGAATTTAAATTTTATCATCTGTTAAAAGTAAGAACACAGTACAGTACTTTTCTTTGTTTATTCTTAGTATTATACTAAATGTACTTAATACATACTTCATGTGTATTGCACTGAAATTGTTCTAAAATTGTAATTAATATTTTCTTTAATATGATCAGACAAATGTATTTTGATACACAATCTAATGGTTTTCTGTTAATATACTAGTACATTAGGACTATAGTTTATTATATATATGAAATACAAGGGAAATATAAATGTAAAAAATGAACACTATGGATTTTATATTTTTTTAACACTTCTATCATAAGATATTTTGATGAAAAATCTTGCTGATGAAATATCAAATAAAAGTGAAAAAGTGTACGATTGTTTATAGGAAATTTAGTAAGTTTGGTAATATATTTAAAATGAAGTTAAATTAAAGGATTTATTATATTTTTGCAAATTAAAAATTGATTAATGATTTTAATGTAATATTTTAAAATTATTATTGCAAGTTTTAGCATTATTTATTTTCCAATTTTTTGCTAAATTATTTATTACCTATTTGGGATTTTAATTAAAATGTATTAAGTATTTTAATTCTGCATTAAACCAGTTAATTATCATTCACAAAAGGCTTTTAAATATTCACATACCCTAATTCAAGTCAATTGTCTTCAAATTTTTACCAGTGTTTTCTTCTTTCCATTCATTACACAATGAAAATGGAAAACTAATAATAAAAAATTTAATTAAATTGTTAACAATTCTTTCATAATAATTGCAATTAGTATGTAATAAAATTAAATGAATTTTCTTTTGACTTATATGCTCAAACATTATTTAGCTAAAATTTGCTAATTTTTATATTTTGATAAATTGGTGAAAAAATAACATAAATAGAAAATTTTGAATATATTTTTAAATAACAAACATTTTCTTTACCAATTAATGTTTCTTAACTTAATGAATCTTATAAAATTTTTAATTGTCTGAAAATATAGTTTCAAAAATTCAAGAATATTTATAAATATTTTTACGTGATAATTAGAATTGTAACTATATAAGTTTAATGATTAAGTTAAGTTTTTACGGCTGACTTAAATTACCAAATAATTACATTTTAGGAAAAATGAAAAATTGTCATCTACAATCTCACATTCTTAAAAAATGTTGTATAAAAATATTTTATTTTTAATTAAAATTTGTATTGTTAATTAAATAATAATTATTAACTATTTTTATAATTTGTATTTTTAGCTTTTTTTATTATCATATATTATTTTTCTAATAGAGCAAAAAATGTAAACAATATAACTACAAATTATTACTTTGTATATTAAAGCTAGTTTTTTATTGTAGAAAAACTATTTGAAAATAACCAAAATTCAAGAATGTAAGTTATGAATTTATATATTATTTTAACTTGAAAAATGCATCATTATATCTTTAAATGACAGAAAAAATATCATTAAATGATACACAAAAATTTAAATTTTCTCTTTTTCCATTAAAAAAACAATTTTAATAAAATCAGAAATTATACCTTTTTTATATACATTTTTCTGCTTTTTATTCATTAATAAATAATAATTACTGTTAATATTCATTAACACATCATTAAGTTTTAAGAAACAAAGCTTCTTCCTCCAAACTTTTAGGAATTTTGTACGAAATTTCAGTACTTTTTACAAAAATGTAAAAATTAATATAAACCATACAAATAAATGTAGCATTATTACAATTGTGTATTGCAACAAATGTGTGTGTATTATCTCAAACATCAAAAATAAACAGGTAAAAACTTGGTATTAGCCAGTACAATTTCTGCTAATTTAATTAATTTGAGACTTCATAAAGATAGTGACATAAATTTAGTAAGAAAATTGAGATTTGGTATATAACCCACAATTTTTATATGCTTGATTTCCAATTTTTTTTCTTGTTTAATTTTTTCGTTATAATCAAAATAATTTTAAAAATTAAAAAAAGGAGAATATGTACTTTTCTTAAATATTAGTGGTTAATTATTTTATAAGCTTTTATTAAATGTTTAAAAATATATATAAGTAAAAAATCATTGTTTAATATTAGGAGTATGTTAAGTTGTATTTAGAAGTATATAATATTTTTTATAATTATTTCATGTTTCTTAAAGTATTTGTTATAGAAACTTTATGGATGCATATTTAAAGTTCTTGTTTTTATGTTTATGACATCGAATGAACTTAATTTCTTTTTTGTCTTTGCAATAGGTTCCCAAAATGTGTCAAATACACAATTCAAGGATAATATTTTTAATGAAGATTATATTTGCCCTATATGTTTTTATTCAACACAGTTTAAAATAGCATTTGAAGTTCATATGTTTACACATAGTGAAGAAAAACCATTGACATGTTCATTGTGTCAAAGAAAATTCAAGAAACAATGTCACTTGGACAATCATTTTTATTTTTGTAAGAAGAAATCTAATTGTAATAAATAATATTAAAACATTTCCCTAATTTTGTACGAATAATATTCATTTCACCGTATTTAAAACAAAGGTATATCAAGATAGAGAGATTTAAAAAAAAGTTTATCTTCAATTTTCTTCATAAAAAAGCAAATAAGAATTAGCTTTTGCATAATAATAATAATGAAAGAAAAGTTTCTCAGAAATATAAACTCATTTATATTCATACCATATTATTTCTAAAGTTGTGTGATAACATATTAAATTCAAATGTTTGTAAACGTAATTTATGGCATAAAATAAATTCATTTGCATATAAATATTCTATATTTATCTCAGATAGTTTGAGATCTTTCCTATTTAAACAAATCATATTATTTTTGTATTTTCATGGCTGTCATACAATATAAAAGATTATTTAAATCTGTTTAATCTTAATAATACTTGTATTTGAATTTAAAAATTTAATGTTGGTAATTTTCATTTGTTAGTTTAATTCCTAATTTACTCATTTAAAGCTGCATTTTTTACATGGCTTTTATTTTATAAAATTTAAAATATTTTAATAAGAATGATTTATGTTTTATTATATTTATTTAGCACTTTTATCAACATAGAAACCAAAAACTCTGATTAATATTTAAATATCGTAAAAACAAGAGAAAGAACATTTCTTTTTTATATTATAAATAATTTCAGCACATTTTTTCCAAATTATAAGTTTTTAATATTTTTTAAAGATTTTGATAAATATGAGAATAATATTTTTGTACAAATTTTATTGTTAGATTGCTTTTATGTGAATATTAAAATTATAATAACATTTATATATTTTTAGGTAAATGATTACATTTTTTCGTGAAATACATTTTGAAAAATAAAATTTTCAATTAAATAATAATGGGATTCAACTATTTTTATAGATTTCTGCGGCTTTTATTTAGGATATAATTTTATATAAGTTAAATCTAAAGGAAAGTTTTGAATACATAAGTTGAGAAATAATGGAGAAAAAGCCATTAATCAATTTTAAAATAATTAAGTATGCAAAATTTTTTACTATAATTTATATTCACTTTTAAATGACTTTCATGTAGTCCGTATCAGATTCCTTTTTCTTGAATTTCATTAACATTAGCATTATTGTACAATGCTGAATTTAAAAATCCACTTTTTCTAAAACAATTGAGATGATTATATTACAAATGATATAAAAATAGCACAATGCTTGATAAATATTTTTAACTCTCTTAGGAAATGTTTTGTTAAATTAATTCAATTTAATTTATTGATAAAGCAGCTATATTATTTATTACTTACTTTCAACTAAAGTTTATTGTAAAAAATTTTATAAATATTTAATAAAGATATCAATACATTCTTATCAATACATCAATGCAAACATTGTCAAAAAATTTTAAAGTATAAAAAATTATATTCCTGATGTTTTGATGTGTTTCCCACTTATGGTCATTTATTGGTAGCAAATGTTAACTCAACCAGGATATATATATAGTTTAAAGTGGATTCTGACTGCAATAAACATTAATATGCTTAAGATTTAATTGCTGAACTAGAAGTTATTCAGCTGCCAGCTCTGCCTAAATATAAGAATGAATATAAATGTAAATTATTTATGGTCTTTAGCAAATTGAAGAATGTTGTAAAATATTAAAGTTATTTATATTTGAACACACATTTTTTCACAATATTACATAAAGCAGAATATGTAATAAAAAATGACAAATTTATTATTTTAGTTATTATAAAAGTATGTTCGACATTTGTATCATTTGAGTATTTAAATATTTTTGAAAAACCAATCTTAAGCATTAAAATCATGATTGAAATTATTTTAGAATTAGTTGTCTAATATTTTTACTATATTAATTAAAAAAAACAATGTAAAATTATAATCATGAAAAATTATAATTAACAGGTAAACAATTTGCAGAAATTTTCTTTCAGTAACCTCAATTACTTTTAATAATTTCAAATTACACTTTTTAGTTTATACATGGAAAGTAAACTCATATAAAAAGAGTGGCACTTGGTGTAACAAAAGAAGTCTTATCTTAGATGTTTCTTTTTGGAAGAAAAATCATTAAAAAATTACAAACATTAATAAAATCAACATAAATTTTTCCCAGAATATTATCAGAAAATGTTTGAATAAAGGCACTTATAAATATTTTCATAGTTAAAAAATTTAGAATGTTTTTTATATAAATTTAATAGAATTTGCAATTTAACAGAATAGAAACTAACCTAAAAAACGACATGCTAATGTTTCATGCGCTCTTTTACAATTAATTAAATTATATTCCAACTGTCCCAGTATCAGTCAAGTTAAATAAGATTTGTTTATGTTTTTGTAGGTCAATGTGACAATTTTATATGAAAGTTATTGTGATTTTATGTGAGGATTAAGTGAACAAAAAAAATTGCACATTAAAGGTCATATCATTAAACATTCACCTAGCAGCTCAGACTACCATAAAAAGTTTTTGTTAAATTAAGCATACACTTGCATGATTTATTTTATTTTAATGTACATGTTTATAAAACTTCAACCTATAGTTTTATGAAATAACAGAAATATTTGTTTTTAGTGTGATACTTTAGTAAACAGTTTAAATTTTTTGAAAAAATAAAATTTTTATTCTGCAACAATAGAATATATAAGATTTTATTATATGAAATTGTTGATAAAATTTTAAAAATTCTTTATTTACTTTGTGATAAAATTTCCTTACAAGTACAATAAATTTTAATATTATAAAGCAATAGTTTTAATGAATCAGTGTTGTAAGCAAATTTCAAGTCATTAAATCTTCAAAATGAATTATAAGTATTTAAAAAATATTGCTTTTCATATTTTTTGTTTAAAAAAACCAGTTGCATATAGATATTTTTAAAGTAAGTACTCAGCAACGATGTTAATATAAATCTTGAAGAGATGTATTCAATGAAATAGGAAAAATTTAGATAAATATGAATATAAAATAAAATTGTGTTCATAGAGAAAAAAATTATTCTTTTTTATATTGTTTAAATGAAATAAAAATTATCAATACTTAAATTGTATGACATTATCAAATAAGCTGAATAGAAAATGAAATACCAACTATATATACTGTTGACAAATAATAAAAATGTAATTATTACACAATATTTTTCCTTATTGTTTAATTTCTGTTCATTCCAATTAAATAATCAAATGCTTATTTTCTTGAATATTGTTTTAAATGATTAATGCCAATTATGAATCTTTAAACTAATATAAATTGCTATAATTCTTTTTACTTCACTTGAATTTAAAATTTAATCATTTCTCATACGAATATTGCAAAAAATTAATAATTGATGCAATGATTTATTTTCACAGATAAACTAAAAATAATCCTCTTTTGTGCAAAATATTTGTCAGTTTATTTTATTCTGATATGTATTTAAAAATCACAAGAGAAATATTTATATTTAAAAATAAACTTCATAAAACTTATTCCCAATGCATTGATTTTGGTTTTATGATTGGAAATTAGTAAAAAATTATAACAAAGATATTGAACATGTTTTATGAGTATAGTTGTGTTAACAGTAATATGTACAAGAAGTATTTAGTATCACTTTGATTTATTATATAAATATTAGTATATATATTATAGATGCTTCCAATCAAATATAATTAAGTAAAAATATCATTGTTTTATCTTTAATAAACTACATATAATTACTAAAATTTTCTTTATATTTTAAGACTTTAAACAAATTTCTAAATTATATCTATTCTAAAACATGGAATTAAAATTTGGTTTTTAATTCAATGCTATTCTTTGATAAAATTATCATAGAATGTTTATAAAGATTAATGTTTATAATAGAATTACAATAGATAATAGAAAAAATTAATGTCTTGTACTAAAATGTTTATAAATGCATTCATTAAGTATTTTTCTAGTACTTACTTTTTCAGAGAATTAAAATTGTTTATTTAAATTCTAATACAATTTGCAAGGCTATAACAAATGTCATGATAACTGTCACAATTTTATTTTAGTCGTCTTTTATTTTGGTTACAGAAGCTAATAAATTTCAAAGTATAAAAAAACGACTAAAACTCAGTGTATAGTTTTGCAAGGATCATTAAAACATTTAGACAATTTTCTGATTTTCTAGAATATTTTTTGATTTCTTAATACATTATATACATGCATTTTTGCAATTTTTAGATTTGTCATTAACATGATTATTTTATTTACATTTACAATACTTTTTAATATATCGAATAAAATTTAAATTATTGGACATTCTAAAATATATATAAATTTTAATTTTACACCAGATAAGTAAAAGTAGTGTATATTTCTTTTATAATTGAAATAAATTAATATTTTCATAAGTGATAAAAAGTTCTTAAAAATATCTAGAATATTTTTATATACACTGAAGGAAATATGAACAACTATGTTGCTGATAAATTTGCTGATTATAAAGCAAATTTTAAAAAATGAAAATCAGTAGAATTTTGCATTTCAGAGTAAAAATAAATTAATGCACATTCATCTCACATTAGAATTTTTATTCAACTAATTATAATGTTCAAAGCAAATATATATTTTCTTATGTTATAAAAGCACTTTTAAATAAAATTTTATTGAAATAAAAACTTGAGCTGTAATTTATTTTGGAAAAAAATAAAGTTGATAACTAAATAGTTCAAGTGATGTTTTTTAAAAATTAATAAGCTGAAATAGGCAAAATTCTACCCATAAGTTTTTATAAAATTATTTTTTAAAAAATTTTTGATAAAGTATAATAAAGTATTCTTATTAAGTAAGGCAAACTGTTTAAAATTTAACAGTAAAATAAATTGATAAATTACTTTTTCATTAATTTATTTTATATTTGAATTTTAAATAGTTCACCAAGGTTGAAAATTGCATTTTATGATCTTTAACTAAAAAATGAGCATGGGGTTACATTCATAACCATACAGTAAAAGCGTTTTAAATTATATCTAATAATACATATACAAGCTAGAACAAATCAACAAATGCTTAAAGAGGAATTATTTGAATGATTCTGTAAAATTATGTTTTTAATTAACCTCAAACAATGGAAAGTTAATATACTTTTAAAATTGTAACCTTATTGAGTGATATGAGTATAAGTGATGAAATGCAATGCAAGACTGTGTGGTGCTTGCATATTATTCATGCACAGTTGTTTCTATAAATGTTAAAAAATTTTTATTATTATATGCATACAAAACATCTTAACTATGCTAGAAATTATTTTATATGCATAAGTCCATTTAAGAATTTGTATTTTCATTAATTAAATATTGAAAAGTTCAATTATTACAGATTCATTAAGTTAATCAGAATATATTTCTTAATGAAATGAAATTTAAAAAATCCTCCAAATGAAAACATAGTTTAGTTACAAACTTATATTTATTAAAAATATAAAATTAAAATGAACCAAATTTTAAAAAATAACATAGCATTAAAATAATACATGTTGATTTAACACTGAATATTAATTCATAAAAATATTCTTATGTATTTCTTAATTAATGATTATATAATATTAATGTAAAAATTCTAATAATTTTCAACTAAAAATTTATTATTTTTAGGCAAATATATTTTACAATAAAATAAGAGAAAATGGTGAAAAAGAAGCATTAATTAGCTTTGAAAATTGTTCATAGAATTGTCACATTGTAAAATACATGGAAACCCAAAATAAAAATTACTGTCATAAATATATGTATTTTTCTCAATAAAAGAAAAAAGTAAGTACTAAAGAATAAACTTAAGGCACGAAGATTCAAATATTATTTCTTTAATAAATATTATTAAAACAAATATTTAACATTGTTTAATGTACAACTGAAATCAGAAGTTTAAAAATACAGTGTATATCTGTAAACATTTCTCCAAACTGTTTATAAACACATGCAATCCAAGATTAATTGAAAAGATTCAATTTAAAAATAATTTATGTAAAATTATAAAAAAAAATTAATTATACATGAATACATTTGCATGTATGATATGCACAATTTTTTGCTATAATACATTTCATAAATATATATTCTCTGTTACTGGATCAGTAACATACTAGCATTCTAATAAATATTAAAACATATATAGAAATTATATTTCCAGACTCAATACATGGGAGAAATTTAGTATCATATTTGGAATCAAAATAATCTTCACAATGGAATCCAATTTCAAATTTGACAGCAACTTTTCAGGAATAAATTTTTTTGGAAAAGATAAAAGAGTATTGTGATTGTCTTTTATATTTAAAAAGACAAAATAATTATTGATCATAGAAATACAAGCAGTAGTTTTAATGAATTCAGTTGAACAATATTCACAAGTTTTCAAAAGCCTCCATATAATAGGTTTGTTATTTTTTGTACAGGAAGGTTTTAAGTAAGAAATGAACATGGGAGAAAGATGTCTGTTTTTAAACCTACATTTTCTGAATACTGATTTTTTCAGAATATTTTCCATATTAAAATTAGCTAATTCACTAGAATTACTGGGCATTTTAAAAGCAAAATTGGTTATAACTTGTTCATTGCTTTTATTAGAAAAACACTCAGTTTGATTTGTTTGTACATTTTGTTTGGGCATAGAATTTATACTATCACTTGGATTAAAATTTGGAAGATTCAGAGGTGCATTATTATCAGAAATATTTTCTAATTCTTTATCTGATAAGTACTTAATTGATTCAAGTGAATAATATACACTATCAGATGAATTTACAGATTCACAAGAAATATAAGAGGATAAACTATTACAACTGTCTTGTTTTTGTTTAACTTGTAAAATATTATTAAACTGCCTAGTCATACATAAATCATTCTGAGACTTGCATCGCTTAAAATAATTTAATTTTGGCTCATTAATCTTTGGTATATTTTTATCAGAAGAACAACTAGAATTCACTTTGCTAAAAATTACAGATTTTATTAAACTATATTTTAAATAATGTTTATATTTTCTCTTAATTGCAAATCTATGAAAGATTTTTTGCTTACCAACTTGTTTTATAAATTGTTTACTTACAACAGGAAAAATAAATGAAAGAAATGACGATGAGTACAAGTAAGTTTTTGGCATT
The DNA here is from genome assembly GCA_037975125.1 of Latrodectus hesperus. Classification (NCBI taxonomy): domain Eukaryota; kingdom Metazoa; phylum Arthropoda; class Arachnida; order Araneae; family Theridiidae; genus Latrodectus; species Latrodectus hesperus. The sequence goes on along the minus strand of JAJQOW010000014.1, from coordinate 12,356,661 downwards.
TTTATAACTAAATTATTTTTTTGAGCTAAAATCATTAAATTCAAAAGATGATTAAAATTCTTTTCATTAAATATACAAATTTCTCTTAAGCTCCCAACAACATCAGAATACTTTTCCATAATTTGTTTCATTTTATCAGAATTCAACTTTAAAGACAATTCACAGTTGAAATTATTACTGATATCACAAAAGCATTTCATATCACAGTATTTAAGTTTAAGTTTAGGTACAAGATAATTGGATATAAAATCTTTGGCACTTAATCGTTCTTGAGCAAGGTAAGTAATTTCTTCTTCATTAAGTAAGTAAATAAATGTAGCAACATGATAAATATCATTTTCATGAAAATATGGAATAGTAACTAACATTTTACTGTTTATTGAAATCCTTCTTGATCTCTCAGCAGAATCAAGAGAGAATAGAGATTTATTATGAAAATAAATACTAAATGACTTTTCTGCAAATGAACAAATAAGAATTCCACCATCATCTGTAATTGTTTCCACGTCACCAAATAGGAAAGTGTATTGATTAAACATTAAATTTGTCATTTTATTATCAGTGACAAATAAATCATTTTCATCCAAATGGCCATTTTCAGAGTTGTTTTTATGCTTGATAATTTTGTTTGAAAGTTCTTTTTCTATAAGATGATTAAATTTTGGCTTTTCTAAATTATTATCTAGAAGAAATGGAGACTGAGGTATTTTTTTCTCGTGATAAGTTGGAAAAAAGTGCTTTTGAGGATCACTTGTTGAATGACTAGATGAAAAAGAATCAATTTCAAAATTCAAATTTTTAATTTCATTTGATAGTGGAAGCTCATTCAATTCTTTATCAAATTTCAGTTGTTTATCATAAAATAAATAATCTTTGATGGTCTTTTCTAATGTTTTAGATTGAACAAATCTGCTATTTTTTTCAGTGAAACATTTCTTACAAATGTTAAAATTAAAAGGACATTTTATTTGAGTAAAATGATTGAATACAGGATTAAGATTATATGATTGTAAAATACTTACAATATGCATCTCTGAATCAACATTAAATTTAAGCATTTTCTGTCTGTAAGATTTAAGAACTGAAATTTTGGTGGCTTGCCAATATTTAGCTTCTTTGCCTTCATTAATATGAAAATTTGCATCAAACTGAACAATATCACGAATATTTAAGTATTCTGATAAATTTTTCACTTCATTTAAAAGTTTTAATGCTGTTTTATAAAAGTATACAAAAAGTACCTCTTGAGAGTTATCTTCTAAGTTAACAACACAACTAATTAAACCACTATTATTGAATAGTTGATAAATTTCACCAGTCCAATTTCTTAATTTGGAGCCACAGGATTGATATAGAAGTAAATTTATAGACAAAGGTTGTTCTGTATCGCCTTTTAATGTAGTTGTCCTTTTTATAGTAAAAATTTGATTAGAAAAATTTAACTTTTTAGATGTCGTAGAAATATAAACTTTGCTATTTCTACATTTAAAAATGTTACTTGCATTTAATATACAAAATGTAATGAGACAGGAACGAATAGCACAAGATGGCACATACTGACTATGAAATCTAACATCTTTGTAGCTCATTTCATATATATTTTGTATAAAATTTAAAAAATACTGAATTACTTTTTCATAAGTATAATTATTATAGTTTAGTAAGCCATGAAATTGCACAACAACAACAGAATTTTTATTGAGGTTGAAAAAAGGGTAATATTTAAATATAGATTTAAGTACATCTTCGTTAACTTTAATAATGGAATTTAAATTAAGAATCTCACAAATTTCATGAATATCACATATTCCTTTTAAAATCAAATCTACTGACTTATTAATAAGGAAATCTTCATAAATAATTTGTTTAAAATGTTGAAAATTTTTGGAAAGAGTCAAATTTTTATTTACTAAATTAAATATAGGTGTTGTAATACATAGCATATTACTGCATTTTTCTGCAATATCTTTTCCACTGAATGTATTAATAAATATAGTAACGTCAGGTTTAAAAAATTTCAAATGCCTTACGAAATCAGTGACAAGTATGCGATGCCTAGTTTGAAGATGAACTATTGAAAAATACACGAATTCAATAACGGCAGTATATAAATAAAGAGCTTGTTTAAAATTCTCATCACATAAAGACATTGTAAAAAGATTTTCCACTTCTTAAAAATTTTTTATTTTCTTGGAAATTCCATTGAAATCTCTCAATTAAATCACCACAAATTTTTACTTTACTTCAGATTTTACCTAAAATAAGAAAAATTTAATTTTACTATTTAACATCTTTTAAAAATTATAATAGATATCAAATTTTAGAACACATAAAATTAGCAACAAATTTAAAAATACATATAAAATACACAGAAGTGTCTGAAAAGCTAAAAATATTTATTCATTATTTTGTAAAAAAAGTACTTTATTGAAAATTAGTTGCAAACAAATTTTAATTATTATACAGATTAGCATGCATCTTATTAGAAATATTTTCAACAAACTTTTTTGAGTACATTTAAATTGTCATATGCTTAATTAAATAGAGTTTTTGAAGGCTAAATACAGTGTTTTTCTAAAAGTAAAGTTCAAGTTAAGTAATTTTCACCAATTGTGAAATTATAAAATAGTAACTTATAAAATAATATCATTAATTTGAAATTGTTCATATATTAAATAAGATTTTAAAATTAATATTCATGTTTTAAATATAATTTTTAAATATTTTGCAACTGACATGTGAAAAAAAATGTCTGGATATATTATATTTCAGATAGGAAACTTGTAAAAGTTAAGCATTTGATGAATTAGTTACTTCAATTTTAGCTTTCTTACTTTTTCTATAGGTTCTTTTACACATTTGAATTTGATTTTATTTATTAACTTATTTCTTTCTACAATTTATCTACTGGCATCAAGGATAAGGAATATGAAACTTGCTGATCTTAGATCTTGATCATTGGAAACTATATCTTATAACTCCATTGAACAATAATTAAACATATATATACTGATGACTCTTCAAATGATCCTTGAGCTTCTGACTGTAGTATATACTGCAACAACTTTGAAATTTCTATGGCAGTTGGTCATACACCTCTAACTTTGATGCTGAATTAGAGGCAATCAACAGGCAATTGTTGGTCAGTCATCTTAGAAATTGTTACTTCATGCAATTTTCCTCATAGAATTGCAAGCTGCATTTTTGGTTTTCTGTTCTTCAGCACATACTTCATCAAATCAAGCTCAAGTTACTCAAAATTTGTCCAGTGAAATTATTCATTCTCATTGAACATAGTCATTGTGACATTTATGGCAAAGAAAAAGCAGGCATTCTGGCCAAAAAATTTACAATCTCAACAACCAACTCTTTCTTTGCATATAAAATTATAGCAAAATATATTAAAAAATATGTCAGACAGATACAAATTTTTAATGCCAAAAGAAGAAAGTGGTATTACTATTAGAGAGTGGATGGATACTGATGAACTCAATTTGTTTTTCCTGCAAACTTTAGGATAAGGACTTTTCACTATTTATACTCTCATCCAAACAGCTTTGTATGGTTAATTCACTTAATTGTCCCCTTTGTTTATCAGGGGAGGCAATGGATTTTAATCACCTTTTAAAATGAACCTGTTTGAAAGACTACTATTTTATTTTAACACATTTGATTTATATTGGGTAGCACACAGAGAGTTATGGTTTTAAGACTGTCTCTCCATATAAGAAGGAAACATTTTAATATAATGTTCTAGTTTACTCCTTGCTTTTTCTATTATTGGAAGTTCTTGTTTGTGATAAAAGTTTTAGTTTTGATTTAGATTTTATTTCATCAAATAGTTACTTAAAAAAAATTTAATAATGCGGAAAAATGTTTGGAAAAAGATACTTAGAACTTTAACAGGTAACCTTAAAGGATTAAAGTTTTTTCACCTAAGAGCTTATTTGATTGAAGAAATCGGCTTATTTCTTTTAAAAAATTTCATTAAAAATAACAAGATTTTTATGATTTGACATAAACATTAATCACTAAAATACACTACTTTATGCATTCAAATAACTATGAAGGTCATTCTTTCATAATAATGAATTGTGGGAAATAAAATTTACATCATCCTTGCATTCTATTTTGCTTTGTGTGATAGTGTTGAGTCTTCCTACAATTTCACTTGTATGAAGTATTTAAGTGATCAAGATGGCAATACATTTTTGATAAATTTTACTAATTAGCAAAAAAAGTGTTTTCAGACACAGCTAATATGTTTAAAAATTCTTCCTCAATGCAACTGTATTAGATTATATATTTATTTAACATGTGTAATATGTGTTTACGTGTCAAGTACTTGAAAGTGCTTGCTGAAATAGTTTCATCTGAAAAAACATTTATTAATGAAATGTAGAATTAAATTCTAGGAGCCGGTAAGGAATTAAATGCATTAAACTGTGGCAGAATGTTTTCTTGAGATTTTATGATGTAACTCGATTGTGTACATGCATAAAATTTGTTTAGAATAGGGGTAGCCTTCGATGCTTTGGATGTGTTGTTTCATTTTGAAAATTTGTCGAATTAGTTTTAAAGTTTATTAAATGGAAATTTAATGTTTTAAAGTTAAATTTTTATTTTGAAAGTTTATTTTAAGATTGTAAAAATTATACATTTTTGGTTAAAAACAATTGGTAAAAAAAAATTAACATGTTAACATGAATGTCGATAACTCCTGGAAATTTTTGATTCAACTCTTGGAATTTGATTCTTCTAAATCTGCATGAAATCTGACCTTGACAGATTGCATTTATTTTGATTTAAGGAGGGCACCACAGCTTAGTCAATTAAAATGTGAGTTTTAATAAAAATTAGTTTACTTTGACTTAGCTTTATTGCTTGGTTCTTTCTGGTGCTACTAGATTGGGTTTTAACAGATGTTTCTTTAAGGTGACCATTATCTGGTTGATTAGAATCAGAGTTTTCATAAAAATATGTTATTTAAGTTATTGATTTGACTTTATATTACCCAGTTGTCTCCAATGTAGATTGTGTTACACTGATGCTTTTAAGGTGGGTGTCACTGGCCAATTTACTAAAACCAGAGTTTTCATAAAAATTTATGTTATTTACCATATAGTTTTATTGCCTTCCTATTCTAGACCGTGTAATGCTTATTTTATATTCATTATATAATATGTTTCTAGTTATTAGTTTTGTCATACTTCCGTAGTAATTATAATGAAATATTCGAAATTTTGATATTTGAAATCTAAAATAGCATGAGATTTCAATTTTTAAAACTCAAACCTGAGAGCGATTGGTATTTTGAAAACTATATATTGACAAGGTGATATAATAAGGTTGGCAATTGTGCAGTGATTGGTGTGAAAATCTGTTAATGTGCCAAACCTGAAGGATTTTGCGATTTGCAATTCTAAGAGGTGAACAAGGCATTTCTGCTACCAATCTTCATTGACTTCCATATATTTCTTACTTTATACATTCTTAATGAGTTATAACTATAATTTTATTTTGCCATCAATCAAGATTTTTCTTGATGAATTTGAAAATTTTGTATTCCATTTAAGACAATATATATAATTACTGTGGACTTTCTATATTCTTGTATATTTTTTCCATTCTACAACCATAATTAAGCACTTGAAAGGGTTTATATATGAAATACAAATGAGATAAAATGATAACAATATCATCTTATTTATTTTCTTTAGCATATAGTTCCAAAATAATATTTTTTCTAACCGTAGTATATTGAACATTTAGGAAAAATCAGGAAGTCATAGAAGTGAAAAAAATCAAGATTTCATATAATTGAAAGATTGAGTTCAGTTAAATTCTCAGATTCATGTTAGATGGAAACAAAGTACATTGAAACTCTAATTATCTGAATTGCTTTCAGAATTTCAGAAAAATAAATTAAACTGAAGAGAAGGAAAATGAGAAAAGGAAAAAGCTCAAGAAAAAGGAAAGGCAAGAGAAGGGAGAAGATGAGAATGAGAAATGTCACTTGAGGAATACAAAAATATTCTTTTGAAAATTTCTGGATGTTCAGAAGTTGGCGCTGAAGATACAGGAGAAGAGATTATGAATGAGAACCTAGATCTCAAATTGCAAAAGATGGTAAACTTGTTTAAAGTAGTGATTAAAAAGATGACCTTAATGTCCAAGTTGAAGCTAAATATGAGACCTTCAGTTAGTGAAGCATTTGCTGGTATTGAAACTGCTTTAAAGTAGAGTGAGTGTGACCACATGCAAATTCTCACGGTCAAGCAGATGCATGACTTGGCTGCCTGAAAACAGTGAAAGGAAATGAAATAGCTTACTCTAATTGAGATGTTTAGGATGTAATTAATTTTATTTATAATGCTGTACATACATACTGTAGAAATTTTCAGCATTTGCAAGTACCTTCATTTTCATTTAATTAATTAAAAGATCTTTTTTTAAAAAAATATGTAGTTTTTCTCCTATTTCCAATGTACAATAATTAATTAAAATAGGAACTTTTTTTAAAGAGTTCATTTATCTGAATGGGGTTCAGTCCCAATTAATTTGGATAATTGGAGTTCTACTGTATAACATTAAGCATAAAATATTTTTGAAATTTATAAGTATCCAAATTATACATCCTAGTACTACATATTTAGTTTAGAAAATGATATCAGAATAAAAAAGATCAAGAGAGCATTCATTATATGATATGATTATCTATATAATATTTAGTTAAAGATTTATAAATTATATTATGAAATTACTAATTCTTTAAATTTATGTAACTTTTGAAAAATCTCTAGAGATTTCTTAAATATTGTATTCCTTAATGTTTCATCAACCCCTTGAAAACATATGAGGACTAAAATTTGTCCCGTAGTTTTGTATATATTTGTGTTTCAATATAACAGAAATGGACAAAAATAAATTTTTAGCGATAATGTGCAGAATAGCGTATAAAATAACTTTTTTATACACTATTCTGCACATCAACAAATTAAATCAGTTCTAGACAGTTTTTTTCCAAATAAATCTGCACCTTAGAAATTAACTTCCATTCTATATACCGAATAAGTTACATCTTACTCAATGGAATAAGGTATTTTTTTGTACATAAATGGAATCAGGTTTCTTTATAACATTCCAAAAATACTTAAATTCCAGGAGTTAACATAATTCATGTTAAATACTTTTTTTTTTCATTTTAAAAACTGTTTTTAACCAAATATGTGTAGTTTTGTTTTGTAACATTTTTTCAATTATATTTGTAAATAATAGAAATAAATAATTTTATAAATTAATGAGAATATTTTGATATTTAAGTTAGATTTATATTTATCATTATTTCAAAATCTTTCAATGAATTTGCCTCTATAACTGAAAAGAATTTATTTTTCAGTTATAGATGTAAATTCATATTGTGAGTGAAGGCTTTTAAATTTATTTAAATAATATTCTTTACATTACAGAATTATACAGTGTATAAAATAATGGGTAATTTTAGAGTTTTCAAACTTCATTAGATTCCTATATATTAATTTATAGAGTATTTCAAGATTTGTATAACAACCTCTTTTCAAATAAATATACTTATTCAAAACAAAATAAATACTAATATTAGATAAATATTTCCCCAGGATGATTTTCCCCCCAATTATTATTAATTACTGAACTGGATCAAAATGAAGCTATTGTGGCTGAACTGAATCTTTATTTTAATTAATAGCTATAAATATGATAAAAATCTAATATTCCACCATCTAGTTGTAAAATTAAGAGCCAATACTCAATTTTGTATTCTGACAATTTCATGGAAAATTTTAAAACAAAAAATTCAAATTAAAAATAAATAATTATAATATTTTTTAACAAGAGCAAATACATTAAAATAAGTCAAAATTTCAGGAGTAATTCATGATTTTCAAGTAGTCAAGTCAAAATTTTAGGAGTATTATGGGTCCTCAAAAGAATTTTTTTCATTCAAAGAGTTGTATGAACCTTGTAGGATTTTACCCACAAATTTACTATTTAATCCTAACATTAATAATAAATAGAAATCTGAAGATATCATATTACTCAATTTGCAATTTTGTGACTTAGATGTAAAAGGTACTATATCACTAAACAAAATACTCTCTAAAATATAAAAAACAAAATACATTAAAAAATATATATTTTAAAAACTACTTTTTTATTTTATCATCCTAATATTTTTATTATTTCACTCTGAAACAAGAATTGAAATGTTTGTAAGTCATTTCTGTTTCGACAGCCATTTAAAAAAATAACAGCAGTTTTTCTGAAAATATTAAGATAATGTTTTAAGTACTTTCAAAACAATTAGATTTAGCATGGGAAATAAATTATAAATTATTACAAATGCATAAAAATAATAAAAAAGTCCATTATGTGCAAATAAATGGAGGCAAGTTCTTCAGAAAACCAGTATATTTAATCGTTTCATTAATTATAATACTTAGTTCTGCTTATTTATAAGCAAATCAAAGATCAATACACAGTAAAAGGTAGACAGAAAAACAAAAATCTTTTCAACAATTTTAAAACATATGAGGTACAAAAACTGTTGAATATTCTTATTAATCATTAAAACTAAAGACTATGGAATTAAAAATGATTTCCATTGCAACTGATAAGAGGGGAATACTCCGTTTTTAAAGGTTTTATTCTAATAACAGGCAATTTATAGATAAATAAATCAATTTTGCAAACACCATTAATTGCTAACATCCCGGTATTATATATATATATATATTCTCATAAACTATATGATTCCCATAAACTATTTGTAATTTCCATTTTTGTGGCTAAGTATGTAAAGCATGTGTAAGTGTGTGTATGTGTATATATATACACACGCACACTTACACATGCTTTACATACTTAGCCACAAAAATTGAAATTACAAATAGTTTATGGGAATCATATGTATAACAAATAAATTTGTCACCATATTATTCAATCATTAGATCATCATTTCATTCCATTAACACAACACATGATTTGTAAGATAATATTTACCACCCAGCGAAGGAAAATTATTTGTAATAAAACTCTACACATTAATTAAATAAAATTCAATTACTGTATTAAAAACATTAAACAATCACCTGTAGATCATGTGAAATAATATTTAAAAATATAGTAAAAGTAAACAAAGTAGGCATCACATTTATAAAAGTAGAAATATCCTGATAAAAATGAAATTTAAATCGTGAACTGAAACTTTTCAGCTGAAGGTGAATTGCCATTCACGAACCGAACATTTTACGAACGAAAGTATTAAAAAGTTGTAGAAAAACATTGATAATCATACGTCAACAAATCACTCGTCGGAGAGAAGTAAATACATATTACGTAATATAAGAGACTAACATGATTATTTGCTTGTTGTGAGTCAAATTTTTAAGCAAAAACCTAATTTAGGATAAAATAATGGGAAAAATGCGATTGTTAGAAATGGAAAGTAAAATAAGTGACACATTATTTATTTCATCGTATTTGTAAAAATGTTCATTTTAAAAGAAATAATATACATCAGGGGTGGCGAAGCTCCTTGATAGTGCGAGTCATTTTTAATAATTTAAAATTTTTTCTCCAGCTGGAATTAAATAGGTATTGAAGAGGTATACAAAAAAGGAACTAAATTTTTTACAAAAATTATATTTATTGAAAACATATAAAACTTTTATTTTATTTAATAATTTATTTTATTTTATTTGACAATTCTTTAAAATTTGGTGTACAATTGGTGATAGCACTTCTCAGATATTGTTTGAGATCCTCGCTAGTTAATACTGATCGGTGTTTGGATTTCACGACTTTTAAAGTAGAACAAAATGAATCACATAAATATGTTCTTCCGAATATCGAAATAATTCGACAAACAGCTTTTTTTTAAATTCAGGATACTTCGATTCTGGTATAAATTTCCAAAATTCAGTAATCGGCGTCGACTTATATTTTAATTTTAGAGCTTGATCTTCTTGCATCTCTACTAATTCTATTTCTCTAAGTACTTTAGGATCATAATTATTGAATTGGAAAAACTTACCTTAAACTATGATAATTTCAAATGAATTCAGAAAAAAGTCAAGAGACCGTTTAAAATGCTTGAAGTCTTGAAATCTATTTTGGAATTCCGTCAGTATTCCTTCTAGCTTTTTTATATATTCATTGAGTTTTTCTTGTTTAATATTGAATCAAATTTTTTTCACTTCGATTAAAATGAAAAAAAAATTATCTTTAATGTCTTTTTGAAAAAGTTGTCATTTAGTTTGAAAACTAAATATACGCTGTGAAAGGTCAGATATTATTTTACTTTTCCCCTGCAATTGTAAATTCAGTGTTTGCAAATGTTCCATGGTATCTGTGAAATACATTAAACCTCTTAACCACTCGTCATTGTCTTATTCTGAAAAGATTATATCCTTTTCTTTTAGAAATGCAGTTATCGGATCAAACAATCTACAAATTGGTTTTATACGTTGTATCTAGATAACCATCCAACAACGCAAAGGAAATTAATATCATTTGGAAGTTCTTCGTCCTTTAATTCTTCAATGATGCATTATTTGGTTCTAAAACTTTAAGTACATCTTCAAAGTTATTTTTAATGAACTTAACTCCCCATACGGGCATTTTGCACTATCAATATTCCAGAGATTAAAAAAATTGATTTCAAGCACATTATTAGCTTGATTGCTAAGTGTCGATAAAATTAACTGTGGTTTATTTAAATTTGATTTTAGAAAAGTGAGTTTATCTGATCTTAATTTGGAATGCTGTGGAAATTGATTAGAAAACTGAGGATGATCGGTTTCACAATGTCGTTGTAAATTGTTATCTTTATAATTTTTGTCAGTAGAATTACAAATAACACATAATGCTTTTCCATTATGGTCACTAAAAAAGAAATTCTCTTCCCACTCATTATTAAAATTTGTATTTTCTTGCTCTTATTTTACTTTTTTATTTACTCTCTGTTGTCAAAAAATTAAAAGAACTGAAAATAAGAAAAGAAATTTAGAAAATACAAGTTTTGCCTTAATAAAACAATAAGAACACATGTTACATACTACGAAACACATTTTACACTGCTGGAAAATTGCTAAGGACGGATAACACTATCATCCATAGCAACCACAAAATGTGGAAAATTAGAATAAGTGCGGGATATAGTAAGAAGAAGTATGCTTATGCAAATTTTTTTCCCACGTCTGTTCATCACGTGATAGCGTTCATAAGAGCTTTAAATGTTTTGACGCGTGTGGACAGTTGTTGTTTCAAGACAAAGTTTTACAGGAAAGATTTAATAGACGAACTTGAAATTTTTGGCATGTATTCCCGACATCACTTAGATGATTTTATGCGTGGCCGAATCATTGGAAAGATCGAAGAAGGGTGAAAAATAACAGATTTAAAATAACAGATGCCAGGGAGTTCGACATCGCTTACAGCGTTGTTTCACGGCTGTGGAAGTCATTTAAAACTACTGGAATGTATAGTAGGCGGCACGGGGGAGGTCGTGTTAGAAGTATGACGCCTGCAGAAGACAGATATATCGTCCTATCAGCAAAAAGGAACAGGTGCACCACAGCTCAGCAGGGGACAAATCAGTTTCTTGCTGCCTCAGGAAAGCAGATCTCCCGAAAAACTGTTGCCAGACGCTTGAGGGGAGGAGAACTATACGCCCGCTGACCTGTTGTGTGTGTCCCATTGACCAGACAGCACCGTACTGCCCATTTGCAATGGTGTTGTGAGCATCGCAATTGGACTGAACAGGACTGGGCATGCGTACTATTCTCAGATGAGAGTAGCTTCAGTCTGTCATGGGATTGTAGATGCCACCTGATCTGGCGCGAGAGTGGTACTGCTTATCGTCCAGAAAATATCCAGGAAAAGGACCGATATCCGACATGCAGTGTCATAGTGTGGGCCGGCATCATGATCAATGGCCGCACATCCCTACATGTGGTTGCGAATGGGGCTATAACGGACTAACGATACATTAATGAAGCTCTACTTTCTCATGTTCGTCTTTTCCGTGGGGCTGTCGGTGATAAATTTGTTTTTATGGACGACAACGCAACATGTCATCGAACACTCGCTGTTCAGTATTGTCTAGACAGCGAGGTTGTTCAACGCCTCGTATGGCAATCACGTTCTCCAGATCTAAACCCCATTGAAAATGTGGGGGATGCTTTGGGGAGGTAAGTTGCTGGTCGAAACTATCCTCCGACAAACAAGAACACCCTCAACCGTGCACTCCCAAAGGAATGGAATAAATTGCCTCAATAGCTGCTGGATAATGTTGTGTAAAGTATGATAAGACGTGTGGAATGTTGCATCACACTCCACGGTGGACATATGTCTCATCCATATGTCCCGTATTGATACCTTTCTTCAAGGTGCCTGCTGACTCTTAGATGCATTGTTCCATTTTTCCGTATGCAGCATCAAATGAACATTTTTTTCTTTCAGATGTTTCACAGCTTTTGTACTTTCCAGAACAATAAATATTCTTTATTGTAATGTCTGAACAGTGTGGCAACCATATTTTATCTTACAAGGCCTCATGTCTCGCTTAATGTTATGCTACATTGCAATTTGTGGTCCGTCCTTAGCAATTGTCCAGTACTGTAGTTAACTTACCGAAAATTCCAGATAAAATTATATCCGTAGCAAGAGTGATACAAATTGTTTCTTCCAGAACACAATGTGAACTGTCCGTTGCAATGAAAGCTTACAAATTCAAAATGGGTGTGGAGTCGGTCGATTACGGATGATTCAGTCACTGTTTATGTTCGTTCCCACAGTTTTCGATGAGACATATCATTCTTAACTTGGACAGCAATGAAATTTGTTACAACGTTGCACTTTATCTTTCATATTTGTTGTCAGTAATTTTAAAGACATTTTGAAATACATACGGAACGATAATAATTTTTAAAAATAGAATAACACAAAAATGAAAAGGGAATTTGAGTCACAAATAATCTTTTAGAGTCGCATGTGTTTCCCAAGCCGCAGGTTGGCCACCCCTGTCATATATTGTTAATAACATTTGAGCATTTTAAATAAAAAATGCATTTGGTGATTTATTGTACTTAAAATTATAAAATTATTTAATTATAATGTGGTGGTATGAAGTTTTGTTGCTAACGTCATAAATTTTACAGAAATGTGATAAAACTTATATTAATTTAATTAGTGTGATAATTGTTTAGTTTAGTTTCCAGTCTCTAATATTTATTTACATTTTGATTGAAAAAATTCGGAAGAGCTTAAAGTTTTTTTCGCATTCACACTATACATTATGCATATATTTTTAAATGAAATTTTATTCATGTATCAATTTAAAATATTGAAATTATGTCAGAAGAATTTTAGAAACGTCAATAACATATGTAGATTAGAGTTTGTTTGTAATATATTCTAAATTATTAATGAATATTCTATAAATTATGTTTTATTCAATGCAAAGATGATTGTTTCATCTTGCAAATGCGAGGATTACTTTTCTCAATTTTACTATTTTAACACAGTGTAGTGGACCATAAATCTAGGAGTAGAGGAAGAGGCATATCCTATCAAAGGCTTAGTGTCCGACTGAAATAATAGAGAAAGAGTCTCCGCCATCTTAGTTAAAGCATAAAATTTTTTCTATTAGATATTAAACCTAAGCTCTTCAAGGTTGATAAAATGTACATTTAGAAGTTAATTTATGAAAAAATATAAAATAGAAAATAATATTTGCTGCAAATTCAAAAATCATAACTGCTTCATAATTTTAATGGACATTTATACATAAACTAAATTTAAATTCTATTTATAGTCTTTTAAACCAGTAATATTTTATTTATTAGTCTCCTTTATTATTATGTCACTTTCGATAAACTATGACTGATGTTTAAATTTATGAATTAATTTTTATAAGGTTAACACTATTTTAAGCGAATTTTATATTTTAAGAATTTTAAATTAAAAAAATTACTAACCTATGTATAAAGTATGACAGTTTAAGGAAACAAAATCACTTCGAAATAATATTTATTTAGATTATTTTTAATAATTTCTATTTATAGTGCATAAAATATGATTGTTCTTTAATTTTTTAAGCAAAAATATGTTAAATTGCTGAATAAAATTGAGCGTGACAGTTATATTATTGATTTAAGCGCATTTCATCAACAGATATAATCTTTATTAATTAAGTACATAAAATTTAGATTCAAACAATTTATCTTGCAATAATTTATGCTTTAAAACAATTTATTTAATTTCATATTACAGAAAAATCTCCAATATGATAAAGTATATTTTTTATTTCATCACAATAATATCAATACACACACACTTTTCATCACACTTACATAGAAAAACAATTAAGATCGTTAATAAATTTGAGTAATAAATTATGAATCAAAATTTCATTTGAATAATAAAAAACTTATGTAGTGAATTTATATGCATGGAATATTTAAACTATTTCGATGCTATTTAAGGGAATATTTTATAAGCTATTTCTTTAATCTTCTATTCATAACTAGATTTTGGGGAAAAAAAACGTAAGCAGAAGAATTGAATTTTAGTTAATATTAAAATAAAATTTTTTGTTATATTTTTTAAACAGCTTAACTATAATTCTACAGCATTTTTTGAAAATAAATTGGAATTTCAAAAGACTGAGTGGAATTATTGGTCTCACCCGCGAAACAGTTTATCGTTATTAACTGATATCAGAGCTTTAACTGTTACCGCGAAAAATTATACATGAAAATTAATATCTTATTTATTTCTATGTAAACAGAGCATACGTTCCATTTGTATGGAAACAATTTCAATATTCAACTAAGCAGAAAATTTATATATTAAATATTAACTAAGCTGCATAACAGATAACAAACAGTAATAATGCTTAAGCAGATTACGAACTACTTGTAAAATGCTATTTTAAGGAATTTTTATACCATCTCTTGGTTAAAAAATATATTACTTTTATGTATCCATTTCTTTTGAAACATTCATTTTTTGTGTTTTAAAAATTAATTTCTTGTGAATAAATTGTGTTAGTACAGGGAAATTTGAAAAAATAACTTTATTTAATTAATTAATTAAATTTATGCAGTTTAGTTGATATTCATAAAACTTTGTGATGAACTTATAATAAGCCACCGACCGATTGGCTGAGTGGTTAGCGTTCCTGACTCCTGAGCTGTTCGGGTTCGAATCTCGGTTCGGGCATGGATGTTTCTTTCCTTCTCTGTTCTCTCTGTCCTTTCTTCTGTGATGTTGTATGAATGTGGCCCGCCCTATAAGCGGGTTTGTGGTGTTATGGCGCGGGTAACGCTACTCTCCTCCGTGACTTGGTTCACAGGTGCTCGCTGGGTAACGATAAATGAGTAGCAATTTCTGGCCTTGTTGTGACATAAGGTTCATCACCCAAGTGTGCCCGCCATTGGGAAAAAAACCCCTTATAATAAGCCGAAAGTGTTTACACTTTTTAAACTTACTCAAAAGTATTTAAATAGTTAAACGAATATTAATGAGGTCAAGATTTGCATGTAAATTTTATAGGACGCAATTTTGGCAAAATGTGATTGTAAGTAGATATTAAAGGCATTCAGAATGGTTATGAATGTTACCATTAAAAATTTCTCATTCACTTAAAAGTATTTAAAGATTTTACAGTAATTAACTCCCTGTGGATCCGTTATCCTTTTTATGCTTTTTCTCTATATGAAAGTGTAATTTTATGTAAGGTAAATTTCATACAGAAACATATTTTTCATCACAATCAGATATTCATGAATTATTTAATCTAATAAAAGCTTACATTCATAAAATGCAAAATAATAATAAACGTTATAAAAAATTTCCATAACTATAACTCATTTAGGCAAATGATAATTATCAATAATAAACGCAATGAAATATTTTAATGACAATTGATATATACTTTAATTTGCTTCACTTAAATATTTTCTTTTTCAAGCAAATCAAAAATATTTTATTTTGTAGAATGAAATATGTATGTTATTTAGAAAAATTATGTATATATATATATATATATATATATATATATATATATATATATATATATATATATATATATATATATATATATATATATATATATATATATATATATATATATATATATATAATAATAACTGGTAATGATTGTTTCATTACATTAAATATAATAATAAAACAATATCCACAGATGTGAATAAAATTCTATATGTTATACATAATAAATTATTCTTTCTAAATAATGATATGGTATGAAACATTAACTGAAGAGATATTTGGTTACAACATTATTTTTAATACAAGAAAAAACAAAGTTGTTGAACAAATACTCATTTATAAGAATAATATGTCATTAATAAAATATACAGCTTCACTTTAAACAATAAAGTGTCAATAAAAATAATAAAGATTTATTTAAAGGAATGTAGAAATAATGTTAAAAGGTAATATTTCATTTGCGGATACTTACTATACTTATTTGCAGATATTATTACTAAACTGCGTTTTAATTTAAGTTATATTATCGTCAAATAAATATTTCTTTAATAATTTAATTTTAATAACTGCTTGTCCCTTAATCAACTCCTACATCTATCTATAATTTTTTAAATATAATCAGTAAGTAATATATATTAGTAAGTAAGTTAATTGGGTGTAAAATTAAAAATGTGATTATTGTCTTATTTTAATGAATTGAATGTATGTAAATTTTTCCATAAAATATTTTATGTTTATATTATTAATATAAAGAATGAAGTTAGTGGGAAAATATCATATACATTTCCAAATGAGAGGCAATTAGTAAATTTGTATTGGGAAAAAGAGATATAACAAGACATTTTTCAACAATTTTTATTCTAAACATAAGAAAGAGTAACTTTAAGATGAATATTTTATCTTTTTAATGCTTATTTATTTATTCTGAGAAAATCTACTCTAAATAAATAAATTCATTTGATGTTCCTCACTGTAGTCCAACAAGAATAATTATATTAAAATTCCTATTGAAATAAAAAATTTCAAAATACAAACAATATTGGGCTAAACTGAGTATTACGGTCTCACCTCTAAAGCGCAGAAAGTCGCCACGGTCTCAGCGAAAAGTCGCCAAATCTGTTAAAATTTGGCGATTATTTTTCATCGCCAAATTTTTTTGCCAAAACATCACCAAAAACGATTAGTCGCCAAATATATCGTTGGAATGTCTCGTTGCCACACATCCGGGAAACGCTAGCCATTTTTATTTTGGATTGTTTTTATCGGATGTAAAGCGCGGTAATTTAAATCTTGTTTTTTGGTATTTATATTTTATTTTACTAATTGTTATATATTGTTATAAAAAGCTTTGACCACTATCACTGAAATAAAAATTTATCATTTGGAAATGCAAAGTTGAGAAATCATATTTCACAGCTCCTGATAGTTGTAGAACAATTACACTAATAACGCAAAAAAATTATTATTACAGATTAAAAGGAATTTTAAGTCTGATAAAATCACGTATAATTTATGTGCGAGAAAAAATATATTTTAATAGCTTAATTTTCGTCCCTAAAAGTTTCCATTTTAAGCATCAGCTCATTTTTAGGAATAAATATAGGAAGAAAAGCTAAAGGTTCGGAAATAAATAAATCTTACGTCATAACAGAATATTTTTGAATGAAACAGCACAAGTTTTGCTCATATATTAACTAATATATTGCGAGTATAGAGAGTTAGGACTAGACTAGAGTTAAGGCTTGCAGTTATATGAAGTAAAGAAGGTATTATTCTGTAAAAATTCATTTTTTTCATCAAATTGTCAAATAGAAATCAAAATATTTTAAGTTTTTCTGGATTTGTATAAAATGAAATTTTAAATTTTATATTTATTCTTTATATAAAAGAAGGAATTGGGATTTTTCTATTAAAAATATTCCAATATACTTTACCATGTAGATGATAGATAAAGAGAAAGAACAAAATGTGTATAGTTTTTTTACTATTAATATTACTATTGTACCGAGCTCCACGGGTTCGTGTTGATTGAGAGTTGAATAAAGCGACCACTTAATGAACACAAGACTTTTATTCGTAAAAAACTTCACTAGATAAACAAAATTCCCGCTGTAACAATCACAATTATACAGCTACAATTCGTCAGATACAATAGGAAATAGCTTCCAATCACAGGTCTCAAATACCTCAGACAGAGAACAACTAGCAGTCACAACTGACCGTCTTCACTCACTGACTGTCTTCACAAAAACTCTACTACTATTCCATGTCGGGCTGCGGTATTTATACCTGACTTGGCGGAGAAATCTACCAATTTCGCCAAGGCTCTGGAAGCTTCTAGGCTATCTCGAAAAATATTGGTCCTAGAGCTTAGGTGATGGATGTTTCCAGAAGTATCGATTTCTCGCCAAGTCGCCAAAAATCTCGCCAACCGTCGCCAAGTCGCCAAGAATCTCGCCAACTGTCGCCAAGTCGCCAAATCATTAGGAAATCCGCTTTTAAACTACAACACGTCTAAATACCGCAATTTTTGCCCAAAATGTGAGAATTTCTGATCTGTCTGAGATATTTTAAGACAAATATAATCATTATTTACAAATTTGTAACATTGCCCCCCTCTCAAGGACTGCACGTCCCGGGCAGTACAATCCCCTGATAGGAGGCCAAATTTAATATAAAAGAATTTACATTTCAAGAGGATACAGAGCACATTACATACACAAGCAACTAAAAATACAAGAAAATAGAAAAGATTAAAATTATCTATACTATTTACAAACAGACCATGGTCTACTGATTTTTACTCTACATTACGATAAGGAGCTAATCTATCATAATGTACTACCTTTGGTTTTGAAGCAGATGATTTTCTTATACGAACCACGACGTCGTTCAGTCTTTTTAGGACTGTGTAGGGACCTTCCCAGTTGGCTTGCAACTTTGGAGAAAGTCCTTTACGTCGAATCGGGTTCCACAACCAAACTTTGTCACCTTCTTGGAATTCATGTCCCGTCGCTCTTGTGTCATACCTTGTCTTCATTCTTTCGGTCGTCAGGTTGATTCGGTCTCGAGCGAAGTTATGGACATCTTCAAGACGTGCCTGAAGGTCTCGAAGGTATTCCTCTGGCGATGAAGATGTATCCGGTGGACGACCAAACTGAAGATCACAAGGGAGACGAAGTTCGCGACCAAAGAGCATCTGTGAAGGAGTATATCCGGTAGTCTCATGGACAGCACTACGATATGCAAGCAGAAACAGCGGTAGCTTCAAATCCCAATCTTGCTGATTTCTGGAAACCATAAGGGAGAGGTTATTCAAGATGGTTCTGTTAAACCTCTCTACCATGCCATCCGATTGTGGGTGTAGTGGCGTGGTCTGCGTCTTGTCTATTCCGAGAATTTGACACATTCCTTTAAACACAACAGAGGTGAAGTTTGTCCCTTGATCAGAATGAATTTGTAAGGGTGTGCCGAATCTGGAAACCCATTGCTGCACTAGAACCTCGGCTACTGTAGTCGCCTCTTGATCGGGGATTGCAAACGCTTCAGGCCACTTAGTAAAGTAGTCCATGACAACTAGTATGTATTTGTTGCCATTTGAAGATCGTGGTAAAGGACCCAAAATGTCTAATGCTATTCGCTCAAAAGGTGCTCCTACGTTGTACCGCTGCAACCTTCCTCTGCTACGTTTCTTTGGTCCCTTACGTGCCGCACAGTCATCACAAGATTGGCACCATTTCTCTACATCTTGTCTCGTTTTGCTCCAATAGAAGCGTTCTCGAACTTTCTGTAGAGTTTTCATTACTCCGAAGTGGCCTCCAGTTGAGCTACTGTGCAATTCTTTCAAAACATCTGAAATTCTTGATTTTGGAAGAACAAGCTGCCATTTGAAATTACGTCCATCATCGGACTCCCATTTCCTGTATAAGACACCATTTCTTATATGGAGTGAGTCCCAAAGAGCCCAATATTGTTTAGTAGCAGGACTGTAGGTGGAGATATCCTGCCAACTTGGTTTCATACTGGAAGATTCTTTTAATTCTAAAATTGGATTTATATCTGGGTCTTCTTTTTGGGCTTCTCTAAGTTCTTTATCACTCCATGGGTCGGGTTTTGATGGAGTTGAAACATTAACTTGGCGTACCGCAGGATTTACTAACTGATAGTTCTTCTCTATTCTAGAACAATATCGGCAGCTTTCATTACACGGTTTCCTTGATAGTGCATCAGCATTTCCATGAAGAGTTCCTTTGCGATGACGTATTTCAAAGTCAAACTCCTGGAGTCGTTGAATCCATCTGGCTACCTGTCCTTCTGGATTTTTAAAATTTAAAAGCCAGGTTAAGGATGCGTGATCTGTCCGGAGCAAGAACTTTCTTCCATAGAGATAATGGTGGAAATGTTCTATGGCTTTGACGATTGCCAGCAATTCCTTTCTGGTTGTACAATAATTCCGCTCTGGTTTCGATAGACATTTACTCCAATAAGCAATGACATATTCTTTATCATCAATTTCCTGCGACAAAACAGCTCCGATATTTTCATTGCTGGCATCCGTATCTAAAATGAATAATTTTTCGGGCTGGGGATATGCAAGAACGGGCGAAGATGTCAACGCCTCCTTCAGTTGTTTAAAAGCTTTCTCACATTCATCTGTCCATAGAAATCTCTGTTTAACTTCTGTCAACTTGTGAAGAGGTCTGGCAATACTTGAGAAACCTTTAACAAATTTCCTGTAATATGTGCATAGTCCAAGAAAACTTCTTAATTGGTGGACATCTTTTGGACGACTCCAGTCCTTAACTGCGGAGATCTTTTCAGGATCTGTTCTTACACCTTCAGCAGAGATAATGTGTCCCAGATAGCTTACTTCACGTCGGAATAAATTACATTTGCAAGGATTCAGCTTCAGGTTGGCCATTTTTAATTTTTCCAGCACCTTTCGGATGTTTCTTAAATGGTCTTCGAATGTGCGCCCTACAATAATGATATCGTCCAAATATACCAAACAGGCTTCGTAGGAAAGTCCTCGTAATACTGTCTCCATCAGGCGCTCAAACGTTGCAGGTGCATTGCAAAGCCCAAATGGCATGACCTTGAACTGCCAAAGTCCTTGTCCTGTGGTGAACGCAGTCTTTTCTCGATCCTCAGGATGTATCTCTACTTGCCAATAACCACTCTTGAGATCCAAAGTCGAAAACCATTGTTTTCCGGATAAAGCATCAAGTGTATCGTCAATCCTAGGAAGAGGGTAACTATCTTTTTTAGTGATGTTGTTTAACCGACGATAGTCAACGCAGAATCGGGTAGAGCCATCTTTCTTCCGAACTAAAACAATAGGCGAAGCCCAAGGACTCTCTGATGGCTCAATAATGTCATTCTGCTGCATTTCCATCAGAAGATTATCCACCTCTTCCTGCTTAGCGAATGGCAATCTTCTCGGATGTTGTTTAATGGGTGGATGATTTCCTGTATTGATTCGGTGCTGCGTCAATTTGGTCCGCCCAACATCATCTGATTTCTTGGAAAAGAGATCTCCGAATTCTAATAATAGATTTCTTGCAGCATTCCTCTGTTTATCATCTAACTCTGCACTCTGAAGGAGTTCATTAATTAGAGTGTCAGGAGGCTCAGATAGTGTGGTTTGACAATTTCGGTTAATACAGGTCACTGGAGTGCAAGTCGCCAGCACTTCTCCTTCTTTTATTAGTTTTACCTTATTGCTTAGATTAGCAACTCTTACCGGGATTACATTTCGTGAAAGGTCGACGAGGGAAGAAGCCACTAGTACTCCTTTAACGCTATTGTCGGAATCTGGATATTCAGTCAATCCATAATGAAAATTATTATCTTCTGAAAGAGCTCCGGAAACTATTGTCTCAGTTCTTGGTGGTAATGTTGTTTCACTCTTTGCAGTTATATGATGGACTGATTTAATATCTGAATATTTCGTCTTAAAAATCGTTATGTCTTCAGAACATGAGTGTAGTTCATTATTTTTAAAATCTAACTTGAAATTGTTTTCTTTGAGGAAATCCAATCCAAGAATAAATTCGTCATTTATATCAGCGACATATGCCATATGATGGTAAACGGCATTACCAAATGCAATGTTTAGCTTGACTTTTCCATGCACTTTAATCTTATCACCTGTCACAGTTTGGAGGGTAATGCAGGGCGGCGTCCAGATGAGTTTGTCACCAAGTTTGCGAGCCAAATCTGTCCTAATGATAGTTACGTTGGCTCCAGTATCGATTATCATTCTGCAGGGAACTTCGTTGACATGTCCCATAACGAAAAGTCCGTTGTCGCCGCTACTTACGGAAGAAATGTGAAACGATTTGAAATGGGGCTTCTGACTCTCTGGACATCTCCGCCCCGCGAGATGGCCACATATTAGTTTCCCTGCTGTGGTGGAAGATCATTTCCACCATTTTTTCGTTTCGGGCAGTCTCTCTGAACGTGTCCGACTGCACCGCAAGTCCAACACTGAATTTTCGTGTTTCTGCCACCTTTACTCAATTCTAAGTTACGGAATTTTCTCCGCAGATCTTCGATTTGCTTTCTGAGATCACAGTCCGTATCAGTAGCAGAGACGGCTCTGATTGAGTGCCGGTCTTTACGCGCGGCCTGCTGGGCAGCCTCTATCTTATGTGCGTAGACTAGGGCAGATCCAATATCTTTGACATCGGCGAGTCTAAGTGTTTTCTGTATCTCCGGATCCCTCACACTATCGATGAAGTGATGGAGAGCCAGATCTTGACGTGTCTCAGCTGGGCAGTCCGAAAATGCTAGATGGGAAAGTCGCTGAATATCGGCAGCCAATTCTTGAAGACTTTCACCCGCTTTTTGATAGCGGGACTTTAACTGTAGTCTGCTATATTCCTTAGTGCACTTATCTCCAAACCGCAGCTCAAGCGCACTCGATAGGGCTTGGAAATCGTGCCTCTGCTCCTCCGGAAGCGTCTCGAGGATGTCAGCCGCGTCTCCTCTTAAAGAAGCCGCCAGGTGAAAAGCTTGGGCTCGGGGATTCCATCCATTAGCTTCCGCTACCATCATAAACTGGGTCTTGTATACTTGCCAGGATGATTTCCCATCAAATGTTGAGAGTTTAATATTGGCTAGGGAAGGCACAAATGTCACGTTGGGTTCCTCATGTTTGTTTGATATTTGCTTCTCCAAGCTTTCAATCTTCTTATTCATATTGTCTAATGCTTCTTCAACATTTTCTTCTATCTCCAGAACTTTAGTTTCAACTGAAGTTACCTTATCTTCCATTGCATTCATCTTCTCCTGAATGATGTTGGAGAATTCTTCTTTAACACTTACAATGTCCTTCTTAAGTTCCTTTTTAAGCTCCTCCTGTCCAGCTTTCATCTCCTCCTGTCCAGATTTTATCTCTTTCATCATCTCGGTTTTAATCTCTTCTTGTCCAGCTTTCATCTCTTCTTGTCTAGCTTTCATCTCTTCTTGTCCAGCTTTCATCTCTTCTTGTCCAGCTTTCATCTCAGTTTTCATATCTTCTTGTCCAGCTTTCATCTCAGCCATCTGCTCCGCTAATTTTTCGAGAAGACTTTTCATTAAATCCATGTCCATTTTTCTTGTGACACGCTGCATCAACTCTTCAATCCCGATTCTGACACCAGTTGTACCGAGCTCCACGGGTTCGTGTTGATTGAGAGTTGAATAAAGCGACCACTTAATGAACACAAGACTTTTATTCGTAAAAACTTCACTAGATAAACAAAATTCCCGCTGTAACAATCACAATTATACAGCTACAATTCGTCAGATACAATAGGAAATAGCTTCCAATCACAGGTCTCAAATACCTCAGACAGAGAACAACTAGCAGTCACAACTGACCGTCTTCACTCACTGACTGTCTTCACAAAAACTCTACTACTATTCCATGTCGGGCTGCGGTATTTATACCTGACTTGGCGGAGAAATCTACCAATTTCGCCAAGGCTCTGGAAGCTTCTAGGCTATCTCGAAAAATATTGGTCCTAGAGCTTAGGTGATGGATGTTTCCAGAAGTATCGATTTCTCGCCAAGTCGCCAAAAATCTCGCCAACCGTCGCCAAGTCGCCAAGAATCTCGCCAACTGTCGCCAAGTCGCCAAATCATTAGGAAATCCGCTTTTAAACTACAACACGTCTAAATACCGCAATTTTTGCCCAAAATGTGAGAATTTCTGATCTGTCTGAGATATTTTAAGACAAATATAATCATTATTTACAAATTTGTAACACTATTATACTGCAAATGAAGTCTTAAGAAGTAAATTTATAAGGATTTTTTTAGCACAAAAACTTATTGATTTATAATAAACAGATAAATCTGTAATCAGATGACATGTAAATATGTAATAAATATTTCATTGCAATTATGGTTGTCATTATTATTATGTTGTGTAACTATTAAGTGTATAAAATACTTCATAGTAATAAAAGTAATAATCACAGAAATGTTGGTTATTTTTAAGGTAATATTTTCCTAGCTTTCATTTAAATTATTTTAACTAAAGTTAAATATAAAATATTAAGAAATGTACTTTACTTTAAGTTTCAAGTTACATAATTTATTTTTCCGAATTTATTTCTGACACGCGAGAGAACTAGTATATTTGACACAGCTAGGAAATATCTGAATAAACTGTTGAAATGATAAAAGCACTTTTGATAATAAACGATATTCAAAAATGCAACAAAAGTATTGTAATAAAAATCGCATAATATTATTAAAAAAATTGTTCTAGATCATTATCTTCACAAACTTGGGAGGTGCATAATGAATAATTTACTTATGATTTTTGTTGTTTTGATTAATTTAACAGCCATTAAATATATAAAGTAAAAAAAATATAGACCATTCGAACTTGATTTGATATTACTGATTTGCAACATTTTAAGCCTTACATACAATACTGTTTGTAAGAAAATGTAAAAACTAAATAGGAGTTGTCGAATGGAAATTTTTTTTAACAAACATTCTGAACTATATAAAAACAAGAAATATTGTTTATTCAATAAAAAACATGTATTTTAAAACATTTTATTAAAAAATATGTAAGGGAAAAGTAAGAAATGAACATTTGTCTTAAACTTTCAATATTATAAAAAACATTTCTTAAAGAAGAAAAATTGAAATGGGAGATGTTATCGTAGTTTTATTACAAACATTTTAAGATTTTTATCCTTAAAAATAAGTAACTTTAATGACTATATTTTTTACACAATAGAAAATTCATATGTAAAACTGGATGAAGAAAAATGTGATGTTGAATTGTGATATTTTTAAGAGAAAATATATCTTGAGCAATTACAATAAAAAGATTAAAAGCAAATTTTTTTCTAAAAAAAATCTGTATTTATATCGGCAACCTGTCTGTTGCAATTTACCCATTAATCTGTGACTTCCAAACTCTTTCCGCTGGAGTGGTATGGATGTGAAGAGGAGGGTGCAAGTTTGGTGTGACCTGGTCATTTGACAGGAATTCAAAATTACGAGAAGCTTAGAGATAGATAGACGAGTATTTAAAACCCGTTAATTTAAAGGTACGGTCAGAGACTCGCCCACACAGCTATGTCATTCATGTGTATGTCATTGTTCACTCAAGATATTCTGATCGCACTCATAAAGCTATTTAGAATTCAATATAGGACATTGTAAAACTAGAAAATATAGCCGTTGCTAGAACAGCTCATTCATCGTATCCCGTTTTCAATATAATCACGCACGCATTTAACACCGTATTCATCGTAATCAATCAATGTTCCATACACGTTTATCATATACCTCATGACAGACTGACAGAGAGAAATTCACTTTCACAACGAACATTATAGCGCTTAATTTATAGAATTGTTCTCCTATATATCGTATTACAAAAATGATAAGCTCGATCAACTTGGAATTGCTTTGATTAGGGATGTATAGTCGCAAGTGATGAGTTCAGAATTAAATATATTACTTTCAAATATGTGTCTTGAAGATCGCAGACATATATATCTAGGTCAGCACAAATCAGCACATGAATTTAAATCTTACCATCATATCCCATACATGACCACAACAGGGCAGCATTATATGCAGCGTAATTTTTTTTGTAGCTAAATCCTTTTAACAGTCATTAGTGCCATATTTTTAGCATAACGACATCAAAACTTTTTGAACGGTTGTATTAGAGTTTTTACGTAAAATGTTTCTGCTTTTCAAGAAGATAATGCTCAGTTGTATTAGATTTGTATTGCTGTAATTTATTTTGAAGTTTTCTTTTAACAATCTTCGTCTCATTAGGCAGCTTATATTCTCTCTTACATTGCATACTTGAAGCATTAGGGAAAAACAATTGCAAGCATTTCAGAATGTTCATAATTTATCCCGTCAGTTAAAGAAGGTAAGAAATCTCCCAAAATTTGCTAGAAATTCGTTATTTTGCACTAAGTCAGATGAAAGTTTGTATCCAGACTAGCGAAGACCAATAGTGTAACTTCTTATTTAGGAAACTTCTTAAAAAGAGAATAGCCATGTATTTTCTGGTCGTTACTACAGAGATTTTTTTTCAATGATTGAAATTCAAATTTTTGTATAAGATCGTTTATAAGAATTTTTATATAAGATTCTACGAGATTCAGTATAAGGAGAATGAGAGCATCAAAACACCAAATTCTTGGGTTTTCCTCTTCTTAATTGGAATTCTTGGGTTGGGAATAGAATCAAATTAAGTACTTTTGTTAAAGTCCAGCTTCCGTGTAACAGCTTAAATCTTTAGTCAGGAAATTATGTATAGAGCCTTTGACTTCTTAGAAACATTATTTTGTTGTAGTTAGTATTAATTCTATTCACACTTCATCATTAATAATTTCAAGCTTTAAGAATTTTACATTCACTATTTTTTGTTTAATTTAGAGTTATGTATCATTCTTTATATTTGCATAATCATTTTAATTGCGTTAGTTATTTCTTAATTTTTACTTTAAGCAAAATTAATGAATATGCATATATATGTATATAATTTATATAGTTTGAGTAAAAATAGATGAATATATTGAAGCACCGTTGCCTTCTTCTTGTAATATATATAAACATAATCTTTGCATTATTATATTAGGGATAAAACTCAAATGAAAATATGTATGCGTTCTTGAACAAATATTATTGTTTTTTACTTTCAAATTATAAACATACTGAAATATCGAATTGCATTCTTGTCATTTTATGGAAATTTACATCGTTTTCAAAATATTTAATAAAAATCCATATTTTCTCCCAAATGCCGGGAAGAGTTAGTTGAATTTTTGCAGAAATTTTATGTATGAAGTCAAATTCAAGAAAACTGATATAGGACGTCAAAGCTCGTTCATTTTCTCTTTTTTACCAAATGGTACTGTCAGTTCTTATTATTACAAATACACTTTGAATTTTTGAATATTGGTTTCAATAAGTTAAGAATGAAACCATTTTTATACTATTTTATAAGAGTTATGACAATTTTGCAAAAATTTTAGAGATTGAATTGATGATTTTAGAAAACAGGAAATATTTTTTGTTGTTTAAAAAATTGAGGTATTTTTATATTTTATCATTTTATGCTTTTCCATTTATCTTACTTATTTAAATAATAATACTTGTTTGTAGTCCTGAGCTAAAATTTGAAGCAGACATTCATTCTTACCATGTGGTTTTCAGCAGGAACAGAAAATCATTTTTATTAAAAAAATTTGAGAATCAATTTTATATCTAATTTCAAAAAGAGAGTTTATTTTTTATAAATATTTAAAGAAAATAAATGTCTATTCAAAACGATTAATGTCCTATTGTTGTCATCGTAAGTGAAACTGATTATGCAGAAAATTTGGAATATTTTTGAACACCAATTTACAAAATATTTTTTATAAATAATAAATTTTGGAATTTTTTTTGAAATTTTTGTCTTAATATTTATATTTTGATATATGAATTTCAACAATCACTTTAATTCTAAATTACCAGAAAACTATATACTATTTTTTATTTTTCTAAAAATAAATTTTTAATTATAAAAATGTTTATTGAAAAATCATAATTGTGAAGTTTTAACTCATTTTAATAATTCTTTAAAAAAAGGATAAAAAAGATTTTTAAAGGAGATTTTGTAAAAAAGACATTTTTGGAAAAGATGTTATGTATATATATGAAATATTAACTGAAACAAATTTATTTGATTAAAATTATTTTCTAGTTATACAGCAATTTTTAATTAAGAAACTGGTTTTAAAAATAAATGAAGCTATTGCCTTAACAATTTGTAATGTTGCCCTCAAATATTTCTCTAAGTTTCTATTTAGTTATTTTATAAGGTAGTTAATCTCAAATTTCTGATTAAAAATAATCTGAAATTAGTTGCAAAATTGATAATTTTATTAATTAATTGTATGATTTGTGAGAGTTTCTACTTCTTAAATTCCTCAACAGATGGCAGCACGGGAAGTTAATTTTGACTGAAATAAGAAATCGACCTTTTTTTCGGGAGGGGAGAAGTCAGTACAAATAAATAACTTGTTATTTCAATCAATAATTTTCGACTATTCATTAAATGAAGCCCAGTGTTCTTTGCTCATTTATATGAAATTGTCGTTACTAGATTATTCATTTAATAAACTATTACGTAATGTTTTAGGGCTCACTACTCAAATCTACCTTAATAATAATAGATTTCGCTTAAAATTTTGAAATGTTATCATGTCCTCCTCCCATCTTACAATCTTTTCTACTTTCATTGTCTTCAAAACAATTTATATATCAACGAAACAGGATATAATTACTTCATAACATCTTTTATTAATCAAAGTTTCAAATTAAAGATATTGTGTACATGCATTTCGAAATATGTACAATATCTTTATTGTTATTTTTGAGATATCATTATAAACAAAACATTTAGACGGATTTAATTGAACAAAATTTCATAAAATTAGTTTTGAATTTAACATTTCAAACGAAATGTTGTCATTCTTCTTATTGTTAACTTCTATGCTTTCTGTATAAATTATATCTATTTTCTCGATCAAAACATTTTGAATTATGTCTTTTAAACATATATGAGTGATATGTTATAGTTAAAATATTTTTTCACCTTTGCCATTTTTCTGGTAACTTCATATTTCCGCTCTCATAAAATTTCTGGTACTTTACTACAAAAAACTCAATCAAGTGTGATTTGAAGTCATCGTTATTACTAAAATGTTTACTTCTTAAAATTTTTTTGTAAACTTTGAAATAAATCCGAAGGTGCAAGGTTGGAGTGATATGGAGGCTGTGACATCAATTCCCAACCAAGCTCCAGTAGTTTCGCACGTGTTGCTAAAGATGTGTGAGGACTCGCATTGTCTTGTGGTACACGATTTCTTTGTGATTAACCCATTCAGGCCTTTTCCCTTTGATTGCTTCCTCTAATTTCACAAGTTATTGGCTGTAAGCATTTGAGTTGCATCGTTTGGTTTTTTGGAGGCAGCTTAAAATAACCTTTGTAATCAAGCCCAGTTGACGACATGACCTTTTTTTGATGCAATTCAGATTTTGATATGGTTTGTACTGGTTCATCATGCCTGGACCATAATCGTTTTAGATTAATGTTATCGTAGATGATTCATTTTTTGTTTCCAGTTATAATTTATTTAAAAAAAGGGTCGATTTCATTATGTCTGAAATGCGTACCATAAATATTGATTCGTTATGTTAGGTGAATTTCTTTCGATTTATGCGGAACCAAAATATCGAACTTAACAAGTCCAAGACGTCTTATATGATTTTCAATTATTGAGTGTGATACATTTAACTGTTTTGCAATCTCTAGCATAGTGATATGACGATTCGATTCAATTATAGCTTTCAATTTGTCACCATCATCTTTAGAAGGTTGACCAGAACGTTGGTGATCTTTCAGAGAGAAATCTCCATAACGAAATTTTTTAAATCAATTTTGACATATGCTTTCTATTAAACAATTATCACCATAAACTTCTTTTTGTGAGCCTGAGACGCTTTATTGCCTTCATGAAAATTAAAAAGCAAAATGTGTCGAAAATGTTTATTTTTGCATTCTAGGTTAAAACTGGCCATAATCTGACAGTTGTAAGCAAAATTTCACGGAATTTGTTTTTATAGTAACCTAAAGGTATCGACTTCCAAATCTCACAAGAAAAAATTCTAACTTTGACATAAGAATAATGATACAAACATAACGCTATCTACTGGTGCAAACCGAAATTACTTTCTTGGCAACCCAATATATTACATCTCTTAATGATTAAATTCTCATTATGCTTGAAAAACCAATAGGAAAAGGTTTGCTTATAATTCTTTATGTTGCCGCGACTTGGAAGAATACATTAATACAATAAGCTAACGAGATTTTTATAACATTCTATTATTGATACAAAATATTTTATCGGACTAAATCTTTTTCCCTTCAGTTCCCTGCAGAATTAAGAACTACTGGTTCTACACTGACTTCAAAATTACGCAATTCCTCACTAGACACGGAAAATTCAACAGCTACCTACACCGTTTCCACATTAAAAACAGCGACGTGTGTATGTGCAACTCCGAGATTGATAACCCTTCACACATTCTTCTTGAATGTCCATCTGTTTCATAAGAAAGGAACGAGCTTCGTAAAGACTTAAATAACAGATGGCCCTCGATTTTGGTGGACCTAATGAAGAAAGAGAATTTTTAAAAAATTTATCCATTCAGTTATTTAACTCACTTTTTACTTTTCTATCTCTTTTTTTCTCTCTCCCTTCTTTTATTATTATTTTTTTGTTCATCTCATGATTTATTTGGATTTGTTATGTAGTACATTTGTTGTACCTTCGGGCAACATTGTGTTGTGTGGTATTCCTTGGTGCACAGGGAGATATTTTTGTTTTCCCAAATAAAAAAAAATCATTAAAACAATATATATTTATTTTTTAAGTTAAAATAATTCAACTATTTTAAAAATGATATTCTAGCTTGAAATTAAGTATTAAATTTATGCTCTTGAAGCTTAAAGTAATATATAAGGTTACAGAATTAGGAAATTGAGTTAGTAAATTTTACTGAGAATATATTGTATCCCATTAGCTAATAAAAACAAAAAAGTTTTTCAGATTATCTTAATAAGATTTTTTATTGCAGGGGTAAAAATTTTGTTTGAATGAAATTTAAGAGCTAATTGGGAGTGGTTTATCGTCGAGCTGGTAGGTGAAGGATTAATGCTCTTGTACTCGGTTCAACAATTCATGGGTAAGAGTCCGATCTTGGTTATGGATTTTTGTAGTGGTTTTGAGTCCACTTTAAACCGTAGGTCCCAGTCTAATTATTTTTCGTGTACGAAAAATGACCATTGAGCGACAAACAAATGAGAATGATTTATCTTAGCTTATTCTGACAATTTAATTATTGTCTTGAAACAAATATGATAGTTTTTAAATTAAAACATTAAAAACATTTAAATGTTTGTCAATTTAAATGTAATTTTTAAAAAGATTCATGATAAGTCTGAACATAATGCATCTAAATTAATTTTTAACCAAAACATTCTTGAATTAAATCTATGGAGCGGCAGCTTAAGAACGGACAATTGTTGCAATTCGAGCCTCTTAAAGATTTGATTGAGTTAATAAGATGCCGTTTTCATCGTGTAATGGATTTTTAAAGAAATGGAAGGAATATATTTTTTGTGATTCTAACCATGATTAAATGATCCAAAAAATTGTTGATCTTTCCCTTTTATAAAAACAGACATAAAACTATATATCTCTCTAAATGCAATTTTTTAGATATTTTTAACTTACGCCAGTGAGGTAATACGTAAACAATGATTATCATATACATTAAAAGTTTTTCGACTATGATATTTATATTAAATGAGAATCTTGATTTATATGAAGTATATGCACAAATATTTTTAATCTGTTCACAAAATTATATTACAAATACTATTCCAATATATTTGTATAAATAATACACTGTGTGCCTCAAATTGAATGATGTGACATTAACTACATAAAAATATGCTTAGCTTTACCAACGATGAATTAATTCACTTATACATTTTAAATAAAATTAGTTATGTTGCCAGTTTTTTAGTGGTTAATTGAAAGGAAGTTTTTATATATATATACGCGACAATATGGAGAAATTTTACGAAATAATTTTCTTTAAAAACAATATTGGGAAAACCTACAATATGACAATTTTTTTTTTAATGTGCATTGATAACATATGAAATAAATTGACTGATTAAAACTACTATTTTTTTTAAAAGTTGACAATTACGTATGTATCTTGAAAACAAAATACTAGGATTTTCATTCACAATATATTTCAAAAAATGCTAAAAGTATTAATAAAAAATATTAAATGCATTCGTATCTTTAAGAAAACAAATTATTTATAAGAAGTAAAAAAAGAAGAGAATAGTGCTTAAATAAATGATTTTGAAAGTGATTTTGCTGAGCCAAAAAGAGATTTTTTTCTTTTTCTTGAAGACATCTGTTCAATTATTTAATTTTCAATCTTCCCTGTTGTCGCCCATGACAAGTGTTAACGTTAAGAATACTTATGCTATGAATATTTACTTATAAGAATGTACAGTACTGTAAAGACTTAAAAATCACGAGCTTGTTTCTCCTAGAATTGTTATAAATAATTTAAAACCTGAAAATTAAGAAGTTTATTTAAGAGCTTTATTTTTGCATTATATATGTATATATATTTAGTTGACATCATTTCTTATGTAGTCATTTTATGTAACTATATTGAGGTAGAGCTTACTTATATTATCATGTTAACTAACACGTTTTTAACAAATGTTAGTTGTAGACTAATTTGTATTTTACTAACCTCAGGCTTCATAATTAATCAAACAGAAAATATATTATTAAATCTTTGCTATTTATATTATTTAAGATTATAATTATAATATTTTAATCTAATTATAGTATTTATATAAGATATTAATTATAATATAAGAATCTTTGAAAAAGTATTTTTATGCTTTCATTAGAATTACTCTAAAAAGATTTAAATAGATAATTTAAACTTTAGAAAATGTCTTGATTTATAAAATTTTTATGTGTGTTTAAACTTATATATCGATAACTTATGTAACAACTGGTTAATTAATAACTGTTGATTTTATCTTTTATTATTAAAAAATATTATTTTATCTTTCATTATAATAAAGTTTATAAAGTAGAAATAAAATTTTCTTAAGGAGTAAAATTATTTTTGCGAATAAAAGTGCATGTGATTTAATATGCATATTTATTTAAATAGTCTGTAAAATAATTAAATTTATAAATTTTAATATTTATTAAATGAAAAGATTTTATTTGTTTTAATGAATTCCAGCTAAAATGATAATGATTCAACAATCTTTGAAATGGATTAGTAGAATTTATAATAAATTCAATCCTTAATGATCTACAATTTTTTAATAATCTTGGTGAATCTCATCATATTTCTATACACATAATTCCTTTAATAAAGACATGTTCAATTTGCTTTAAGCCTCTATTTCCAAATTTAATGTCATATATTTCGTATGATGTTATAAATTTTTAGTATAGTTAAAAAAATTTACTTCATAACTTAGTTATTGTATTTTGTGCGATAGCGCAGTTGTTAAACTTTAGTTATTTCATTAATTGGCATTTGAATAAGAAAAAGTAGAGAATAAAAGCAGTTTGTTCTCTAGAAAAATGATTTAATAATGAAGGATATTCTTCTTAAGACTTGTAAACATTTTTTCGCTTGCTTCTAGCTATTTGTTTTAATTTACAAGAAAAATCTAGATTCATAAGTAAAATTTTAAGGATTGATTTAACACTTAAAAGATGGAATTTCATTGTACACTGCATTAAATAATGACCCAAAAACAGAACAATTTATTAAAATATCTGCTTTTCATATTCATCTTCATTTACAATAGTAGATTTAAGATGAAATTAACAGTTCCACAAACTGGTAATTGTTAAGCAGGAAAAAGGTGATTGTTAATCCTTGTTCTTAACAGAGATAAGCTATTACCCCCTTTTTTAACATGATGCTAAATATTTATTTAAGATTTTTAATCTAATACATGTCTAGTCAGGAAATTACCATTGAGTAATTTTTGCGTTATCAGAGAATTTCTACCATCATCGTTATACACGCTCTCTTTATTTAGTTCGTGAAACTAATGAAATCTTCTGCAACCTATGATTTGAAATGAATTTAAAGGAGTAAAACCAGCATTATATATTTTTAGGGATAGTGACATCTAGCTGTTTAGCTGATGCTTATTTAATAAGCAAAAGTACTGACTCACATATATATATATATATATATATATATATATATATATATATATATATATATATATATATATATATATATATATATATATATATATATATATATATATATATATATATAATTTATTATATGTATTGTTAGATGCACTTTTTGCATTCTTATATATTTATAGATTTTTTTGTAATGAAGATAGAAGAATGATGATAAATTTTTTAAAAATAAAAGTCTAAAATTTTAGAAAAATCTGTCATAGATTATATAAATTTTGTTAACATCAATAAATGATTCTTGTTGCTAGAGTCTAATCATATTTGCAAATGGTCCTAAATAACATAGTATAAATTTTAAGTATTTAGTATTTTATGTGTTTTCTTCCTCTTATATTTTAAAAGTATTAATAGCAATTCTCAAAGTAAAATTCTTATTTGATAAAACTGTATTGAAAATAAATCAATAAGCAAAATTATTATGTGGAATTTGCTTTCAATGTTTCTTACTGTTGTACTTTCATGTCTAATATAAAGAATAAATATCTTGGGTATTATACGTAATTGGCACCATTTTAAAAGAAGATGAAACATAATATAGAAAGAACAGTATTTAACGTAGTATAAATTTTGATGTTTATCATTGTTTAAATAATTTAACTTTGGTGATTTACTCTTTAAGAATTTAAAAAAAATTAATTACTTAAAGAAATGAATACTCGAATTCATTCTTTAAGGAAATAATTTTTTAAAAATTTTGTAACATATTTTATTAAAAATTAAGAAGATCATTTTGAAAATTCGTTCTTAATTTATAAGAGTTGCTAATAGTTTCAGATAAAATGCTTCAATACATCTTGCAATAAACTTTTTAATAATGTTGTAGTACTTTTTGGTACATTTTAAGAACTATATATAAATGCTCGTTAGGGAGTACTCCAATGAAAATACTGAAACAAAATATACAAAGATAACACAAATTATTTTTCCATTGAATTTTGGTTTGAGATATATTAGGCTACTGTATTAGGTATGAGAAATTTAATACCTGAATATACTCTATTTTTGTAAAATAAATATCTTAAGGTAAAATTTATGCTCATTAATCTTTGATTACAAAGCAACTGAATCTCATTTCAAAAATAAAATTTCAATAATTAAATTTTTGTCTTCTCTCTAATTGCCTTTTGTTGTGAATTAATGCTATTGAATGAATACACTTAATTTTTATCTTACAAAATGTGATATGAAAAACTTATATGCATTCATCAGATTACAAGTGGGAAATGCTAAAACGCATATAATTTCTGATTAAATAATAAAAATATTTCCTTTCATAAATAGTAAGATATTAAGATAAGATATTAGTAAGATATTAATATAAGATATTAATAAGGCATTATATTCCAGATGACAAAAAAATTTGAGCTCGTATAGAACAGAATATTTATAATTGTAAACACGAGTGCTATCAGATAAAATATTGAAGTTCCTGTAATTTTTCTCAGATGATAAAATGTCATTTACTTATTTTTGTCTCAGTTTATTAGAAAAGAAAGATGTTTATTTGCGATGTCATAACAAATGTGTATTGGGAAAATAATGGATGATAAAGACTTATAAAAGTATTATAGTAAAAGATGGTATCAAGAATATAAGTTGCAGTGATGAGTCTTAAATAAGTATATAAATAAGTACATTTTATTTGCTAAAAGAACAGCTATACTATTTGAGTAATATTTGATTATGCTTAAAATTTTCTATATTAGTTACTTCTTATAATATATAAATTCCTTATTTTGAGTTAAATATATTTTCCCTCCTTATTACTTTATTTCTTAACCTAAAGTATAGTTCGGTATTTATACAGTGTGTTTCATATTTCATTCCAAAACTTCTTTAAATATGAGAAAAACATTATTTGAAGGAAAAGAAATTTGAAAAAATAGAAATTAAAAGGTAGAATTGTGGTACTGATATTACATGCACTAATATTAGATAATTTTTTATCATCAAATGATTAATAGATTTATTATTTCTAAGATATCAACACATTTTTATTTATATGTTATTTGTTTAGTTGGAACATTAGATTAACTATAAATATATTTATTTAGTTTTAAATTATATTACTTTTTTCATAATAGCAATGATTACGAAATAATTATACAAAAAATATTATGATTTGAAAATAGTTTTTTCTTATAAAAGATATGATGTGAGGTTTAATAAATTTACTGAGCTATATTACAATATGTAAATGAAAAAAAATTAGAAATTTAATTATATATATATTAACAACAAGAAATCATTTTCTAAAATTACAAAATCACCCAAGAGAATTCAGCATCATAAATTTATTTTTACTGAAATCGATTTACTATTATATAGTCTAAAAATATAAAAAAATAGAAATGAGAAAATTAATTTTTTTTGTTCATCACATTCTTTTATATTTTTCGGAGTTCTTTGGAATAAGTATTTCCTTATAGTTACGAGTGATACAATTTAAAGTGTTTCAACTGTGGGAAAATACATGTGTCGATTCTTCCTTTCTACTCCTTTAGGAAAAATGATACTTTTCTTTTACTGCTTTTGTCTGTTTCGACTCCACAAAATATATAAAAGGGTCTCAGTCATTCTCGGGGGATATTTCAGAACAGTAGTGTCTAAAACACATTTGCGAAATATGGTTGAAATGTCCTTTGTTATAAGAACGTGATAATTTAAAATCCTTTTTTTCAAGGCACTAGAACAAAAATAAATGAGGTTTTTAATTTCCTTTCAAAATGTATTCGTTTAAGGTTCAATATCATTGAGAAATGAATAATAACTCTAACATAAATTACATTATTATACATGTTTAAGGCAAACGTGCATTGCAGTTTCCCATTTGAATTTTTGTTTTGTGCTTGAATATAATTAAAATTATATTTTTATATAATTAATATTATGTAATTAAAATTGTATTTTTGGTAAAACCATGTTTTTGGGAAATATTATTAATGCTTTTGAATGAATGCAAAATTTCTTCAGTTATTTCACATAACAAAATAAATGATCTGATTTCGTTTTAAATTTTCATTTGCTATGATGATTTTATTTTGAGAATAGAAATCTTTAAAATATAAAGTTATCTCCTACAATTTTCAGAGGAAGTTAATTAAACAAGAGCGCATTTAAATTTCATTGAATTAATTTACCTAAAGTGCTTCGTGTAAGTTCAAAAGTACAAAGTTTTTTTAATTTTCTTTCTTACGGTTATTAATTGTGGAGATAAATTAGCTTAAATAAATCAAGTATATCATGGAAATTTGGTCTTTTGAAAATAGTATGTTGAATAACAAGATAATAGTTATTTATCGTTGTTTTAAGTTATTAAGAAAACAGTCTTCTATAGAAAATTTATGTCAATATCAAAGTTTGTAAGTTTTGCAATATAAAAAATTTATATTTTTAAATACATGTTCCATTTAAATAAATTCGTTCTAAATATATACTTCTTTATAAACAGTTATGTATTACAGTCTAGTTAGTATTTAATACTTTAATGCTCATAATTTTAAAACTCGAATGTTTTTATTCACTTCTTTCTTCTGTGTTTGAAGGTTGAAGTTAAAATTAAAATTCCTGATAAAATAGAAAAATGTACTGATAATTTTGTATTTACTAAATTAATGAAACTTAGAAAACTCAACTTTATACTTAAATAATTTACATTTAAATAAAGTTTGTTGTGAAAGCCTTTAAGCAATTGGTTTCCCCAGTAAATATATAAAGAATAGTGTGTTTAATTCATAAAATTTTTTATTATTACTAAGCACAATGTATTTACATTTTAGGATGAATTAGCCCATTTTAGGATGAATTATTATTTTAAATACCTACTACAAAGTTTTATTTTATCATATCGTCCCATCAGTCTACATATGATTAAACAGAAATGTTAAAATTCTAAATCATTGCAACTAATAATGTGATATATATTTTTGTTGTTATAAAGTTCTACTAAATTTGAGCCTAAAATGGTTTAAATATCATTCATCAAAATATGTTGTTTTGTTCGACATTAACTGATAATAACACGAAAATTGCATCGTTTTTTTGAACAATAATGATTTCTTTTTGCAAATGTTTAGATCTATGTTACTTTTTTTTCGGAAAACTTGACTATCATCAATCAGATTTTTCTTTCTTGGATAAATCGAAGTATTTTCTAGTT
Source organism: Latrodectus hesperus (assembly GCA_037975125.1). NCBI lineage: Eukaryota > Metazoa > Arthropoda > Arachnida > Araneae > Theridiidae > Latrodectus > Latrodectus hesperus. The sequence goes on along the minus strand of JAJQOW010000014.1, from coordinate 12,318,066 downwards.
ATGCAGCGTTATTTTCATACATTATTGTGACATAAAAGATGATTTTTTTGAAGTTTCATTTTTTATACACAAAAATTAAAATATTCGTTAATGAGGTGAATATATCAATCAGAAATTATTTTAAATATTTTTTCCTACTAAATATTATTCAATATTTTAAATTTTAAGTAATAATATCTTTTATTTTAGATGATTAATATCTTTTTAAACAAGAGATCTGGATCAAGAGTGTATGAAATGTTTCATTAAGGAACAATAATGTGTGATTGATCTAATTTATCAAATATTAGATATTATAAACTTATATAAGAGCTATAAAATGCTGAATAATTTATTGAGAATTTCTTTCAGATTATATAATACACAGTAAATCAAGGTAATTCATAATGCAATTATCAAAATAATCATGGTATAAATTTGTCAAAGTAATTTTGTTTTATATATTTATACCACTCACCGATAAACTTCATGAAAATTTAAAGTATGAACTGATTTCAATATTTGTTCAACAACTGTAGTGTTTCTGTGATTTTAACGAGAGTGAATTATGTTTGAATAATTGAATTGTGGATATTATTTCCCACATAAAGCCAAAAGTTTTTAAAGAATTAAGCATATCGAGTTAAAAGTATTTTTCATAATGGAGAAGAGGAGTTGAGAGAGAAAAACTAGTTTTTTTTATAGAATTTTGAAAGTCTATACATATTGATATAAAATTATTCGTTTTAAGACTAGGAAGGGGTTTTAAAAGAAATCATAAAAATACAGAAAGTAACTATAAAAGCTTAATTCATACAAATAGTATGAAATTAAGTGATGTTTTGACTAAGACTAGAACAATTGATTGCAATTAGAAAAAAAGCACTAAGATTATCACAGATGACATTCTATTCACTGAAAGTAATTATTATATTAAAGTAGATATTACCATTTAAGAATGAATAATTATCAAAGTTGAATAAGCAATTGTTAGTTCAGTTAAATTATTCCAAATTAAACATTTATGTTATATATTCTTCCACATAAATATAATTTTAAAATTTGATTTTCCATAACTATTACACGGTAATTTCATTTTGCACTATTAATTTTTCAATAAAAAACGAAATGTTTTCGAAAACTGACTGAAAGAATAATTAAATATTGCATGAAAATAGTCACACAGTTTAATTGAATTTTTTTTTATTTTTTATTTGGGAAAACAAAAATATCTCCCTGTGCACCAAGGAATACCACACAGGGCCCGAAGGTACAATAAATGTACTACATAACAAATCCAAATAAATCATGAGATGAAAAAAAATAATAATAAAAGTAGGCAGAGAGAAAAAAAAGAGATATAAAAATGAAAAATGAATTAGATAACAGCATGGATAAATTTTACAAAAAATTCAAAATTCTCTTTCTTAACTAGGTCCACCATAATTGGGGGCCACCTGTTATTTAAGTCTTTACAAAGCTCGTTCCTTACTTCTGAAACAGATGGGCATTCAAGAAGAATGTGAGAAGGGTTGTCACTCCCAGAGTTGCACTTGCACACCTCACTGTTTTTAATGTGGAAACGGTGAAGGTAACTATTGAATTTCCCATGTCCAGTGAGGAATTGCGTAATTTTAAAGTCAGTGTAAAACCAGTAGTTCTTAATTCTGCATTGAACTGAAGGGAAAAAATATTTGGTCCACTTACAATTAGGAGAGGAAATGAATCCTGAGTTCCATTCTGTGATAATCTTCTTTTTGGTAGTGGTTTTGAAAAAAGACTTGGGTAATCTGGTATTCAGTTTATTGAATTTAAATTATTGAAAGATTTGAAATAATATTAATTAGCAAAGATCAAGGGAAATTTTTATAAACAAAATGGTAAAAATTTATTTTTTAAACTGAAAGAATTGTATTGACAATTGCATTTGATTCTGACATTGTATTAACAAAGACAGTTGTATTTTAAAATACAATTTAATGCGTTTACTAATGAAAAATAATTAAAAAAATTAATATATGTAAAAATATCCAAAAATATAAATCTGATTTTTATTAAAAGCATAATTTTGTGTTTTATTAATATTTTAAGCATAATATTTTAAGTTAAGAAATTAAAATTAAAAATTTAATTACAGTGGGGGAATTGTTTTTTTAAGTTATCATTTTATGATGTATTTTTTTATGATGCACCTATTTAATTTTCTGTTTTGTCGATCCAAATTCTGTAGAAAAATAGCGCGCACGCACACACACACACACACACACACACACACACACACACACACACACACACACACACACACACACACACACACACACACACACACACACACACACACACACACACACACACACACACACACACACACACACACACACACACACACACACACACACACACACACACACACACACACACACACACACACACACACACACACACACACACACACACACACACACACACACACACACACACACACACACACACACACACACACACACACACACACACACACACACACACACACACACACACATATATATATATTGGCGGCAGGACCGTCATTTGCTGTTCTTCCATGTCTCTATTTTATGTATTTAAATCATTAAAAATGTTTTCTTAATATTGTTATTGATTAATTTAAGAAATACTTTATGCTCTGTCATTATTAATGCCATAAAATGGCTAATTAATGACATCGTGCCATTTCGCATTATATGAGTAAATGTTTTTCTTAAAAAATATTTAAAAATAAAAAAATTAATAATATATTTCATTGCATTACGTCCGTTTGTATTTTTTTCATTTTTTGTACATTATGCAACAACTATCTATATTTAGGAATATCTTCCTTAGAGTATATATATATGTACTCTTATGAAGATATTTCTAAATGTAACCTCTGAAAATACAGTAAAAAAATAGTAAACAGAAAATAGTAAATTTCGTTAAAGTAAATACATTTTCATTGATTAAAATGATTAACAAATTTGATCTTAGAATAATAATTAATAATTTATGCTACTTTTCTAATTACGATTTTAAATTTACGAGAATATATGACTTTAAAACCTATATAAATACATTTTTATGATACTCTCACATTAGAAATATTTCAGTGAATATTTTTTTTACAATTTTATTTGGTGATAAATAATGCTTGTTATCCTTTTTTCTGATTGTCAAGTATATTGATTGATCACAAAATATTTCCAGCATCAATGACGCGGGAAATGCACCTGCGTTAAAGCGGAAGACAATGATTGGTTGGGAAGCGGAAATATTTATGGGATTATCATTTATCACACCACAAAAAATGCTTCTGAGCAAAATAAGTAAAACTTTTATACCAAATTACATCCTTTCCAGAAATGTTATTCATCACAATAAATCATATAGTTAGAATAAACTTTTATTTTTTAAAAAAAATCTTTAAAAAGAAAATAACTCTTTTATTATCGTGTAAATAAACATATACTGTCATAACATCAAATTTGGGGATTTATTACCACACTCACACACACATTACATAGTTTGAGATAAGATATTCTTGTTTGAAAAAAAGTTTTAGTATATTTTGTATCTTCTTCTGAAAATTTAGAAGAAATAATTTAATGAATGTAGCACCCTTTAATAATTAATTATATGCTAATTTGATGCATAGTTTCAGTTATTGAAAAGTAAATTTGGTAAATTTAATAAAAGATTTTCGATGAAGAGCATCATTTATATATTATAATGAAAACTAAAATTTATATAAGAATGTTTAACTTCAAAATATATATATTTTAATAAATTTTTTTCAAATACTTTACTAAACAAAATAAATTAAAATCATGTTTAATAATAAATTCTAATTTATAGATTGATTTATTTTAAAAACAATTTACAATTATTAATGAAAATTTCTGTAGAAATAATACAATTTTTATATTAATCTTTGTTTAAAAAATTAATAAAATCTCATTAATAAATTAAATTAATATTTCATACGTAATATATTATCTCCTTGTTTCATATTAAAGTTAAAATCAATATTTTACCTTACCAATATTTTAAATGCAATCGATTATATGAAAATCAATATTTAATTTATACGATGATGTTTAAATGATACATGTTTTGATACTGTGTGCATTAAAAATATTAAAAGGCTAACATTAAATTGATGACAGGGCTCCCAATTTCAGTAAATTTGATGATTTAATAAATAGAGAGATTCCCATTAATTATCATTAAAACTTATAACCAAATAAGGAATAGCGGAAAAGTAAACACAATGTTTTTCATCCTAATAAACTACTCTTGTATAGTTTATATAGATAAAAGCCCTAATTACGTTTCTTCGTTCAAAATGGATTAAAAAAAATTTATTGCAATAAAACCATGTATATTTAATTAATAGTTATTTTTCTCAGAATAATTTAGTTGAATGGGTCGTTTAGTAAATATAGATTCATAAGTTTTGTCAAATTCGACACTATATAATTAATTGTACATAAATTTTTTCTTACCTTCATTATAAAGAAACGAACATATTAGCTAAATCTTGAATATGGGACACTAATGTGTGTTAGTACTCTTCGCTTTTGAATTTAATTATTTAATATTATATTTTTAACTAAACTATATTATGTTTATTACTTGCAGCTTATACCTGAATAGTTAAGGGTAATAACGGCTAAAATCTCTTGGATTTACTTTCAAAATCCAATAAGTTCTTTAATCCAATCCGATTCTTGATTAATTTCTTATATTTGATTATTATAAATAAAATATGCTATTTTAAAAAGCAAAATAACTGAGAAATTCACTTCATAAGAAATAAAATATTTTATTTTATAATAAACATGTATAAATGGGATTTATAATTAATGTAATTTTATATTCATACCGCAACTATTTCAGTATTCATGAATTCTTGTATTTAATTTTAGCTCTTAGAAACTTTAAGCCGTTACAAGCAATCTTTTCCTTCTAAATTAGCAAAATGTAGCAATGGCCGTTATGTTCGAGATTATATTTCATTTTATTATATATTTTATTTGAATATTCCCTGAATGAAAACTTGTATTCATCCTATTTACTAAATTTTCTACATTAAGGCATATTGTTAAATAAAGACTTGGCAACTTAATAGGCATAGTTCATACTTAAAATGCATTTTTACAAGCGCCACTTAATTAATTTTACCTTGTAAAAAGTTTGACATACCTAGATGACTAATTAGTAAGGATTACAAGCAAATGTAAAAGGTTTTTAATAAAACACTGTCTTTATTATAGAGAAAAGGTTTTAAGTAATAAAATAGACTTGTTTCAGTTTTCTGACATCAGATTTCCAAAAATCAACTATCCTACTTTGTATAATTAATTATTTTGTCGCAAAAATAATCATAACTGATGTTATTTTTCATGTGTTGTTAAGTTTTTTAAAAAAATATAAATACTTTTTTTAAAATATTAAAATTGGCGATAAATTAGTCATCACGATATTGCGTAATTACTCTAACTGAGATCTTGAGTAAGTTTAATTTATAAAAGTAATAAAAAATATCGATTGATATTGAAAATAAACATTAATGATTTTGTTCATTTACAGCTTACAAAATGTAACTTGATTATGTTAAAATAGCTTTCAAAAATTTTATATTCGTAAACTTCAAATATATTCAATTGTGAACAAATGAAAAAAGATTTTTCATTTATTTATACAATTGGAATTTTCAAGAATTGAGCAGAAAATCACATTGGACTTATTTGTGATACCGAGTAATTTTTATAAAGGTATTTAAAAATACTTAAGCAAAATAGCTTTATTATTGGGTAAAAATGTGTGGTATTGACTCAAATTTTGTTTTTGAAATTTAATATCTTAATAAAAATAAATTTAATGAAGCAAATTAAAATAAAAAAATGTATATAGAAAAATGTTCCTATATGAATCTTTTCAATAAACTATCATTTTTTTCAAAATTCTTTGAAGAGTAAATGAATTATTGATTGTTACGAAAATATCTGAAACCCTAGACGTGAAAATGAGGTACGCTGAGTTTTATAGGATAAAAAATATTGATCACGTATCAGTCATAAATATGAGAAAGCTGAGTAAGAGGGCAGATTTGAATCATTTTCATCTTATTTTGTCCCTTCATATAGAGTTAGAGATTCCTCACATAAACAATTTCTGTTCAAGAAGCATCAACTACTAAGATCTTCAAATGTAACTGCATCAATTATTTATGTGTGTACGTATAACTTATAAAACGTTACATTCAAATGCAACATACTCTGACAAAAGTGTCTGAATAAGAGAAGTCTGAGAATAGATCATTTATAAAACTAACGTATGCCTATTACGATATGCTGTTTGTTAAGCTATAAAAGATCATCTCTTCAGCGATTTGAGGTACCAGAGTCTGCCAACATCAACTATTTGGTATTATATTATGATGATTCTTTATCATAAGACAGGGCATAATGATTATAAAGAAAGAGGCTTTCTCGACAAAAAAATAATTTTTAGCATAAATAAGTTTGTTAAAATACCATAAAAATATTTCAGCATTTGAAACAATGCAGTTTTCTAAAGAATACATTTATATTTTATTCAATAAAGACAAAATATAAATAAAAATGTGTAAACAATTTTTTAAACTATTTTAAAATTTTACGTGTATATATTAGTACCTTTTATCGCTAAAGTTTCTTGTGGTACGTTTAACAATTTTTTTACATGGAAGAATCTCACAAAATTACCATAAATTTATATAAATATACTTAATAATCATGTAAAGTTATCCATATCATAATACATATAAAATGCTTAACTCAAAATAAAAATAAATAAAGCATTCAAAACAAGTATCAAAAATTGAAATAATTTTCATACAAACTCCCAATTAAAAAAATTATAAGCACAAAACAAATTTTAACTATTTCATTAATTATACATGATGTGTATATATAAGTATGAAAAGTTGCAAAATTTTAGAGCAAATAGAATTTTGTACATGAAAACCTCATAAAAGAAGCTTTATGAAAAAAATGAAAAAATTTAAGAAAAATTAGCATTTATAATACTTTAAAATTTTCGTGACACGTATTGGTTTTTTGATAAAATTTCTAAGATCTTAAGCTTCCTTTTCTTGCTATCTTTATAATGTTCGATCACTTTTTGATCATATTGTGAAAGCTGGTATTTCGATGCCAGCTAACAAATATAATTAATAATTTTGAAATAGAAATCTAAGTGTACGTCACTTGGTACTCGCTCATTTATCTGCTAGTTTCGTTTAATTTAGTGACCAATAGAGTTACAGGAATCAATTTTGTGTGAGAAAAGGAACTTTTTTACTAAATTTTTCAAATCAAAATCAAATGTAAATTCAATTTTTTACTTTATATCATATGCTTAATAAAGAATATACTGCTACCGATTTTAACTTTTAGTGACATACAAAAAGAGATAATCACTTATGATTTTTAAACAAAAAAATGATAAATATCAAGAAGTGCCGTTAAATTAAATATATTCAGTGACTCTTGTAGGGTAATACTGTTAAAAATTGCTTAATCAATAAAAAATAATGAATAAAGAAGTCAGTAAAAGTATGATATTTCTTATTTGATTCCCTTTTAAGCTAAATACTTTCATACAAAATGCCTAATAAATTAATGGCAAATCGTATTTTATATATTCCCATGAATGATATAATGATCTGTCATATAGATTAATGGGAAATATTTTTTGTCCCATTATTTAATCCTTAAATATTAAATAGTTAAGAATTTCATAATTTATCTCCATTCGCAAACAAAGTTTGTAATTGGATCGAAATGTATAATTGTAATTCATTTCAGTTATGATGAATAGCTTTCAAATCCCTTGCTAACAGGTCTCAAATGATACAACTGTCACTGTGGCATGAGACAGATATTTCCGTATTTCCTAATTGAGAGGAATTATTCTAGTTGATTCAATTTAAATTAAGATTTAAAGAGGACGACTGGAAGCAGATGATGTTCAGTAAAACAAATCATTTATTAGGATAATTCAAAGGGGTATACAAATATCATTGTAACAAATTTTCTATAATAGTTCTGTTCAATTTTTCTTTAATATTGATAATTTGATAATTTTAAAGCAGTTTAATATTATAGGCGCTTTAAAATAATATTCTTTGCTTATTATTTTAACATCTGATAAGCATAAAAAATAATATCCAATTTAATAGTTCATCTCCCTTAAGTGAGGGAATGAAAAGCTGTGAATAAAAATAATACCATTCAATAAAATAATTTAATGATACTATGTTTTTAATAGAAAAACATAAATAATAATGTCAGTTAAAATTATTTGTTTACATTAAATTTTTAGTGAGCAAATACATTTTAACTATGTCAATTTATATTAATATTGATACAATGGGAATAAGATTTGAAATGATATTTTGTTAGAAGCTTAGATTATACTAAAAATAAATTGTAGGACTTAAAAATCTAATATTTTCTACATTGAGAAAAAAATTGAAGAGAAATCATGGTAACACATAGGAGGAGTTGCCAGAAAGTGACAAAACTCTGCAAAATGAGACAGCAACGAACAATAAGTGATCTTATTTTGAAATGATATGCATAATACAGAGTGAGAACAGGGTCAGGTCAGTAGGTTGTATGACCACGAGGACGGCGATAAATGAAGCATCACGTCTACACACAAGTCAATGAGAGTATGGATGGCATTCTGAGGAATTGCTTTCCATTCTCTCTCAACCATTTATCAAAGTGAGTCTACTAAAGGTTTCAGTAGCAGGGTCTCTAAATGACGTCCAATCATATCCAAAAATGTTCAACTGGTGATAGATCTGCCAAGCCTAATGGCTAGGGAAGCAGTTATATCCCTTGCAGGGCATGTTGTCTGATGCGAGTAATTTGCGGTCGGGCAATATCCTGCTGATAAAAGGCATTAGGCACCCCATGAAGGTAGGAATGTTTCACCGGCAGCAGCACATGATCCACGTAACATTGGACTGGCATTTTGCCGTGAATATGAACTAGAGATGACATGGAATCGTACGCAATGGCGCCTCAAACCATGATGTAACGTTGTAGTGTGGTGGGGTGTTTCACAATCGTTTCAGGATTGGACCAGTCTACACGTCAACGCCACACTTATAAGCGGTGACTATCACTGAAAAAATAGAAGCGTTACTGATCTGAGAAGACGATCCTGTGCCACTCTGTCATCTACATCGCTCTAATCTGGCACCATTCCAGACGTAGGTGTCTGGAATGCTGTGGAGTGCATGGCAGTCTTCTTAAGGGAGACCATGAGAGCAGACCACTAGTAACCAATAGAGGGCAAATGGTTCTGCTCGATATTTGAGCAGGATGCCTTGTGCATGCTGCTGAATTTTGGTAGGGGTGCTTTGCGACGCTGCCACCGCCTAACGTAGGATCCACGTGTGTTGACGTGACTCTGGCTGCACTGGCACACCGCAAACATTCCATAGCTCCGTTATCCAACCCCAGTCTTCTTCTGAACATCTTCACCCCAGCCGGTGCACTGTGGACACGTACAGGTTTCTGTCAACCGCGATTTACCTTAAGGACCAATTTGTCCTTCTCAGTTCGGTCACCATGTCACTCGTAAACTCGTCTGTCTGCTGGAACTGACTCCGTCGACGATGGCCTATCATTCTCTGCAATTATAAGAGTCCTATGCGACAAGAACAAACTTTCAACGGTTCCAAGCAGCAATAACGGCGTGAATATTGCCCTCTCTGCCAGTTCCTCACCTTATATCTTATCCTATGACCTGCTGCGCATTTCATATCATTTGCATAATTTGGCAAGGTGCATTTATTCTGATATTGCATTTTAATGTCGGGCAGTGTACTTTTCCATTGTATCCGCGTAAGGCAATCACCGTAACGGGTAATAAATAAATGGTAAATTACTGTAGTAAATATTCCATTTCTATCATGTATTGTTTAATATGGCTTACATATTTTTAGAAACTATTAAAAACAATACAAACATTTTATTTACATTTTAATAATTAAATAATTATCAATTGTTGGCAAAACATATTTAAACGCAAATGTTTATTTCTGGCGGAAACTGCTTAACAATTACATTAATGATCGATTACTAACGTATAATGCACCTCTTTAGCACCTTTTTTTAATGAAACTGAATTATATTTTTCTGTATTTAACAGATTTTTAATCTTGGTGGCACGTGATCGTGCTCTTTTTAACGGACGAAATTGTCACCATGGCATCTTTTGCACCAACTTTCCTTAGCTTTGTTTAGCATTTAGCTCGTTTACCTTTGTGTATCTTACTTCACTCAATTTTAGCTAAAAAATAAGGTTTGAATATATTTAATTTAAAATAAAACTTTGAGCTATTAAAATCATCATATCTACATTGTATTATTTTCGCTTCTCCGTAAGAAACATGCTATTTTTTAGGGTTATAAGCGGTGGTATAAAGGAAAAGTACCGGTATTATTTACTACAATTATATGCATATAATGCAAAAAAGAAGAAAAATATCATAGATAGTTGATGGTTGAACTGAAAATTAAATTATTTTATTATCGTTGTAAGAATATAATATTTAATGCAAAACAAACTCATGATTGTGAAGTCTTGACTTGTAGTATTATTTTCGTTCATATTTTAAATATAAATGTTTAAAAATTGAGCATAACATAATTAAGGAAAATCACTTATGAATGTTTAATATTGTATTATCTTTTAGTAATAAGCAAAAATTTATTTTAAGAGTCATAGGAGAATTTGTCCGTCATTTTCATATTTATGTGTTTGGTTTTACTTGTTAGAACTATAAAATAGATATCACACTATGATAGGAATATACATAAAAAATTATTAATTTAAGAATCATAGCTACAATTTTTGACTTCGATATAGAAATTTATATTTTTATTACTTTTCTGTTATTCTAAATAGAAAGATTAATTGGAGTATTTAAAATTCCACATATAATTAGAAAACTCCTTTTCTGGATGTGGGAGAATATTTTGATCTTAAATTTTTTCTTACTATCAAATAACAAAAAAATTCGCATTGGATTAATTTTCAAATTTTTTAAATGCAAAAAAAATATTTTTATTTTTAATTAGAAATAATTTTTTAGAACTTGTTTTACTGAAGCATTCTAGAATTCTTAATGCTCCAACAAATATCAAATTACATTAATTTTTTATTACAAACAATTTTGTTTCCATTGTAAGTGCAGTTACAATATAAACAAAATATTCACATTTTACTTCGAAAATATATTGGTTTGTTTTTAAAATGTGTTCAAATTATATTACATATTTTATTAAATATTATGTTCAAGAACCCAAAAAATACATTTCATAAATTTTTTTATTAAACATTATGTCCATGATCCCAAAAAATATTAAAGTTGAACAGTTAGCTTTAAAAATTGATTTGCAAAGAAATGATTGTTGCTTAATAGGGTCATGAGATAAACTGGACAAAATGAGAATTCTTGATGCCATTACATACGACTACACCATTAATTACCATTTGTAGTTGCTTATTTTCTCAAATAGGCAAAGGAGTAAATTTTAGGAATCGAGATGTATTCAGCGTAAATTATATGTTCAAAAAATAATGTTTCGTCAGTATGATGCTATTGCTATTTTAACATTAAAATGATGGGATTTGGAAAAGATGTCTTAAAATACGACGATGTATTTGAGCTGTTATTAAATCTGAAGCCTAAGCATCGATATTTCAGTGCTAAGTTAACAATTATACCATAATTATGGGTATCTGTCATGTTTTTCTTTAATAATTTTTCTTAAATGTAGTATAAAAGTAGAGATATTTGGACAATTTTCATACTTTCAAAATAAAGATTTATGTAATCCATATGCTTTGATTGAAATATTAGTACATTTTAGTTTGTAGAGTAATTAAATATCATATAAAATTTACGACTCATCATGAGTATAAATAATTAAACGAGAATACCTATTAAAGAATAACTTAATATAATTTATTTTGTAGCCTTATTAGAGCCAAATTTCATTTTAATCTATTTAAAAAAAAAATCTTATAATATAATTCAAAAATGCATTGTTGCAATTTTTTCACTTTTAAAAAATGGAAAAATATAGAAATTTTCAAAAACATTTATTAATATTTTAACTCTTTATAATCAGGGCTCTATGAGTACAATAACGTATCTCAGTTAATTACTTGAAAGATTTCTAAGCAATAAATAAATTTGTATTTTTTAAGTAAAAATAGCAAAAATAAAAAATATCTTGTAAATAATTTCAACGAAGCAATTTAAAAGCTGTTATCTTTAAAATATAAAAACACGAAAATTAAATTTATGGTTGGTTTTCCTAGTTACTTTTTGTATCAAATTAAGCATACTCTCGTAACATACATGTATATATAGAAAAAAAACTGCATATTATTTTTCTTCAAATTCGCTTAAAAGTTTTATAATAGGTTTATTCTTTCTTTAGATATTTTGCGTTACATTTGTGGCAAAAATATTTTAAAACTTTTTTCATTTTAGTTTAACAAATAGCTTTTTAAAGTTTTAAAGATTAGATAAATAAGTTTCAAACAAAGTTAAAATTTCACAAAATAAATATTTAACACCATAATAGAGATTCTTTTCATTTAAATTAGTTAAAAAAAGGAAAGAAAATATATCTAAAACCAAATAAAAGAAAATGTTCAATATATTTTTTAACAAAAATATTTACATAAAATAAAAGCTTTTTTGTGGAAATAAATGTAAAATTTGACAATATAAACTTCTTTTACTGAACAGTAGCGAATATATGTGAATTTAAAGACTATTTACTAAATGCTATGATATGAAACTAAAATATAAAATACATAAAAACGAGGTTTTTTTACATATCAAAATACTAATTTTAGTCAAACTGAAATATTCATGAATTTCTCAGGAAAAAATTATATACCAAGAATTGAAAGATCATATAAATTATGGAAAAATAAATTGAAAATGTTGTGATGAATTTTCTCAAAAATATTCTTAATTTATTAAATCTCATGTTGTGATTTCTTAACAATTATTATCATGAACAGGAATTAAATATTATCTGAAGATAAGTTAAAAATTTGAGCCATAAATATAAAATGCAAAATGATTTAGAGAATATTTAAAGTCAAGTCAATAATTAATATTAAATATTAGATATACTCATTTCAATTGAATTAAAACATACATTACTTGAATTAGTAAAATTTACAAAGGCTTGGAGAATTTCTTTAACTATATTATTCAATGTCAAATAATTCCTTCATTTCTGAGAAAAATTAATTTTATGAGTCAAAATAAATAAGAGTTGTTGATAGAGAAAGTAGAAATTTTTACATGTTACAAAGTTTCTTAACCTTAACTATTTCGGGTTTTTTTCATGCTATTTAAAAATATGATTTAATAAACAAAGTATATGTTGCAAAGTAATAACATTTTAGTAATTGCTCCTTTCTTTCTGTTTTTGGGTAAATAGATTTTCTCTTAAAAATACATTTATTAGAAATGATTTGTTATATAAAATATGAATTTTTCATAATCGTTTATAAATAATTCATAATTAAGGGACTCACAGCTACAAGGGGAAGTGCCAATATCTAATTTTACTATTTTTATCTATAATTTTTGTTTTTCTTTGTGACTTCTCAGGCCGAGCTGGTAGCAGAATAGTTAGCGCTCTTGCCTTCGGTTCAACAGTTTGTGGGTTCGAATCTCCCCTTGGGCATGGATGTTTGTAGTGGTTCGTAATCCACTTTAAACCGTAGGTCCCGGTCTAATTAGCCCTCGAGTGCATAAAATGACCGTTGAGAGACAAACAAATTGTGACTTCTCAATTGTAGTATTTTCTATTGCTTGAAAAATTTGACACGAATTCCCTTCTAATTCATATTTGGGTGGTTGGTAGATTTATTTAAATTATATTTGATTTGTTTTAAAAAAGATTTTATTTGATTTGGTGTCGTGTCCATTTGAAGTCAAGTCAAATTACTCTATGTACCAAAATCACGGCCTTGACAATTGTACATTATCATTATAGACATTTCTCTGAGAAATTCGTCAATAGCATGTAAACCTCTTATGATGTCCAGGCAGTTCAAAATATGTTCCTGGTTGAGCTCCTCATGAGTTCCTACATAACTTGTAAGATCTGTTTCCTTCTGTATGTATAGTCATTATTCAGAAATGTTGTCTAAATCATTATACAGTCATTACACATAATTGATGTTTGATGTATTTTTCTTTCAGTTTGTATCTAGCGATTGCATTATCGTCTCTTAAAGTCACTTGATATTTAAAGTCACTGTACAATTCTGAAATGTCGATGTTTTCAAACTTGGGATTAAAACTTGATTACACATATAAATGTAAACGTTTATACGAACACTCCACTAAATAAATAATTTACAAGTGGACTTATTTTTGCATCATTTCTTAAAATTTGTTAAATTTTGTTCATATTTTATTTAGAATTGTTCAATTTAAACTATCATTAAGATTAAACATTAATTTCTCATTAAATTGTAATGAGAAATTTAGAGTAATAATTCCTATTTCATTTATAAGCAGTTACTGTTGTTAAAAGAGTTATTTGTCATCATGACACTTATGATCCATAATGGTTTCGATTTGAATTAAACCGTATTCATCATTGATTCAAATGGTTTCAGTGAAGAATGAGTTCAGGATCATTTTAAGGTGATTCACATTATTAAGCTAAGGAAACAGATAGACTGACAGAAAAATTCTCTTTTAAATTATTATTTAATGAATCAGTGATATTTCTATGAATATAAAGCCCATTAATGTTTCACTACTTGCAGTTTCATACAATGTGATGTACGGACATTTACGGGTGATTATATTTAATTCTAGAAATAAGTACATATAATTTAAAATTATTTGAAATATATGCTGGTATGTAATATTTATACTGATATGAGATTATGTTCTTTTTAGAAATCAATTTATTCCCCATTAATTGCGATGTTTTCATTGTATGAATTATAAATATATAAATTAAAAAAATGCCAATCTTACATTTCAATTAGTATTTGATGTTTTCATAAATCTAATGTTTTTTTAGTTATGACTATTATTTAATTAAAAATCGGTTATAGTTTCATTTTACTCTATTTAGAAACATAAAAACACAAATAAATGGTTAGATATAAACTCAAGAGAATACATAATTGATTCAATAAGAAAATGTGCGTAAAATTTGCTTTGGAAAACAAATTGTTTTATTTTATTAACTTTGTTTCAACATAAAACTCAAAATTTGTACAAATGATGTTGAAATGTGATGCATCTAGTGGGAAATTACTATCATGCTTGTAACAATTTAAGGTTTTGATATAAATTAAGATTTAACCAAATGGTATTTCGAATCCTTTACATTAAAATTTGAGTAATTATTTCAATAAATGCTAATTAACTGTTTATAGAATTTAATTTGGTAATATAAATTGAAAACTCAATAAGTTGTTATATAAATTAGAAAAATTTAAAAAATTTCTTTCGAATGTTTTCATAATATGCCAGTCGTGAGTTGCGTTATTAGAATTTTAGTGCTTTTGTAATTCAATTCAATAATTAAATCGCAAATGTGTTTCTAAGATCAATGTTTTTCAATAAATTATATACAGTTCTACCAG
Organism: Latrodectus hesperus; assembly: GCA_037975125.1. Lineage (NCBI taxonomy): Eukaryota > Metazoa > Arthropoda > Arachnida > Araneae > Theridiidae > Latrodectus > Latrodectus hesperus. The sequence goes on along the minus strand of JAJQOW010000014.1, from coordinate 12,302,352 downwards.
GATTGAAACAAGACAGTTTGATATACATTTACTTTTAACCACTATCATTTGATCTCTACCCTCTTCAATCAGCTGCTTATTTCAAAGTCATTTAAAATAAATTAAATATTAAATTAAATTAAATAAGAATGTTATTTAAACATTTTAAATTAGTATTTTAAATTAAATAAGATTGTAATTAAAACATGCAATGATGAAATAAAATTGTAATTTGAAAAAACTTTTGGCTATTGAGTTTTATTTTGAAGTAAATGCATTAAATACCCATAAGTGGAATAAAAAAATGTGAAATTTTTTTAAAGAGAGTTAATTATGACATTAAAAATCATAATAATCTCTTTACATTTTTTTCTGTTGCCGTTATTGTAATGCTTTTAATAACTTTTTATTTCACCAAAAATTTTATAAATATTTAAAAATTATATTATGTTTCATAACATTTTTAGCATTTTAACTAAAAGACATATTTTGGAGTTAAGTATTTTGTTTAAAAAAGCAAAAATATTACTCATTTAAATTTCAACTATTGCCCAACAGATTTGTGAAAACTGAAAAATTAACTGATGCTTTTTGAACAAATTAATTGGGTATCTCTTTTTAATATTTATTGTTAAAATATTTTCCATTATTATAGGAATTTTTTAAAATAATTTACTTATTCGTGATTAAATTTGCAATAGTATAAAATATATGAGTTGAAATTTTGAAAATACAAAATATATATCAGTCAATGAAATACATATATGAAAAAATAGAGGCTAATTCTTTTAAACTATTGTTCAATGATCTCATTTCTCCCTTTATTATCAATATTATTCCTTATTAAAATAGAAATTTACAATTTAAATTTTATTTAGACAATTTTTCAGATTTATGGGACTTTATTAAGTCACGATAAGTTATATTTACGCATCAAAGCATGGTCTCTATGAATTTAATGATGGAAAACATTTATGTGCTTTTTTTAAAATTAATATTGATTTCCTTAACCTTCAAAAAATATCACATCAAATCAAATTGAAAAACAAATATATCAGTATTTAATTGAATTTTTGCGAATTGACAATCACAGAAGATTAAAGCTAAGGCAAAAGTTTAGTTATCAGTGATGGAATATTAATTTTCTTATTCAATAAACTGCCACTCATTTCTAATAGAAGAGGTAGAAAAATATTTCTGCCCAATACTTTTAGTTAAATTAGCCAAATCGGAAATATGATAAATTTGATTTCTTAGACAAGTAACTTGTTTTCAAAGTTACTCCTGACAAAAATATCAAAATAATTAGTAAATTTAGAAAATATCGGAATAAATTATTAAAATAATAGAGGTTTCTGTATAGTACACATTATTTACTGATAAATTACATATTATACAATAGCTGTTTCGTAATTTTCATAAAATATTTTATTACTTAAAGTGAAAACTATGCAAATTTTGTTGCGTAGTTTATTTAATAAAGTAAATTTCAAATAGTTAACTTCAAACAAAATAGAGATTTTAAAAAATACTTTTAAATAAATGAAATAATCGGAATATAAAAGGAAAAAATCGAGATTTTATTTAATGACAGTAGTTTGAAGTATAAGGTTTAAATTATAATTAAACCAATTAAAGATAGCAAGAAATTTGGAAATAAAAATAGTAACTCTTTGGTTGATTTTATTGGTGGAATATTTAATAAAACCTAATATAGACCATAAAAAATTTGCTTATGGCATAGTAGTATATCTGAAATTTAAATATTTACCTCATTATAAATACGTTTTGACATAAAATAATAAAAGCTTAATTTAAAAGTGTATCATTGTTGAGTGTATAGAGAAGGACTAAACTATAGAATTGCTATTATGAGAATTTTACAAACGTCTTAAAGTTTCGTATAAAAAGGAATGTCGTAAGAGAAAATGGTTATTACCCTTAGGAAAGTTTGCATGCTGTAAAAGGAAAGAAGAAAGAAAAAAGATAACACAGAATAGTGCCATTTTAAGAGAAAAATACATTTCGAACTTAGCTAAAAGCATCTATTACGAGTTAGAAGCTATATTTTTCATAGGGAGCCTCCTAAACTGTTATATATCTTCAGTGAAATCTTTAAGTACTACAGTGGCTAAGTGTTAGTTGTACTGAAATGGCTATACATTCTAAGATGTTAATTACTAATAAAAAACAGAGCTTATTTGAAAAAAAAACTCTATAACTTAAGAAAAGTAGTATCATACATACTTAAGCAGTTCATTTTAGAAGAATATTTTTACCTATGAGATAAAATTATCGTTAATGTCATAATTTATCAGACTTGAATTAAAAAATTTAGGGAAAATATCATGAATTTTCGTTATTCATCGAATCATAAAAATAAAACTGAATAACATTTAATTAACAGATTATTTTGTTAAAAATTACCAAATTAAAAAACGTTATAAATTGAGAAACATTTTTATATCTCTAAATTTGAGAATTACAAGTGCAGCAAATATGACTCTAAAAAATTTATATTATCTTAAGGATTTGATAATATTTATTAAAATGTTGCGATAATGTTTTTATCATTAAAATATCATAGGGTTGAATGAATACAAAGCGCAAGCTAGTTTCTGACGTGTACTTAAACATTCTTTTTTACTTTGCAAGTACTTTGCAAGACAGGCATAAGTGTGGATAATTGGATGAGAAAATTATCGCTAGAGAATACAGAACGAAGTTATTTGTATGGAAAATTATAAGATAATTATTTTAAAATGACTAAATTTATATTTTATGATATAATTCTTTTTGACTAATTATTGTATTTTAAAATTATGAATAGCAAATAATTAATATTATTGTAATTACCGGAAGAAAAACCGTTCATAATGAAATTACCTTTTTGAATTTTAAAACTGCATACAAAACCTGCATCAGCACAAAAGTTAAATTGCCAATAGCATTTCATGAACTCAATATCTGGCAGACAAAATCATGATTTATGTCTTTTGATGTATAGCTTATCATTAAAAAAAAAAAAAAAAACCAAGCATTGATATAAATTAGGATGTAAATACTTCAAATTTGCAAGAGTGTCACGTTTATTTTGTTTTATTTTTTTCATCTGGAGTCATAATTTCAGTATTTTTTAATCCGTATATTATCGATGATATTCTCCTTAAATTTCACTTTATTTTTTCTGTTTTGAAAACTAGAGAAGAATATTTATTAAGTGTAGGTAACCACCAAATTGGTAGAAAACCTGTAATGATAAAAATTTTACTCTTAAGCACAAACATAAATGTCAGAACCTTCAAAAATTCTTTGAAAATCATAAATAATTAAAATTAATCATTAAGTTTCATTTGGTTGCCATTTCAATTAACCAAATATAATATAACGGATTTAATATGAAACTTTGATATCACTAGAGTTCCGAATCATTGAGGAAATTGTGAGAAAATGCTTGATTGGCATTTGTTCAATGCATAGTTGCATTACTCGATGTCAATGATCAAAGTCTGGTTAAAGTGAGTAATACTTTTGTGATTAGTACAACACTAATTGTCTTCTATGTCTCCCGTTCAGCTAATTTTTTATTTGTATTTCTGTAACATTCCGAGGTCAACCAAAAGTAATGGATTAGTCATAGATCTTAATGATAATCTGAAATTCAAGCAACGTTAGAAGAAAAAATAATGACAGAAGCGATGATCATCTCAAATGTGAAGAATTTCAAACTGACATAGTCAATAGATTTTGTATGCGTAGAAAATATTCAAACATTTTTCGACGCATGATGTGAATGATGAAGGTTTTTTCGAGTATTCTCCGAAGAGCAGTAACAGAAGAGGAAAAACAGAAGAGCAGTAACAGAAGAGGCAGTAACAAAGAAAGTTAACCAACCTTTTCGCATTGAACAAAAATAAAAATTAAATAAAGTGAGTACACATTATATAGGAAGTATGTATGAATTTTTATGGTTATTTTTAAGAAATCTCTTTTTTACGTGTTCTTGGTTATCACGAGCAAATATCGTGGTACCTTCGCGTACCGAGTGATACATAATTAAAATTTTAATATACGTTTTATTACAACTTGTGTTGAATTAGGTATTTAATTGATGATTTAAAGACTGCATTTAATTGATGATACACTATTTTTTGAAGTACTTTAATTTGTGTGCATAAAATATTAGTATATCATGAATAATTTAAAGTTTTTTAATGAAAATTATTTGATTAAAAAGAATCTTATTCATATGATACTTAACACCTCTTTTTTATTACGAAACTCCCTTCATAAAAATGATTTTTTATTTCCATTGTAACCAAATTATTTCCTTATTTATCAAAACAAAATCTACAGCTTTCAAAATCGTTAAAGCAAGTGCTTACATTTTATTTTTTGTGATTTTTCTATAAATTTGGATGAAAAAATTTGGTCTTCATTTTTTGTTGCACATTTTCACACAAATCTGTGTTAGCTTTGTAAGTTCTTTTTTATTTGAATCAAAATAAAAGAGTATCTTCATTATTGACAACTAAGCGTGAGTAAGTCTTAAAATTTGAATTAACATATCAATTCAATTTTCTTGTTTAAATTGTTTAATACTACGTTTGCTACCAGTATTTAAATATAAATATCTTGCGCGAAGTTTCAGTTTCTATGTGAGCAATTTTTTCATGTGTGATCACTATATATAATAAAACTAATATCAATCCTTGAATCTAACTATTGTGAAAGTGTAATAACATTTAAGTTTATGTATATATCACACATTGAATTTAAAGTAACCTCTTTTTATAATCAGAAGAAAAATTAATGAAATATAAAGAAAAGTATGTAAGTGAGATGCGAAATATTGTTTTTATCTACAGAATTTTCTCATGCGAATGATGATAGTTTCCTTGATAAAGGAATAATAATAGGATCACATATTTTTTTAAATTTTAATTAGATATTGCTAAAAAGAAGGAGGAGAACATGACTAAATCTAATAAGAAAATATGTGCTTGTGAAATCAAAAAAAATCAAAGCAAAATTCCATTCAGAAAATAAGGCTTAATTAAAATGTACATAAAAAAATAAAAGATACTATCTTGATGAAAATCTCTTATTTTTTAAGGATGCAATACCCGAATAAATTGGAAATGGTTAATTTAAATACCTTAATTTGATGTTTTGTGAACACTTTGAATGCATTAGCATCGCTGAATATTTTTGATTGAATTAATATCTTTGGAGAAACCGAATGTCAGTTTGAAGGTTTAAAATTTAATTTATGAGTTCATTGCGTAATACATACTGCTTTGTGATGTTAATTGAATAATTAAATTTACCTCGTAATCATTATTAAAAAATCTTATTATTATTCTTATTAATGAATGCTGTGTAGTTTATATATAATTTTGATTGTTGCTTAAGAATCTAAGTGTTAATTAAATAAAAATTGTCATGATATTAATTTTTCATACATTGAATTTTCATATATAATTTTTATATAACAAATATTAATTATTGTAATTTATTAATAATTTTTTCATTCTCTTCATAACCCAAAAACATAAGTGAGTAACACTCATTTATGTTTTGGGTTGTGAAGAGTGTAACAAGGTATATAATTTTATTCTGACATACATCAATTTTAAATATCTGAAATGTGTTAAAATGATTAATTAAATATTTTCTAGTATCATAGCATAATATTTTCAACATATATTCCATCTGTTTATAGTTTAAAACTCATTATTTTCTCCTTGCTTATAATTCATTGTTTTATAGATAAATTTATTAATTTACAATGTAAGGAAAAATTTGATTGATTTACTGCTTGCGGTTGATGATTGATTTAGCGCTGTGCGGTTAATTTAGGCTATGTGACATTCCACTATGGAACTTTTCTCGCTTCAAGAAAGAAGCTTATGGTTCTTTTTCTCTTTCTAAAACTACCATCTATGTATTATTGCTAAATAAAGCGAAAAATATTTTTAATATATTTTCTTTTTAATTTGAGTTAAACAAACTAATTAAAAATTCTTATTCGTAGTATTTTTGTTAAATGTTTGTTAATAAATTATTTACCCTAAATTAATGATTAATTTAGGGTATTAAATTAATACTTTCAATTATCATATCGGAGTTTCTTTTATATATAAAATGTGCTGTTTCAACGTATATTATGTATGTTGTTTGAAAATATATAAAAATACAATTATTCCCATAAGATTTGTTTTTTATTAATTACTATATAAATCATCTATATCTATGTCTCGATATAAAAAAAATCTTTATTTTATTTGTCCGTAGATTCAGATAGAATTGGATATATATATATATATATATATATATATATATATATATATATATATATATATATATATATATATATATATATATATATATATATATATATATATATATATATATATATATATATATATATATATATATATATATATATATATATATATATATATATATATATTATGTTTTTCCGCTCTCTCAGGGAATATGCCTTTTCCTTATATGGTACCGGTCAGAATTACATTAAGACGTGGATGAAAAGAAAACTGACTTTAATAACTTCTTAACTAAAGAGAATTTTCACCAGCATTACGCATTCAATTCAATTTGTTTTCAGCTAATCTATACCGAAGACTTCATTTTGTGATAAAAACATTGTTTTGATAAATAACTACCTGTTTTTTTAAGCAATATGTACATTTTTATGAGTTAAATTGCAGAATTTCATCTTTTTACATTTAAACCGAATCTTCATTTAAAAGTAATTTTTTATGTTCTTTAGGTTTTGTTTCGGTATGGTGTATTAATTTTTGTATTTTCAAAATATAATTGCTAAATTTTGTTAAGATTTTATTTACTTCATTTTATTATTATCATAGTATTTAAATAATAACTAATTTACACATTTGAGAAAATGTTTAGTTTGAAGTTGAAAATTAGTTCGAAGATTTATAATAATTTGCTACATTTTCATTTTTCAAATCATTATCATTATTAATTTTAAAAATAATTTCAAAATATATTTTGTTTAAACTCTAAAAATTAAAGCAATATTTGAGGTTAAGGAAATTCGGAAGCTCTTTGTGGAAATATAAAAATAATCAAACATGAGAGAGAATCTTTATGTTCAAAAATTGTTTCCCAAGTTTCATTTATAGTATTTCTTGATTGTAAAATATATTTATAAAACTTATTATTGGTGATACGTAACTGTTCATGATTCATATTATTTATACTTTAGAGGAAAACTTTTTATAGATTTTTTCTGTTCCGTTCTGATATTCTGTTTCTAATAGAAACTGAATGCAAACCTGCCAAAAAAGAAAAAATCATTCCACATTAATTAAAAATAACCATTTTTCTCTTTTTATCTCTTTTTCAAGTATCTATTTTTATATCACCAATGCAGTTGGTTATAAAAGTTCTTAGTAGAAATAATACCGACATTTTTAAATCATTGTATCTTATTGTAACAGAAAAGTTTTACACAATTATTCAGGTGTAAAAAGGTGATATATGCTATATATGGGAATATAACAAAACATTTTTTTTTGATATTATTGATTTTTGTTGATTTATTTTAATATAAGAATTATTATGAAATTTAACTTTTTGACCACATCAGAGTATAGTACAAGGTAATCATTAAATTACTAGCTATTTCAGCTTTGCATTTGAATGAGCTGTGAATGGTTATGTAAATTTGTATATCAGTTGGTTGGAAAACCTGTTAGTTTGGAATAGGAATAGTCATTTTAGAAACAAGTCAAGTGTGATTCTCATCATTGTAACTCCTACTGGACGGAAGTGTCCATAGAACTTGTTAAATTTTATTTGTTTTACGTCTTTAAAATAGGCTCATCAGTTGATACTCCAATTTGCTGAATATGTTAAGCCTTTACAGATAGTGTAAATGAATCGCAAGGCATTGGTTTCAAAAATGCAAACTGGAAGAATCACACCAATCTAAATTTTGCGCCTAAAAACTGTAGTTTATCTCAAGAAGATTCAGAGATAGAGATACTTTGGCAAAAACTGAAGAGATAGAGACACATTGCCAAAGATGCTGCATGCCGATGGAGATTACTTCAAGGAGTAACAACAGGCTATACTTTCTGCAAATCATTTATTTTTTAGTTAGTAAAAATTGCAAAAATGTTATTGGTTATTTTATATGGTGTATATTAGCATTATTAAAAATGTGAAATGAATTTTTGTGTTCTTTAAAAAAATTATTTTGTAAATATATTTATAAATGATAAATTAAGTCTTTAATTCTTTTAAATGGATTGTTTCTTGTAAAGAATTTTATTCAGCAAAAATCTAATAATTAAACTCCATTTTTATTATTTTTGATAAACATAAAATCCAAAATATGATTAGAAACTCATATTTTCTTACTTATGAAAAAGTTAATTTCTTAAATTTTTTTAGGTTGGAAATGCTTTTAGCTTTACTTCGGATAAAAATCATGATTCAGAATGTTTTGTGATATATATTTTTAAGTTTTAATAATTGTTTCAGTTCTCATCATAACATTAAATATCCAAATTTTTAAAATTGGAAGCTTTTAATATAAAGACACAGTCAGTCTAAATGTCTTTGAATTTTAAAAGGTTTGAATTACATAAATTTGAAACATTGTTTATTTCTAAAGTAAGTTAAATTTCAATAATATGATCATAGATAGTATTTTAATATAGCTTGAATGTTCTAAACTTTAATCTAAAACATGCATATTAATATTAATAATGAATGAGTGCTTCATATAATTGGACTTATGTAAATTAATGTTGTTAAATTTTAAATTAATATAACCTCATATTTTTTAATATACTTTTCACACAAAATATAAATGTAAGCTTTTTATCCCTCATTAAGTTAAATACCACATTAAACAATGATTAGCTTTTTAATTTTTTTCTGTTACTAATGCAATTTTTAAAGGAAAAAAGGAATATTTTGTTGGCAGCACACAATGTGATATTTAGAGTATCTTTCTGCTTAGAGCATTTAAAGAAGATTTACTTTCAAGGGTATCTGTTCCAAATGGGACATGAGAAAACTTTTATTGTTATTACCTTTTAAGAAAGAAATACTTTTATTAGGTTTTTTATCATTCGAAAATTATAAGTATTATAACGACTATCAAAGCAATTTCACCATAAAGACTCTAAAAATTAAAAAAAAATGCTTTAATTAATTTCTTGAGAAAATTAATTTTATTCTAAGCTTTTGCATGATGTGAAAATCCTTTTTTTGTGATTTGAATGAGTTTTACTTTACATTTATTCTCCTTCTTTAACGATAAAAATTTTTTGGGATTACAAAATCAAAATTTAATTTTTTTTATCTGACAATTTTAGACTTTTTCAATTGATTGTTTAAAAAAAATTGAAATTTGTTTTACCAGTGTATAATTTATTTTAAAGGTAAAGTACTTTTTTCAGGTTTATTTTATTAAATTATCGTAAAAAATAACAAATTTTGGACACATAATCAATATTTTTGAATGCGAACAAGAATTAAAGCTTTTGAGAATATCGTTGACAATAATGTTATTAAGGTTTTTAATATTCTTGAAAATACAGACTCTGAATAAGTCATTTTTAACTGAAAAGAATTGTAAACAATAGAAAAAGATCCAATTTCATTAATGAAGTATTTTATTTTTATGTATTATTTTGTCAGAAATCTGATATAAAAATTAAATAATTATAATAAAATATAAGTAAGAAAATTTGTCTATAAAAAACTTAACTAACTTAATTTTTTTTAATAGATGACAGCACAAAATAACTACTTAGAGTGCAAATGGATTTCATTTTTATTTTAGAAAGCAAATCCTGAATCTTTATATTTTGATTATAAGCAACCCAAAATAAAATTTTAGAATATGCTTTATCCACTAATTTAAATCATCAAACTAAATCAAGTTTCTTTCCTAGAAAAGCACCAATAAATTACATTAATCAGAGATATTTTTTCCCAACGGGGGGGGGGAGCACTGGGTAACCATTCCTTCTCCAAAACAAGACTGTAAAATGTCACATATTTATCGCTCCCCTCTGGGAACCTGCGAACCAAGTCATGGAGGTTAATAGCAATACTTACGTCATTTCACAACAAAACCGTAGACAGGGTGGGCCATATTCATTCATCACATCAAAAGAAAAGACAGAAAAACACAGGGGAAAGAAACATTCTTGCCCAAACCATGATTCGAACCCAGACCAACATCTTAGAGGTCATAAGGAACGCTAGCCACTCAGTCATCTGGCAGACTTAGTCAGAAAAATAATACACACAAGTAATACAAATATGCTACATAAGTAAGTTCATATTTAATTATGACGTCATTTATTTCAAGTCATTACATAATCAGATCAGGGATCAAATAATATCATATAATTTTCCTCATAATTATTTTTAAATAATAGTTTTAGCATATTTCTTTAACCATATACATGCTATGTCAGCGTTGAAATAAAGCAGTGTAGTTGAATGAAGCGATGAAATGAAAGGCTGATAATAAATTTGTTAAGATACACTTTACTGAAGCTCATGTTCATTCAATATTCATTAAAAGATTTTTGGTGAGTTCAGAAAAAGAAACACATTCACGAAACGTGTTTGATTTCAGAAAAATAGAAGAAAGTCTATTGGTGCTGAATTAGGTAAGTAGTGAGTGGAGAAAAGTGAGATATATTACAAAAACTAGATTTGTTCATCCCATTATCTGCATAATATATAGAATACAAAAATCTGATTGTTATGTATGAAGATCTGATGGCAGTGGTAACATTTCTTTGTTTGCAATATTAAATCGAATAAATGTCCAGTTGAAAAATGGGCGAATTTATTTCGCAATATCAAAGAAAATCTCAAAGTTTGTAGTTTATAATTTTGTTCTAGTATGAGGTAAAGTTTACCCCTTATTTTAATGAAAATAATTTTTTAATTTTCTTATTTTAAGGGTAAATAACTTTCTAACCGTTTGTTACAAAATGTTCTCTTTTAAATTTGGTTTTTTTGATATTCTCTAAAAATTATTTATGAAAAAATTTGACACAGTTCTTGGAAATTCTACACTTGAAATGAAATAAAGCAAAATAAAATCTTAAGAAGGAAACACTCAAATAAAACTAAAAACGTAAGATAAATATCCCAGTTTTTTTTTAAAAGTTAGAAGCATTTTAATGATTATTTATCAAAAAAAAAATTCTAAAAAGCGTCCCTTCTAATGCTTGAACCATAATTGCGGAAGACAGTAAATTATGAAATAATAAAATTAACATGGAAGCCAAAGTCTTATATACTTAATTTTAAAAGTTACTCCACGCGAAAAATTTGAAGAACTTGTTAAACTACGATTAACTTTTCATTGAGTTAAGAACTACTTATTGAATTAAAAAGCAACACACTAAACTTATTGAAGAATAGCTCTTACTCTTTTTATAAAACATAATATATAGAACATTATATATATATATATATATATATATATATATATATATATATATATATATATATATATATATATATATATATATCTATGTATAATGTATTTATAAACCGTATTCTTTTTTCT